>JAJHUQ010000032.1:12532500-12535000 GCA_035773235.1 Eospalax fontanierii
GGGTTAGGATTTGTGTTATGCTTAGGTTTAGGGTTCGGGTTTGGGTTAGAGTTATGGTGAGGGTTAGGGGTTGGGTTAGGGTTAGGGTTAGGGTTACGGTTAGGATTAGGGTTAGGGTTAGGGTTTGGATTAGGGTTAGTTTTAGGGTTTGGGTTTGCGTAAGGGTAAGGGTTAGGGTGAGGGTTAGGAGTAGGTTTAAGGTTTAGGTGAGGGTTAGTGTTAGGGTTAGGGTTAGAATTAGCGTTTGGTTTAGGGTTAAAGTTAAGGTTAGGGTTAGTGTTAGGGTTAGGGTTAGGATTAGCGTTTGGTTTAGGCTTAAGGTTAGTGTTAGCGTTTGGGTTAGGTTTAGGGTTAGGGTTAGGGTTTGGCTTAGGGTTATGGTTAGGTTTCGGGTTTGGGTTAGGGTTATGGTTAGGGTTAGGGTTAGAGTTACGATTAGGGTTAGGGTTTGGGTTAAGGTTAGCCTTAGGTTTGAATTTGGGTTAGTGTTAGGGCTAGGGTTAGTGTAAAGTTTAGGGTTTGGATTTCGGTTAGGGTTAGGGTTTGAGTTACGATTAGGGTAAAGTTTAGGGTTTAGGTTTGGGTTAGGTTTATGGTTAGGGTTAGGGTTATGGTTAGGTTTAGGGTTAGGGTTAGGGTTAGGGTTTGGGTTAGAATTGGGTTAGGGTTATGTTTAGGGTTAGGTTTTAGGGTTAGGATTACGTTTAGAGTTTGGGTTAGGTTTAGGTATAGGGTTAGGGTTAGGTTAGGATTATGGATGGGGTTAGGTTTGGAGTTAGGTTAAGGTTTTGAGTTATGTTTAGGGTTAGGATTAGGGTTTGGGTTAGGTTTAGGGTTAGGGTTAACGTGAGGGTTAGGGTTAGGTTTAGGGTTAGGTTTTAGGGTTATGGTTAGGGTTATTGTTTGTGTTAAGGTTAGGGTTAGGGTTAGGAATAGGGTTAGGGTTAGTGTTAGGGTTAGGGTTTGGTTTACGGTTTGGGTTAGGGTTAGAGTTAGTTTTTGGGTTAGGGTTAAGGTTAGGATTAGGGTTAGTGTTAGGTTTAGAATTAGGGTTTGCATTAGGGTTAGGGTTAGGGTTAGGGTTAGGTTAAAAGTTAGGGTTTGGGTTAGGGTTAGTGTTAGGTTTAGAGTTAGGGTTTGAGTTAGGGTTAGGGTTAGGGTTAGGGTTAGTGTTTGGGTTAGGGTTAGGGTTAGGTTTAGGGGTTGGTTTTGGGTTCGGGTTAGGGTTAGGGCTAGGATTTGGGTTAGGTTTAGGGTTACGATTAGGGTTAGGTTTACGGTTTGGGTTAGGTTTAGGGTTAGGATTTGGTTTGGGTTAGGGCTATGGTTAGGGTTTGGGTTAGGGTTAGGTTTAGTGTTAGTGTTAGGGTTAGGGTTTATGTTAGGGTTAGGTGTAGGTTTTGATTTGGGTTAGTGTTAGGGTTAGGGTTAGAGTTAAGGTTAGGGTTTGGGTTAGGGTTATGATTAGGTTTAGGGTAACGATTAGGGTTAAATTTAGGGTTTGGGTTTGGGTTAGGTTTAGGGTTAGCGTTAGGGTTAGTGTTAGGTTTAGGGTTAGTGTTACTGTTAGGGATTGGATTAAGGTTAGGGTTAGGGTTTGGGTTAGGGTTAGTTTTACGGTGTGGGTTTGGGTTAGGGATAGGGTTAGGGTTTGGTTTTAGGTTAGGGTTAGGTTTAGGTTTAGTGTTAGGGTTTGTGTTTGGATTAGGGTTAGGGTTAGGGTTAGGGATAGTTTTAGGGTTAGGGTTTGGGTTAGGGTTAGGGTTTGGGTTAGGTTTAGGGTTAGGAATAGAGTTAGGGTTAGTGTTATTGTTATGGTTTGGGTTAGGTTTGGCTTACGGTTAGGTTTAGGTTTTAAGTTAGGGTTAGTGAGGATTAGGGTTTGGGTTAGGGTTAGGTTTAGGATTGGGGTTTGAGTTAGGGTTCGCGTTAGGATTAGGGTTAGGGTTAGGGTTTGGGTTAGGCTTACAGTTAGGTTTAGGTTTACTTTTTGGGTTAGGGGTAGGGTTAGGTTTAGGATTAGGGTTAGGGTTAGTGTTAGGTTTAGGGTTAGGGTTAGGGTTAGGGTTTGTGTTAGGGTTAGCGTTAGGGTTATTATTAGGATTAGGGTTAAGGTTAGGGATTCAGTTAGGTTTAGGGTGAGTGTTAGGGTTTGTGTTAGGGTTAGATTTAGGGTTAGGGTTTGGGTTAGGGTTTGGGTTAAGGTTGGGGTTAGGGTGGGGGTTAGGGTTAGGGGTAGGATAAGGATGAGAGTCAGGGTTAGGGTTAGGATTAGGGTTATTTTTTGGGTTATGGTTTGAGTTAGGGTTAGGGTTAGGGTTTGGGTTAGTGTTAGACTTAGGGTTTGAGTGAGGGTTAGGTTTAGGGTTAGGTTAGGGTTTGGGTTAGAGTTAGGGTTAGGGTTAGGGTTTGCGTTTGGTTTAGAGTTAGGGTTAGGTTATTGTTTGGGTTAGAGTTAGGGTTAGGGTGAGGTGTTGGATTAGGGTAATGGTTAGGGTTA
>JAJHUQ010000032.1:12540000-12542500 GCA_035773235.1 Eospalax fontanierii
TTGGATTAGGGTTAGGGTTAGGGTTTGGGTTAAGGTTACGTTTACGGTTAGGGTTTGTGTTAGGGTTAGGGTTAGGGTTAGGAGTAGGGTTCGGGTTTAGGTTTTCTGTTAGGGTTAGTGTTAGGGTTAGTGTTAGGATTAGGGTTTGGGTTAGGGTTTAGGTTTGGTTAGGTTTAGGGTTAGGGTTAGGGTTATAGTTAGGTTTAGCGTTAGGATTAGGGTTACGGTAAGCGTTAGCGTTAGGGTTAGGGTTATGGTTTGGGTTTGGGTTAGGGTTTGGGTTAGGGTTAGGGTTTGGGTTAGGGTTAGGGTTAGGGTTAGGGTTAGGATTTGTGTTATGCTTAGTGTTAGGATTCGGGTTTGGGTTAGAGTTATGGTGAGGGTTAGGGGTTGGGTTAGGGTTAGGGTTAGGGTTACGGTTAGGATTAGGGTTAGGGTTAGGGTTTGGATTAGGGTTAGTTTTAGGGTTTGGGTTTGCGTAAGGGTAAGGGTTAGGGTTAGGGTTAGGAGTAGGTTTAAGGTTTAGGTTAGGGTTAGTGTTAGGGTTAGGGGTTAGGTTTAGAGTTAAGGTTAGGGTTTGGGTTAGGGTTATGATTAGGTTTAGGGTAACGATTAGGGTTAAATTTAGGGTTTGGGTTTGGGTTAGGTTTAGGGTTAGCGTTAGGGTTAGTGTTAGGTTTAGGGTTAGTGTTACTGTAACGGATTGGGTTAAGGTTAGGGTTAGGGTTTGGGTTAGGGTTAGTTTTACGGTGTGGGTTTGGGTTAGGGCTAGGGTTAGGGTTTGGTTTTAGGTTAGGGTTAGGTTTAGGTTTAGTGTTAGGGTTTGGGTTTGGATTAGGGTTAGGGTTAGGGTTAAGGATAGTTTTAGGGTTAGGGTTTGGGTTAGGGTTAGGGTTTGGGTTAGGTTTAGGGTTAGGAATAGAGTTAGGGTTAGTGTTATTGTTAGGGTTTGGGTTAGGTTTGGCTTAGGGTTAGGTTTAGGTTTTATGTTAGGGTTAGTGAGGATTAGGGTTTGGGTTAGGGTTAGGTTTAGGATTAGGGTTTGAGTTAGGGTTCGCGTTAGGATTAGGGTTAGGGTTAGGGTTTGGGTTAGGCTTACAGTTAGGTTTAGGTTTACTTTTTGGGTTAGGGGTAGGGTTAGGTTTAGGATTAGGGTTAGGGTTAGTGTTAGGTTTAGGGTTAGGGTTAGGGTTAGGGTTTGTGTTAGGGTTAGCGTTAGGGTTAGGATTAGGATTAGGGTTAAGGTTAGGGATTCAGTTAGGTTTAGGGTGAGTGTTAGGGTTGGTGTTGGGGTTAGATTTAGGGTTAGGGTTTGGGTTACGGTTTGGGTTAAGGTTAGGGTTAGGGTTAGGGTTTGGGTTAGGATTAGGATTAGGGTTAGTGTTAGGGTTAGTGTTTGGGTTAAGGTTGGGTTAGGGTTTGGGTTAGGTTTAGGGTTAGGTTGAGGGTTAGGGTTAACTTTATGGATAGGGTTAGGGTTATGGTTTAGGTTAAGGTTAGGGTTAGGGTTATGGTAAGGAATAGGGTTAAGTTTAGGGTTAGGGTTAGGGTATGGATTAGCGTTAGGTTTAGGGTTTGGATTAGGGTTAGGGTTAGATTTATAGTTAGTGTTTGTGTTAGGGTTAGGGTTAGGGTTAGGTTTAGTGGTTGGGTTTGGGTTCGGGTTAGGGTTAGGGCAAGGGTGAGGGGTAGGGTTAGGGTTAGGATTAGGGTTAGGTTTAGGGTTTGGGTTAGGGTTAGGGTTAGGGTTAGGGTTTTATTTTGGGTTAGGGTTAGGGATAGGGTTTGGGTTAGTGTTAGGGTTAGGGTTAGTGTTAGGGTTAGGGTTTGGGTTAGGGTTAGGTTTAGGTTTTGATTTGGGTTAGTGTTAGGGTTAGGGTTAGTGATAACGTTAGGGTTTGGCTTAGGGTTAGGATTAGGGTTAGGGTCATGATTAGGGTTAAGTTTAGGGTTTGGGTTTGGGTTAGTTTTAGGGATCGCGTAAGGGTTAGGGTTAGGTTTAGGGTTAGTGTTACGGTTAGGGTTTGGGTTAAGGTTAGGGTTAGGGTTAGGGTTAGGTTTTGGTATAGGGTTAGTGTTAGGGTTTGGATTAGGGTTTAGGGTTAGGGTTTGTGTTAGGGTTTGGGTTAAGGTTAGGGTTAGGGTTAGAGTTAGGAATAGGGTTACGGTTAGAGTTTGGGTTAGGGTTAGGGATAGGGTTTGGGTTAAGGTTAGGGTCAGGGTTAGGGTTTGGTTTTGGGTTAAGGTTTGGGTTATGGTTAGAGTTAGGAATAGGTTTAGGGTTAGTGTTTGGTTAGGATTAGGGTTAGGTTTAGGATTAGGATTGGTTTACGGTTTGGGTTAGGGTTAGGGTTAGGGATATTGTTAGGGTTTCGGTTAGTGTTTGCGTTAGGGTTAGGTTTAGGTTTTATGTTAGGGTTAGAGAGCATTAGGGTTTGGGTAAGGGTTAGGTTTACGATTAGGGTTTGAGTTAGGGTTAGCATTAGGATTAGGATTAGGG
>JAJHUQ010000032.1:12547500-12550000 GCA_035773235.1 Eospalax fontanierii
TTGGGTCTGGGTAAGGGTAAGGTTTAGGGTTCGGGTTAGGATAAGGATGAGGGTTAGGGTTAGGGTTAGGATTAGGGTTAGTATTTGGGTTATGGTTTAGGTTTGGGTTAGGGTTAGGGTTTGGGTTAGTGTTAGAGTTAGGTTTCGAGTTAGGGTTAGGGTTAGGGTTAGGTTAGGATTTGGGTTAGAGTTAGGTTTAGTGTTAGGGTTTGGGTTTGGTTTAGGGTTAGGGTTAGGTTAGGGTTTATGTTAGAGTTAGGGTTAGGGTTAGGGGTTGGATTAGGGTTATGGTTAGGGTTAGGCTTTAGGTTTGGGTTATGGTTAGGTTTAGGGTTAGGATTTAAGGGTAGGATTAGGGTAACTGTTAGGGTTTGGGTTATAGTTAGGGTTACGGTGTGGATTTGGGTTAGGGTTAGGGTTTCGGTGTGGGTTATGTTTTGGGTTAGGTTTAGGGTTAGGGTTAGGGTTTCGGTTCGGGTTAGGATTAGGGTTAGGGGTTGAGTTTGAATTAGGTTTAGGGTTAGCATTAGGGTTAGGGTTAGGTTTAGGATTAGTGTTTCGGTTAGGGTTAAGTTTAGGGTTAGGGTTAGGGTTCCGATTAGAGTTAGGTTTAGAGTTTGGGTTTGGGTAAGGGTTAAGGTTAGGGTTAGGGTTAGGGTTAGGGTTAGTACTAGGATTAGGGTTAGGGTTAGGGTTAGGAATAGGGTTAGGGTTAGGGTTAGGGTTTCGGTTTGGGTTATGTTTTGGGTTAGGTTTAGGGTTCGGGTTAGAGTTTATTGTTATGGTTAAGGTTAGGATTAGTGTTAGGGTTTGAGTTTGAATTAGGTTTAGGGTTAGCATTAGGGTTAGGGTTAGGTTTAGGATCAGTGTTTCAGTTAGGTTTAGGGTTAGGGTTAGGGTGAGGGTTAGGGTTTGATTTAGGGTTAGGGTTAGGGTTAGGGTTAGTGTTAGGGTTTGGGTTAGGTTAGGGTTAGGACTAGGGTTAGTGTTCGGGTTAAGTTTAGTGTTAGCATTAGGGTTAGGATTAGTGTTAGGTTTAGGGTTTGGGTTAGGGTTAGGTTTTGGGTTAGTGTTAGGGTTTGGGTTAGGGTTAGGGTTATGGTTAGGGTTTGAGTTAGGGTTAGGGTTAGGATTAGGGTTACGGTTATGGTTAGGATTAGGGTAAGGATTAGCGTTACGGTTAGGGTTTGGATTAGAGTTAGGATTAGGTTTAGGGTTTGGGATTGGGTTAGGCTTTGGTTTAGGGTTTGGGTTAACGTTTGTTGTTAGGGCTTAGGGATTAGGTTTAGGGTTAGGGTTAAGGTTAGGGTTAGGGTTTGGGTTAGGGTTAGGGTTAGGTTTAGGTTTTCTTTTTGGGTTTGGGTTAGAGTTAGGTTTAGTATTAGGGTTACGGTTAGTGTTAGGGTTAGGATTTGGGTTAGGGTTAGGGTTTGGGTTAGAGTTTGGGTTAGGGTTAGGGTTTGGGTTAGGGTTTGGGTTAAGGTTACGGTTAGGGTAAGGGTTAGGAATAGGGTTAGGGTTAGGTTTTGGGTTAGGGTTAGGGTTAGGATTAGGATTTGGGTTAGGGTTAGGGTTTGGGGTGGGGTTGGGGTTGGGGTTGGTTTTTGGGTTAGGGTAAGGGTTAGGATTAGGGTTAGGGTTAGGTTTAGGACTAGGGTTTGGGTTAGGGTTAGTGTTTAGGTTAGGGTTAGGGTTAGGTTTAGGTTTACTTTTTGGGTTAGGGTTAGGGTTAGGGTTAGGTTTAGGATTAGGATTTGTGTTAGGGTTAGGGTTTGGGTTAGGGTTAGGGTTAGGGTTAGTTTTTGGGTTAGAGTAAGGGTTAGGATTAGGGTTAGGGTTAGGTTTAGGGTTAGGGTTTGGGTTAGTGTTAGGGTTAGGGTTAGGTTTAGGTTTACTTTTTGGGTTAGGGTTAGGGTTAGGTTTAGGATTAGGGTTAGGGTTAGTGTTAGGTTTAGGATTTGGGTTAGGGTTTGGGTTAGGGTTAGGGTTAGGGTTAGGGTTTGGGTTAGGGTTAGGTTTAGTTTTTGGGTTAGGGTTAGGGTTAGGGTTAGGGTTTGGTTAAGGTTAGTATTAGGTTTAGGATTAGGGTTAGGGTTAGGGTTTGCGTTTGGGTTAGTTTTAGGGTTAGGGTTATGGTTTGGGTTAAGGTTAGGGTTACGGTTAGGGTAAGGAATAGGATTAGTTTTAAGGTTAGGGTTAGGATTAGCGTTAGGGTTCGGGTTTGGATTAGGGTTAGGGTTAGGTTTAGGGTTTGGGATTGGGTTAGGGTTAGGTTTAGGTTTACTTTTTGGGTTAGGGTTAGGGTTAGGTTTAGGATTAGGGTTAGAGTTAGTGTTAGGGTTAGGGTTAGGGTTAGGGTTTGGGTTGGGGTTTGGTTTAGGGTTAGGTTTAGGGTAAGGGTTTGGGTTAGGGTTTGGGTTAAGGTGACGGTTAGGGTAAGGGTTAGGAATAGGGTTAGGGTTAGGTTTTGGGTTAGGGTTAGTGTTACGATTAGGATTTG
>JAJHUQ010000032.1:12557500-12565000 GCA_035773235.1 Eospalax fontanierii
AGGGTTAGTGTTAGTATTAGGGTTAGGGTTAAGGTTAGGGTTTAGGTTAGGGTTAGCGTTAGGGTTAGGATTAGGATTAGGGTTAAGGTTAGAGATTGGGTTAGGGTTAGGGTGAGGGTTATGTTTTGGGTTAGGGTTAGATTTAGGTTAGGGTTTGGGTTAGGGTTTGGGTTAAGGTTAGGGTTAGGGTTAGGGTTTAGGTTACAATTAGGATTAGGGTTAGGCTTAGCGTTAGGGTTTTGGTTAAGGTTAGGGTTAGGGTTAGGGTTAGGAATAGGGTTAGGTTTAGGGTTAGGGTTTGGATTAAGGTTAGCATTATGTTTAGGATTTGGTTTAGGATTAAGTTTAGGGTTAGGGTTTGGGTTTGGGTTAGGTTTAGGTTTAGGGTATGGGTTAGGGTTGGGTTTATGGTGTGGTTTGGGTTACGGTTAGGGTTAGGATTAGGTTTAGGTTTAGGGTTAGGGTTAGGGTTAGGGTAAGGGTTAGGGTTAGGGCTTGGGTTCGGGTTAGGTTTAGGGTTAGGGTTAGGGTTAGGGTTAAGTTTACGGTTAGCGTTAGAGTTAGGGTTTGGATTAGGGTTAGGGTTAGGTTTAGGGTTTGGGATTGGGTTAGGCGTAGGGTTAGGGTTTGGGTTAACCTTTGTTGTTAGGGGTTAGGGATTAGCTTTAGGGTTAGGGTTAGGGTTAGGGTTAGGGTTAGGGTTAGGGTTAGGCTTTGGGTTAGGGTTAGGGTTAGGTTTAGGTTTACTTTTTGGGTTACGGTTAGGGTTAGGTTTAGAATTAGGGTTAGGGTTAGTGTTAGGGTTAATGTTTGGGTTAGGGTTGGGGTTTGATTTAGGGTTTGGGTTAGGTTTAGGTTTAGGGTTAGGGTTAGGTTTTGGGTTAGGGTTAGGGTTAGGTTTAGGGTTTGGGTTAGGGTTAGGGTGTGGGTTAGTGTTAGGGTTAGTGATAGTGTTAGGGTTTGGCTTAGGGTTAGTGTTAGGTTTAGGTTTAGGGTTAGGGTTTGGATGAGGGTTAGGGTTTGGGTTAGGGTTAGGGTTAGGGTTAGTTCTTGGGTTATGGTTACGGTTAGGGTTTGAGTTAATGTTAGGGTTAGGGTTAGGGTTAGGGTTAGGGTTTGGGTTAGGGTTAGGTTTATGGTTAGGGGTTGGATTTCGGTTAGGGTTAGGTTTATGGTTAGGATTAGGGTTAGGGTTAGGGTTAGGATTAGGTTAGGTTTAAGATTTGGGTTAGGGTTAGGGTAAGGGTTAGGGTTGGGTTTGGGGTTAGGATTTGGGTTGGGGTTAGGGTTTGGGTTTGGGTTAGGGTTAGGGTTAGCGTTTGGGTTAGTGTTAGGGTTAGTGATAGTGTTAGTGTTAGTGTTAGGGCTAGGGTTAGGGTTTGGGTTAGGGTTAGGGTTAGGTTTCGGGTTTGGGTTAGAGTTAGGGTGAGGGTTAGGGTTTGGGTTAGGGTTAGGGTTACGGTTAGGATTAGGGTTATGGTTAGGGTTCGGATTAGGGTTAGTTTTAGGGTTTGGGTTTGGGTAAGGGTAAGGGTTAGGGTTCGGGTTAGGATAAGGATGAGGGTTAGGGTTAGGGTTAGGATTAGGGTTAGTATTTGGGTTATGGTTTAGGTTTGGGTTAGGGTTAGGGTTTGGGTTAGTGTTAGAGTTAGGTTTCGAGTTAGGGTTAGGGTTAGGGTTAGGTTAGGATTTGGGTTAGAGTTAGGGTTAGTGTTAGGGTTTGGGTTTGGTTTAGGGTTAGGGTTAGGTTAGGTTTTATGTTAGAGTTAGGGTTAGGGTTAGGGGGTGGATTAGGGTTATGGTTAGGGTTAGGCTTTAGGTTTGGGTTATGGTTAGGTTTAGGGTTAGGATTTAAGGGTAGGAATAGGGTAACTGTTAGGGTTTGGGTTATAGTTAGGGTTACGGTGTGGATTTGGGTTAGGGTTAGGGTTTCGGTGTGTGTTGTTTTGGGTTAGGTTTAGGGTTATGGTTAGGGTTTCGTTTTGGGTTAGGATTAGGGTTAGGGTTTGAGTTTGAATTAGGTTTAGGGTTAGCATTAGGTTTAGGGTTAGGGTTAGGATTAGTGTTTCGGTTAGGGTTAAGTTTAGGGTTAGGGTTAGGGTTCCGATTAGAGTTAGGTTTAAAGTTTGGGTTTGGGTAAGGGTTAAGGTTAGGGTTAGGGTTAGGGTTAGGTTAGTACTAGGATTAGGGTTAGGGTTAGGGTTAGGAATAGGGTTAGGGTTAGGGTTAGGGTTAGGGTTTCGGTTTGGGTTATGTTTTGGGTTAGGTTTAGGGTTAGGGTTAGAGTTTATTGTTATGGTTAGGGTTAGGATTAGGGTTAGGGTTTGAGTTTGAATTAGGTTTAGTGTTAGCATTAGGGTTAGGGTTAGGTTTAGGATCAGTGTTTCAGTTAGGTTTAGGGTTAGGGTTAGGGTGAATGTTAGGGTTTGATTTAAGGTGAGGGTTAGGGTTAGGGTTAGTGTTAGGGTTTGGGTTAGGTTTAGGGTTAGGACTAGGGTTAGTGTTAGGGTTAAGTTTAGGGTTAGCATTAGGGTTAGGATTAGTGTTAGGGTTAGGGTTTGGGTTAATGTTTGGTTTAAGGTTAGGGTTAGGGTTTGGGTTAGGGTTAGGGTTATGGTTAGGGTTTGAGTTAGGCTTAGGGTTAGGATTAGGGTTACGGTTAGGGTTAGGATTAGGGTTAGGGTTTGTGTTAAGATTAGGGTTTGGGTTTGGGTTAGGGTTAGGGTTAGGGTTAGGGTTAGGGTTAGGTTTACAATTAGGGTTAGTGTTAAGGTTAGGGTTAGGGTTAGGGTTAGGATAAGGATGAAGGTTAGGGTTAGGGTTAGGATTAGGATTATTATTTGGGTTATGGTTTGGGTTAGGGTTAGGGTTAGGGTTTGGATTAGTGTTAGATTTAGGGTTTGAGTTAGGGTTAGGTTTCCGCTTAGGTTAGGGTTTGGGTTACAGTCAGGGTTAGGTTTAGGGTTTGGGTTTGGTTTAGAGTTAGGGTTAGGTTAGGGTTTGGGTTAGAGTTAGGGTTAGGGTGAGGGTTAGGGTTAGGGTTTGGGTTGGGTTAGGATTAGGGTTAGGGTTTGAGTTTGAATTAGGTTTAGAGTTAGCATTAGGGTTAGGGTTAGGTTTAGGATAAGTATTTCAGTTAGGGTTAGGGTTAGGGTTAGGGTTTGGGTTCGGGTTAGGGTTAGGGTTAGGGTTAGGATTTGATTTAGGGTTAAGGTTAGGGTTAGGGTTAGTGTTAGGGTTTGGGTTAGAGTTAGGGTTAGGAGTAGGGTTAGTTTTATGGTTAGGTTTAGGGTTAGCATTAGTTTTAGGATTAGCGTTAGGGTTAGGGTTTGGGTTAGGGTTAGGGTTATGGTTAGGGTTTGGGTTAGGGTTAGAGTTAGGGTTAGGTTTCGGGTTGGGTTAGAGTTAGGGTGAGGGTTAGGGTTTGGGTTAGGGTTAGGGTTACGGTTAGGATTAGGGTTATGGTTAGGGTTCGGATTAGGGTTAGTTTTAGGGTTTGGGTTTGGGTAAGGGTAAGGGTTATGGTTCGGGTTAGGATAAGGATGAGGGTTAGGGTTAAGGTTAGGATTAGGGTTAGTATTTGGGTTATGGTTTAGGTTTGTGTTAGGGTTAGGGTTTTCGTTAGTGTTAGAGTTAGGTTTTGAGTTAGGGTTAGGTTTAGGGTTAGGTTAGGATTTGGGTTAGAGTTAGGGTTAGTGTTAGGGTTTGGGTTTGGTTTAGGGTTAGGGTTAGGTTAGGGTTTATGTTAGAGTTAGGGTTAGGGTTAGGGGTTGGATTAGGGTTATGGTTAGGGTTAGGCTTTAGGTTTGGGTTATGGTTAGGTTTAGGGTTAGGGTTTAAGGGTAGGATTAGGGTTACTGTTAGGGTTTGGGTTATGGTTAGGGTTACGGTGTGGGTTTGGGTTAGGGTTAAGGTTTCGGTGTTGGTTATGTTTTGGGTTAGGTTTAGGGTTAGGGTTAGGGTTTCGGTTCGGGTTAGGATTAGGGTTAGGGTTTGAGTTTGAATTAGGTTTAGGGTTAGCATTAGGGTTAGGGTTAGGTTTAGGATTAGTGTTTCGGGTAGGGTTAAGTTTAGGGTTAGAGTTAGGGTTCCAATTAGAGTTAGGTTTAGAGTTTGGGTTTGGGTTAGGGTTAAGGTTATGGTTATGGTTATGGTTAGGGTTAGTACTAGGATTAGGGTTAGGGTTAGGGTTAGGATAAGGGTTAGGGTTTGGGTTAGGGTTAGGGTTTCGGTTTGGGTTATGTTTTGGGTTAGGTTTAGGGTTAGGATCAGAGTTTATTGTTATGGTTAGGGTTAGGATTAGGGTTAGGGTTTGAGTTTGAATTAGGTTTAGGGTTAGCATTAGGGTTAGGGTTAGGTTTAGGATAAGTGTTTCAGTTAGGTTTAGGGTTAGGGTTAGGGTGAGGGTTAGGGTTTGATTTCGGGATAGGGTTAGGGTTAGGGTTAGTGTTAGGGTTTGGGTTAGGTTTAGGGTTAGGACTAGGGTTAGTGTTAGGGTTATGTTTAGGGTTAGCATTAGGGTTAGGATTAGTGTTAGGGTTAGGATTTGGGTTAGGGTTAGGGTTAGGGTTAGGGTTAGGGTTAGGGTTAGGGTTAGGACTAGGGTTTGTGTTAGGGTTAGGTTTAGTGTTAGCATTAGGGTTAGGATTAGGGTTAGGGTTAGGGTTTGGGTTAGGGTTAGGGTTAGGGTTAGGGTTTGTTTTAGGGTTAGGGTTAGGGTTAGGGTTTGGGTGAGGGTTAGGGTTAGGGTTAGGATTAGGGTTAGGGTTTGTGTTAAGATTAGGGTTTGGGTTTGGGTTAGGGTAAGGGTTAGGGTTAGGGTTAGGGTTAGGGTTAGAATTAGGGTTAGGGTTAGGTTTAGGGTTACGACTAGGGATAGTGTTAGGGTTAAGTTTAGGGTTAGCATTAGGGTTAGGATTAGTGTTAGGGTTAGGGTTTGGTTAGGGTTAGGGTTAGGGTTAGGGTTAGGGTTAGGGTTTGGGTTAGGGTTAGGGTTAGGATTATGGTTAGGGTTTGAGTTAGGGTTAGGGTTAGGATTAGGGTTACGGTTAGGGTTAGGATTAGGGTTAGGTTTTGTGTTAAGATTAGGGTTTGGGTTTGGGTTAGGGTTAGGGTTAGGGTTAGGGTTAGGTTTACAATTAGGGTTAGTGTTAAGGTTAGGGTTAGGGTTAGGGTTAGGATAAGGATGAAGGTTAGGGTTAGGGTTGGGATTAGGGTTATTATTTGGGTTATGGTTTGGGTTAGGTTTAGGGTTAGGGTTTGGATTAGTGTTAGAGTTAGGGTTTGAGTTAGGGTTATGTTTAGGGTTAGGTTACGGTTTGGGTTACAGTCAGGGTTAGGGTTAGGGTTTGGGTTTGGTTTAGAGTTAGGGTTAGGTTAGGGTTTGGGTTAGAGTTAGGGTTAGGGTTAGTGTTAAGTTTAGGGTGAGGGTTAGGGTTAGCATTAGGGTTAGGTTTTGGGTTATGGTTAGGGTTAGGGTTAGAATTAGGATTAGGGTTATGGTTAGGGTTAGGGTTAGGGTTAGGATAAGGATGAGTGTTAGGGTTAGGGTTAGGATTAGGGTTATTATTTGGGTTATGGTTTGGATTAGGGTTAGGGTTAGGGTTTGGGTTAGTGTTAGAGTTATGGTTTGAGTTAGGGTTAGGTTTAGGGTTAGGTTAGGGTTTGGGTTAGAGTTAGGGTTAGGGTTAGGGTTTGGGTTTGGTTTAGAGTTAGGGTTAGGTTAGTGTATGGGTTAGAGTTAGGGTTAGGGTGAGGTATTGAATTAGGGTTATGGTTAGGGTTAGGGTTAGGATTAGGGTTAGGGTTAGGGTTCCGATTAGAGTTAGGTTTAGAGTTTGGGTTTGGGTAAGTGTTATGGTTAGGTTTAGGGTTAGGGTTAGGGTAAGGACTAGGATTAGGGTTAGGGTTAGGGTTAGGATTAGGTTTAGGGTTTGGGTTTAGGTTTCAGTTATGGTTAGGGTTAGTGTTAGGGTTAGGGTTTAGTGTTAGTGTTAGGGTTAGGGTTAGGGTTTCGGTTTGTTTTATGTTTTGGGTTAGGTTTAGGGTTAGGGTTAGGGTTTGGGTTCGGGTTAGAAATAGGGTTAGGCTTTGAGTTTGAATTAGGTTTAGGGTTAGCATTAGGGTTATAGTTAGGTTTAGGATTAGTGTTTCAGTTAGGGTTTGGGTTCGGGTTCGGGTTAGGGTTAGGGTTAGGGTTAGGGTTTGATTTAGGGTTAGGGTTAGGTTTAGGGTTAGTGTTAGGGTTTGGGTTAGGGTTAGGGTTAGGGTTAGGACTAGGGTTTGTGTTAGGGTTAGGTTTAGTGTTAGCATTAGGGTTAGGATTAGGGTTAGGGTTAGGGTTTGGGTTAGGGTTAGGGTTAGGGTTAGGGTTTAGGTTTGTTTTAGGGTTAGGGTTAGGGTTTGGGTGAGGGTTAGGGTTAGGGTTAGGATTAGGGTTAGGGTTTGTGTTAAGATTAGGGTTTGGGTTTGGGTTAGGGTAAGGGTTAGGGTTAGGGTTAGGGTTATGTTTAGGATTAGGGTTAGGATTAGGTTTAGGGTTAGGGTTCCGATTAGAGTTAGGTTTAGAGTTTGGGTTTGGGTAAGGGTTCAGGTTAGGGTTAGGGTTAGGGTTAGGGTTAGTGTTAGGACTAGGATTAGGGTTAGGCTTAGGGTTAGGATTAGTGTTAGGTTTAGGGTTAGGGTTACGGTTTCGGTTTGGGTTATGTTCTGGTTAGTTTTAGGGTTAGGGTTAGGGTTTGGGTTGGGTTAGGATTAGGGTTAGTGTTTGAGTTTGAATTAGGTTTAGAGTTAGCATTAGGATTAGGGTTAGGTTTAGGATAAGTATTTCAGTTAGGGTTAGGGTTAGGGTTAGGGTTTGCGTTCGGGTTAGGGTTAGGGTTAGGGTTAGGCTTTGATTTAGTGTTAAGGTTAGGGTTAGCGTTAGTGTTATGGTATGGGTTAGAGTTAGGGTTAGGAGTACCGTTAGTTTTAGCGTTAGGTTTAGGCTTAGCATTAGCGTTAGGTTTTGCGTAAGGGTTAGGGTTCGGGTTAGGGTTAGGGTTAGGGTTAGGGTTAGGGTTTGGGTTAGGGTTAGGGTTAGGGTTAGGGTTAGGGTTAGGGTTAGGATTAGGGTTAGGGTTTGTGTTAAGATTAGGGTTTGGGTTTGGGTTAGGGTTAGGGTTAGGGTTAGGGTTAGGGTTAGAATTAGGGTTAGGGTTAAGGTTAGGGTTAGGGTTAGGTTTAGGGTTTGATTTAGGGTTAGGGTTAGGGTTAGTGTTAGGGTTTGGGTTAGGGTTAGGGTTAGTACTAGGGTTAGTGTTAGGGTTAGGGTTAGTATTAGGGTTAGGATTAGGGTTAGGGTTAGGGTTTGGGTTAGGGTTACGGTTAGGGTTAGGGTTAGGGTTAGGGTTAGGTTTACGGTTTCGGTTAGGGTTACGGTTAGGGTTACGGTTAGGGTTAGGGTTAGGGTTAGGTTTAGGACGAGGGTTAGTGTTAGGGTTAGGTTTAGGGTTAGCATTA
>JAJHUQ010000032.1:12570000-12577500 GCA_035773235.1 Eospalax fontanierii
AGGGTTTGCGTTTGGTTTAGAGTTAGGGTTAGGTTATTGTTTGGGTTAGAGTTAGGGTTAGGGTGAGGTGTTGGATTAGGTAATGGTTAGGGTTAGGGTTAGGGTTAGGGTTAGGGTTTGAGTTAGGGTTACGGTTAGGGTTAGGATTAGGGTTAGGGTTTGTGTTAAGATTAGGGTTTGGTTTAGGGTTAGGGTTAGGGTTTGGGTTAAACTTACGTTTAGGGTTAGATTTTGTTTTAGGGTTAGGGTTAGGGTTAGGGTTTGGGTTAGGGTTTAGGTTTTCGGTTAGGTTTAGTGTTAGGGTTAGTGTTAGGCTTAGGGTTTAGGGTTAGGGTTAACTTTAGGGTTAGGGTTTCGGTTTGGGTTATGTTTTGGGTTAGGTTTAGGGTTAGGGTTAGGGTTTGGGTTCGGGTTAGTAATAGGGTTAGGGTTTGAGTTTGAATTAGGTTTAGGGTTAGCATTAGTGTTAGGGTTAGGTTTAGGATTAGTGTTTCAGTTAGGGTTAGGATTCGGGTTTGGGTTCGGGTTAGGGTTAGGGTTAGGTTTAGGGTTTGATTTAGGGTTAGGGTTAGGGTTAGGTTTAGTGTTAAGGTTTGGGTTAGGGTTAGGGTTAGGACTAGGGTTAGTGTTAGGGTTAGGTTTAGGGTTAGCATTAGGGTTAGGATTAGGGTTAGGGTTAGGGTTTGGTTTAGGGTGAGGGTTAGGGTTGGGTGTAGGGGTAGGGGTAAGGTTTGGGGTAGGGTTAGGTTTTGGGTTAGTGTTAGAGTTAGGGTTTGAGTGAGGGTTAGGTTTAGGGTTACATTAAGGTTTGGGTTAGAGTTAGGGTTAGGGTTACGGTTTGGGTTTGGTTTAGAGTTAGGGTTAGGTTAGGGTTTGGCTTAGAGTTAGGGTTAGGGTGAGGTGTTGGATTAGGGTTATGGTTAGGGTTAGGGTTAGGATTAGGGTTAGGGTTAGGGTTCCGATTAGAGTTAGGTTTAGAGTTTGGGTTTGGGTAAGGGTTAAGGTTAAGGTTATGGTTAGGATTAGGGTTAGGGTTAGGGTTTGGGTATGGGTTAGGATAAGGGTTAGGGTTAGGGTTTGACTAAGGGTTAGGTTTAGGGTTAGTTTTTGGGTTAGGCTTAGGGTTAGGATTAGGGTTAGGTTTAGGTTTTGGGTTAGGGTTAGGGTCAGGGTTTGGGTTAGGGTTAAGGTTAGGGTTAGCGTTAGGGTTAGGGTTAGGGTAAGGGTTAGGTTTAGGGTTTGGTTTAGGATTACATTTAGGTTTAGGTTTTCGGTTAAGTTTCGGGTTATGGTTAGGATTTGCGATCGGGTTGGGTTAGTGTTAGGGTTTTAGTTAGGGTTAGGGTTAGGGTTAAGGTTAGGCTTAGCCTTAGGGTTAGGGTAAGAGTTAGTGTTAGGGTTAGGGTTTGGTTTAGGATTACGGTTAGGTTTAGGTTTTCGGTTAAGTTTCGGGTTAGGGTTAGGGTTTGCGTTCGGGTTTGGTTAGTGATAGGGTTTTAGTTAGGGTTAGGGTTAGGGTTAGGGTTAGGGTTAGGGTTTGGGTTAGGGTTAGGCTTAGGGTTAGGGTTTGAGTTTGAGTTAGGTTTAGGGTTAGCATTAGGGTTAGAATTAGGGTTAGGGTTAGGGTTTGGGTTAGGGTTAGGGTTAGGGTTAGGGTTTGGGTAAGGGTTAGGTTTGAATCTGGGTTAGTGTTAGTGTTAGGGTTAGTGTTAAGATTAGGGTTAGGGTTAGGGTTAGGGTTAGGTTTTGGGTTAGGGTTTGGGTTAGGTTTAGAATTAGGGTTAGGCTTAGGGTTAGGGTTAGGGTTAGGGTTAGGATTAGGGTTATTTTTTGGGTTATGGTTTGGGTTAGGTTTAGGGTTAGTGTTTGGGTTAGTGTTAGAGTTAGGGTTAGGTTTAGGGTTAGGTTAGGGTTTGGGTTAGAGTTAGGGTTAGGGTTAGGGTTTGCGTTTGGTTTAGAGTTAGGGTTAGGTTAGGGTTTGGGTTAGAGTTAGGGTTAGGGTGAGGTGTTGGATTAGGGTTATGGTTAGGGTTAGGGTTAGGATTAGGGTTAGGGATAGCGTTCCGATTAGAGTTAGGTTTAGAGTTTGGGTTTGGGTAAGGTTTAAGGTTAGTGTTAGTGTTAGTGTTAGGGTTAGGGTTAGGGTTAGGACTAGGATTAGGGTTAGGGTTAGGGTTAGGATTAGGGTTAGGTTTTGGGTTTAGGTTTGGGTTAATGTTAGGGTTAGTGTTAGGGTTAGGGTTTAGGGTTAGGGTTAGATTTAGGGAGGGTTAGATTTAGGGTTAGGGTTTGGTTGTGGGCTTTGTTTTGGGTTAGGTTTAGGGTTAGGTTTAGGGTTTGGGTTCGGGTTAGGAATAGGTTTAGGGTTTGAGTTTGAATTAGGTTTAGGGTTAGCATTAGGGTTAGGGTTAGGTTTAGGATTAGTGTTTCAGTTAGGGTTAGGGTTAAGGTTTGGGTTGGTGTGAGGGTTAGGGTTAGGGTTAGGGTTTGATTTATTGTTAGGGTTAGGGTTAGGTTTAGTGTTAGGGTTTGGGTTAGGGTTAGGGTTAGGACTAAGGTTAGTGTTAGGGTTAGGTTTAGGGTTAGCATTAGGGTTAGGATTAGGGTTAGGGTTAGGGTTTGAGTTACGGTTAGGGTTAGGGTTAGGGTTAGGGTTAGGGTTTGGGTTAGGTTTAGGGTTGGAGTTAGGATTAGGGTTAGGGTTTGTGTTAAGATTAGGGTTTGGGTTTGTGTTAGGGTTAGGGTTAGGGTTAGGGTTAGGGTTAGGGTTTGAGTTTGAATTAGGTTTAGGGTTAGCATTAGGGTTAGTGTTAGGGTTAGGGTTAGGGTTCGGGTTAGGGTTAGGGTTAGGGTTAGGGTTTGATTTAGGGTTAGGGTTAGGCTTAGGGTTAGTGTAAGGGTTTGGGTTAGGGTTAGGGTTAGGACTAGGGTTAGTGTTAGGGTTAGGTTTAGGGTTAGCATTAGGGTTAGGTTTAGGGTTAGGGTAAGGTTTTGGGTTAGGGTTAGGGTTAGGGTTAGGGTTAGGGTTAGGGTTTGGGTTAGATTAGGGTTAGGGTTAGGGTTTGGGTTAGAGTTAGGGTTAGGGTTAGGATTAGTGTTAGGGTTTATGTTAAGATTAGGGTTTGGGTTTGGGTTAGGGTTAGGGTTAGGGTTAGGGTTAGGGTTAGGGTTAGGGTTAGAATTAGGGTTAGGGTTAGGGTTAGGGTTATGGTTAGGGTTAGGATAAGGATGAGGGTTAGGGTTAGAGTTAGGATTAGGGTTATTTTTTGGGTTTTGGTTTGGGTTAGGGTTAGGGTTAGGGTTTGGATTAGTCTTAGAGTTAGGGTTTGAGTTAGGTTTAGGTTTAGGGTTAGGTTAGGGTTTGGGTTAGAGTTACGGTTAGGGTTAGGGTTTGCGTTTGGTTTAGAGTTAGGGTTAGGTTATTGTTTGGGTTAGACTTAGGGTTAGGGTGAGGTGTTGGATTAGTGTTATGGTTAGGGATAGTGTTAGGATTAGGGTTAGGATTTGGGTTAGGCTTAGGGTTAGGCTTAGGGTTAGAGTTACGGTTAAGGTCTGGCTTAGGGTTAGGGTTAGGATTTGAGTTAGGCTTAGGGTTAGGGTTCGGGTTTGGGTTAGAGTTATGGGGAGGGGTAGGGGTTTTGTTAGGGTTAGGGTTAGGGTTACGGTTAGGATTAGGGTTAGGGTCAGGGTTTGGATTAGGGTTAGTTTTAGGGTTTGGGTTTGCGTAAGGGTAAGGGTTAGGGTTAGGGTTAGGAGTAGGGTTAGGGTTTAGGTTTTCGGTTAGGGTTAGTGTTAGGGTTAGAGTTAGGATTAGCGTTTGGTTTAGGGTTAAGGTTAGGGTTAGGGTTTGGGTTAGGGTTAGGGTTAGGGTTAGGGTTAGGGTTTGGGTTAGGGTTATGGTTAGGTTTCGGGTTTGGGTTAGGGTTAGGGTTAGGGTTAGGTTTACGATTAGGGTTAGGGTTTGGGTTAGGGTTAGCCTTAGGTTTGAATTTGGGTTAGTGTTAGGGCTAGGGTTAGTGTAAAGTTTAGGGTTTGGATTTGGGTTAGGGTTAGGGTTTGAGTTACGATTAGGGTAAAGTTTAGGGTTTAGGTTTGGGTTAGGTTTATGGTTAGGGTTAGGGTTATGGTTAGGTTTAGGGTTAGGGTTAAGGTTAGGGTTTGGTTTAGAATTGGGTTAGGGTTATGTTTAGGATTAGGTTTTAGGGTTAGGATTACGTTTAGGTTTTGGGTTAGGTTTAGGTATAGGGTTAGGGTTAGGTTAGGATTATGGATGGGGTTAGGTTTGGAGTTAGGTTGAAGTTTTGAGTTATGTTTAGGGTTAGGATTAGGGTTTGGGTTAGGTTTAGGGTAAGGGTTAGGGTTTGGGTGAGGGTTAGGGTTAGGGTTAGGATTAGGGTTAGGGTTTGTGTTAAGATTAGGGTTTGGGTTTGGGTTAGGGTAAGGGTTAGGGTTAGGGTTAGGGTTAGGGTTAGAATTAGGGTTAGGGTTAGGTTTAGGGTTCGGACTAGGGTTAGTGTTAGGGTTAAGTTTAGGGTTAGCATTAGGGTTAGGATTAGTGTTAGGGTTAGGGTTTGGTTAGGGTTAGGGTTAGGGTTAGGGTTAGGGTTAGGGTTTGGGTTAGGGTTAGGGTTAGGATTATGGTTAGGGTTTGAGTTAGGGTTAGGGTTAGGATTAGGGTTACGGTTAGGGTTAGGATTAGGGTTAGGTTTTGTGTTAAGATTAGGGTTTGGGTTTGGGTTAGGGTTAGGGTTAGGGTTAGGGATAGGTTTACAATTAGGGTTAGTGTTAAGGTTAGGGTTAGGGTTAGGGTTAGGATAAGGATGAAGGTTAGGGTTAGGGTTGGGATTAGGGTTATTATTTGGGTTATGGTTTGGGTTAGGTTTAGGGTTAGGGTTTGGATTAGTGTTAGAGTTAGGGTTTGAGTTAGGGTTATGTTTAGGGTTAGGTTAGGGTTTGGGTTACAGTCAGGGTTAGGGTTAGGGTTTGGGTTTGGTTTAGAGTTAGGGTTAGGTTAGGGTTTGGGTTAGAGTTAGGGTTAGGGTTAGTGTTAAGTTTAGGGTGAGGGTTAGGGTTAGCATTAGGGTTAGGTTTTGGGTTATGGTTAGGGTTAGGGTTAGAATTAGGATTAGGGTTATGGTTAGGGTTAGGGTTAGGGTTAGGATAAGGATGAGTGTTAGGGTTAGGGTTAGGATTAGGGTTATTATTTGGGTTATGGTTTGGATTAGGGTTAGGGTTAGGGTTTGGGTTAGTGTTAGAGTTATGGTTTGAGTTAGGGTTAGGTTTAGGGTTAGGTTAGGGTTTGGGTTAGAGTTAGGGTTAGGGTTAGGGTTTGGGTTTGGTTTAGAGTTAGGGTTAGGTTAGTGTATGGGTTAGAGTTAGGGTTAGGGTGAGGTATTGAATTAGGGTTATGGTTAGGGTTAGGGTTAGGATTAGGGTTAGGATTAGGGTTCCGATTAGAGTTAGGTTTAGAGTTTGGGTTTGGGTAAGTGTTATGGTTAGGTTTAGGGTTAGGGTTAGGGTAAGGACTAGGATTAGGGTTAGGGTTAGGGTTAGGATTAGGTTTAGGGTTTGGGTTTAGGTTTCAGTTATGGTTAGGGTTAGTGTTAGGGTTAGGGTTTAGTGTTAGTGTTAGGGTTAGGGTTAGGGTTTCGGTTTGTTTTATGTTTTGGGTTAGGTTTAGGGTTAGGGTTAGGGTTTGGGTTCGGGTTAGAAATAGGGTTAGGCTTTGAGTTTGAATTAGGTTTAGGGTTAGCATTAGGGTTATAGTTAGGTTTAGGATTAGTGTTTCAGTTAGGGTTTGGGTTCGGGTTCGGGTTAGGGTTAGGGTTAGGGTTAGGGTTTGATTTAGGGTTAGGGTTAGGTTTAGGGTTAGTGTTAGGGTTTGGGTTAGGGTTAGGGTTAGGGTTAGGACTAGGGTTTGTGTTAGGGTTAGGTTTAGTGTTAGCATTAGGGTTAGGATTAGGGTTAGGGTTAGGGTTTGGGTTAGGGTTAGGGTTAGGGTTAGGGTTTAGGTTTGTTTTAGGGTTAGGGTTAGGGTTTGGGTGAGGGTTAGGGTTAGGGTTAGGATTAGGGTTAGGGTTTGTGTTAAGATTAGGGTTTGGGTTTGGGTTAGGGTAAGGGTTAGGGTTAGGGTTAGGGTTATGTTTAGGATTAGGGTTAGGATTAGGTTTAGTGTTAGGGTTCCGATTAGAGTTAGGTTTAGAGTTTGGGTTTGGGTAAGGGTTCAGGTTAGGGTTAGGGTTAGGGTTAGGGTTAGTGTTAGGACTAGGATTAGGGTTAGGGTTAGGGTTAGGATTAGTGTTAGGTTTAGGGTTAGGGTTACGGTTTCGGTTTGGGTTATGTTCTGGTTAGTTTTAGGGTTAGGGTTAGGGTTTGGGTTGGGTTAGGATTAGGGTTAGTGTTTGAGTTTGAATTAGGTTTAGAGTTAGCATTAGGGTTAGGGTTAGGTTTAGGATAAGTATTTCAGTTAGGGTTAGGGTTAGGGTTAGGGTTTGCGTTCGGGTTAGGGTTAGGGTTAGGGTTAGGGTTTGATTTAGGGTTAAGGTTAGGGTTAGGGTTAGTGTTATGGTTTGGGTTAGAGTTAGGGTTAGGAGTAGGGTTAGTTTTAGGGTTAGGTTTAGGGTTAGCATTAGGGTTAGGTTTAGCGTTAGGGTTAGGGTTCGGGTTAGGGTTAGGGTTAGGGTTAGGGTTAGGGTTTGGGTTAGGGTTAGGGTTAGGGTTAGGGTTAGGGTTAGGGTTAGGATTAGGGTTAGGGTTTGTGTTAAGATTAGGGTTTGGGTTTGGGTTAGGGTTAGGGTTAGGGTTAGGGTTAGGGTTAGAATTAGGGTTAGGGTTAAGGTTAGGGTTAGGGTTAGGTTTAGGGTTTGATTTAGGGTTAGGGTTAGGGTTAGTGTTAGGGTTTGGGTTAGGGTTAGGGTTAGTACTAGGGTTAGTGTTAGGGTTAGGGTTAGTATTAGGGTTAGGATTAGGGTTAGGGTTAGGGTTTGGGTTAGGGTTACGGTTAGGGTTAGGGTTAGGGTTAGGGTTAGGTTTAGGGTTTCGGTTAGGGTTACGGTTAGGGTTACGGTTAGGGTTAGGGTTAGGGTTAGGTTTAGGACGAGGGTTAGTGTTAGGGTTAGGTTTAGGGTTAGCATTAGGGTTAGGATTAGGGTTAGGGTTAGGGTTTGGTTTAGGATTAGGTTTAGGTTTAGGGTTAGGGTTTGGGTTAGGGTTAGGTTTAGGGTTAGGATTAGGGTTAGGGTTTGTGTTAAGATTAGGGTTTGGGTTTGGGTTAGGGTTAGGGTTAGGGTTAGGGTTTGGGTAAGGGTTAGAATTATGGTTAGGGTTAAGTTTAGGTTTAGGGTTAGGGGTAGGGTTAGGGTTATTATTTGGGTTATGGTTTGTGTTAGGGTTAGGGTTAGGGTTTGGGTTAGTGTTAGAGTTAGGGTTTGAATTAGGGATAGGTTTAGGGTTAGGTTAGGGTTTGCGTTAGAGTTAGGGTTAGGGTTAGGGTTTGGGTTT
>JAJHUQ010000032.1:12582500-12592500 GCA_035773235.1 Eospalax fontanierii
GGTTAACTTTAGGATTAGGGTTTCGGTTTGGGTTATGTTTTGGGTGAGGTTTAGGGTTAGGGTTAGGGTTTGGGTTCGGGTTAGTAATAGGGTTAGGGTTTGAGTTTGAATTAGGTTTAGGGTTAGCATTAGTGTTAGGGTTAGGTTTAGGATTAGTGTTTCAGTTAGGGTTAGGATTCGGGTTTGGGTTCGGGTTAGGGTTAGGGTTAGGTTTAGGGTTTGATTTAGGGTTAGGGTTAGGGTTAGGTTTAGTGTTAAGGTTTGGGTTAGGGTTAGGGTTAGGACTAGGGTTAGTGTTAGGGTTAGGTTTAGGGTTAGCATTAGGGTTAGGATTAGGGTTAGGGTTAGGGTTTGGTTTAGGGTTAGGGTTAGTGTTAGGGTTAGGGTTAGGGTTTGGGTTAGGGTTAGGGTTTGGGTTAGTGTTAGAGTTAGGGTTTGAGTGAGGGTTAGGTTTAGGGTTACGTTAGGGTTTGGGTTAGAGTTAGGGTTAGGGTTACGGTTTGGGTTTGGTTTAGAGTTAGGGTTAGGTTAGGGTTTGGCTTAGAGTTAGGGTTAGGGTGAGGTGTTGGATTAGGGTTATGGTTAGGGTTAGGGTTAGGATTAGGGTTAGGGTTAGGGTTCCGATTAGAGTTAGGTTTAGAGTTTGGGTTTGGGTAAGGGTTAAGGTTAAGGTTATGGTTAGGATTAGGGTTAGGGTTAGGGTTTGGGTATGGGTTAGGATAAGGGTTAGGGTTAGGGTTTCACTAAGGCTTAGGTTTAGGGTTAGTTTTTGGGTTAGGCTTAGGGTTAGGATTAGGGTTAGGTTTAGGTTTTGGGTTAGGGTTAGGGTCAGGGTGTGGGTTAGGGTTAAGGTTAGGGTTAGCGTTAGGGTTAGGGTTAGGGTAAGGGTTAGGTTTAGGGTTTGGTTTAGGATTACATTTAGGTTTAGGTTTTCGGTTAAGTTTCGGGTTATGGTTAGGATTTGCGATCGGGTTGGGTTAGTGTTAGGGTTTTAGTTAGGGTTAGGGTTAGGGTTAGGGTTAGGGTTAGGCTTAGGGTTAGGGTAAGAGTTAGTGTTAGGGTTAGGGTTTGGTTTAGGATTACGGTTAGGTTTAGGTTTTCGGTTAAGTTTCGGGTTAGGGTTAGGGTTTGCGTTCGGGTTGGGTTAGTGATAGGGTTTTAGTTAGGGTTAGGGTTAGGGTTAGGGTTAGGGTTAGGGTTTGGGTTAGGGTTAGGCTTAGGGTTAGGGTTTGAGTTTGAGTTAGGTTTAGGGTTAGCATTAGGGTTAGAATTAGGGTTAGGGTTAGGGTTTGGGTTACGGTTAGGGTTAGGGTTAGGGTTTGGGTAAGGGTTAGGTTTGAATCTGGGTTAGTGTTAGTGTTAGGGTTAGTGTTAAGATTAGGGTTAGGGTTAGGGTTAGGGTTAGGTTTTGGGTTAGGGTTTGGGTTAGGTTTAGAATTAGGGTTAGGCTTAGGGTTAGGGTTAGGGTTAGGGTTAGGATTAGGGTTATTTTTTGGGTTATGGTTTGGGTTAGGTTTAGGGTTAGTGTTTGGGTTAGTGTTAGAGTTAGGGTTAGGTTTAGGGTTAGGTTAGGGTTTGGGTTAGAGTTAGGGTTAGGGTTAGGGTTTGCGTTTGGTTTAGAGTTAGGGTTAGGTTAGGGTTTGGGTTAGAGTTAGGGTTAGGGTGAGGTGTTGGATTAGGGTTATGGTTAGGGTTAGGGTTAGGATTAGGGTTAGGGATAGCGTTCCGATTAGAGTTAGGTTTAGAGTTTGGGTTTGGGTAAGGTTTAAGGTTAGTGTTAGTGTTAGGGTTAGGGTTAGGGTTAGGGTTAGGACTAGGATTAGGGTTAGGGTTAGGGTTAGGATTAGGGTTAGGTTTTGGGTTTAGGTTTGGGTTAATGTTAGGGTTAGTGTTAGGGTTAGGGTTTAGGGTTAGGGTTAGATTTAGGTAGGGTTAGATTTAGGGTTAGGGTTTCGTTGTGGGTTATGTTTTGGGTTAGGTTTAGGGTTAGGGTTAGGGTTTGGGTTCGGGTTAGGAATAGGTTTAGCGTTTGAGTTTGAATTAGGTTTAGGGTTAGCATTAGCCTTAGGGTTAGGCTTAGGATTAGTGTGTCAGTTAGGGTTAGGGTTAAGGCTTGGGTTGGTGTGAGGGTTAGGGCTAGGTTTAGGGTTTGATTTATTGTTAGGGTTAGGGTTAGGTTTAGTGTTAGGGTTTGGGTTAGGGTTAGGGTTAGGACTAAGGTTAGTGTTAGGGTTAGGTTTAGGGTTAGCATTAGGGTTAGGATTAGGGTTAGGGTTAGGGTTTGAGTTACGGTTAGGGTTAGGGTTAGGGTTAGGGTTAGGGTTTGGGTTAGGTTTAGGGTTGGAGTTAGGATTAGGGTTAGGGTTTGTGTTAAGATTAGGGTTTGGGTTTGTGTTAGGGTTAGGGTTAGGGTTAGGGTTAGGGTTAGGGTTTGAGTTTGAATTAGGTTTAGGGTTAGCATTAGGGTTAGTGTTAGGGTTAGGGTTAGGGTTCGGGTTAGGGTTAGGGTTAGGGTTAGGGTTTGATTTAGGGTTAGGGTTAGGCTTAGGGTTAGTGTAAGGGTTTGGGTTAGGGTTAGGGTTAGGACTAGGGTTAGTGTTAGGGTTAGGTTTAGGGTTAGCATTAGGGTTAGGTTTAGGGTTAGGGTAAGGTTTTGGGTTAGGGTTAGGGTTAGGGTTAGGGTTAGGGTTAGGGTTAGGGTTTGGGTTAGATTAGGGTTAGGGTTAGGGTTTGGGTTAGAGTTAGGGTTAGGGTTAGGATTAGTGTTAGGGTTTATGTTAAGATTAGGGTTTGGGTTTGGGTTAGGGTTAGGGTTAGGGTTAGGGTTAGGGTTAGGGTTAGGGTTAGAATTAGGGTTAGGGTTAGGGTTAGGGTTACGGTTAGGGTTAGATTAAGGATGAGGGTTAGGGTTAGAGTTAGGATTAGGGTTATTTTTTAGGTTTTGGTTTGGGTTAGGGTTAGGGTTAGGGTTTGGATTAGTCTTAGAGTTAGGGTTTGAGTTAGGTTTAGGTTTAGGGTTAGGTTAGGGTTTGGGTTAGAGTTACGGTTAGGGTTAGGGTTTGCGTTTGGTTTAGAGTTAGGGTTAGGTTATTGTTTGGGTTAGACTTAGGGTTAGGGTGAGGTGTTGGATTAGTGTTATGGTTAGGGATAGTGTTAGGATTAGGGTTAGGATTTGGGTTAGGCTTAGGGTTAGGGTTAGGGTTAGGGTTACGGTTAGGGTTTGGGTTAGGGTTAGGGTTAGGATTTGGGTTAGGCTTAGGGTTAGGGTTCGGGTTTGGGTTAGAGTTATGGTGAGGGTTAGGGGTTTTGTTAGGGTTAGGGTTAGGGTTACGGTTAGGATTAGGGTTAGGGTCAGGGTTTGGATTAGGGTTAGTTTTAGGGTTTGGGTTTGCGTAAGGGTAAGGGTTAGGGTTAGGGTTAGGAGTAGGGTTAGGGTTTAGGTTTTCGGTTAGGGTTAGTGTTAGGGTTAGAGTTAGGATTAGCGTTTGGTTTAGGGTTAAGGTTAGGGTTAGGGTTTGGGTTAGGGTTAGGGTTAGGGTTAGGGTTAGGGTTAGGGTTTGGGTTAGGGTTATGGTTAGGTTTCGGGTTTGGGTTAGGGTTAGGGTTAGGGTTAGGTTTACGATTAGGGTTAGGGTTTGGGTTAGGGTTAGCCTTAGGTTTGAATTTGGGTTAGTGTTAGGGCTAGGGTTAGTGTAAAGTTTAGGGTTTGGATTTGGGTTAGGGTTAGGGTTTGAGTTACGATTAGGGTAAAGTTTAGGGTTTAGGTTTGGGTTAGGTTTATGGTTAGGGTTAGGGTTATGGTTAGGTTTAGGGTTAGGGTTAAGGTTAGGGTTTGGTTTAGAATTGGGTTAGGGTTATGTTTAGGATTAGGTTTTAGGGTTAGGATTACGTTTAGGGTTTGGGTTAGGTTTAGGTATAGGGTTAGGGTTAGGTTAGGATTATGGATGGGGTTAGGTTTGGAGTTAGGTTGAAGTTTTGAGTTATGTTTAGGGTTAGGATTAGGGTTTGGGTTAGGTTTAGGGTTAGGGTTAGCGTGAGGGTTAGGGTTAGGGTTAGGGTTAGGTTTTAGGGTTATGGTTAGGGTTATTGTTTGTGTTAAGGTTAGGGTTAGGGTTAGGGTTAGGAATAGGGTTAGGGTTAGTGTTAGGGTTAGGGTTTGGTTTACGGTTTGGGTTAGGGTTAGAGTTAGTTTTTGGGTTAGGGTTAGGGTTAGGATTAGGGTTAGAATTAGGTTTAGAGTTAGGGTTTGGGTTAAGGTTAGGGTTAGGGTTAGGGTTAGGTTAGGGTTAGGGTTAGGGTTAGGGTTAGGGTTACGGTGAGGATTTGGGTTAGGCTTAGGGTTAGGGTTCGGGTTTGAGTTAGAGTTAGGATGAGGGTTAGGGATTGGGTTAGGGTTAGGATTAAGGTTAGGATTAGGGTTAGGGTTAGAGTTTGGATTAGGGTTAGTTTTAGGGTTTGGGTTTGCGTAAGGGTAAGGGTTAGGGTTAGGGTTAGGAGTAGGGTTAGGGTTTAGGTTTTCGGTTAGGGTTAGTGTTAGGGTTAGTGTTAGGATTAGGGTTTGGGTTAGGTTTAGGGTTAGGGTTAGGGTTTGGGTTCGGGTTCGGGTTAGGGTTAGGGTTAGGGTTAGGTTTAGGGTTTGGGTTAAGTTTAGGGTTAGGGTTTGGGTTAAGTTTAGGGTTAGCGATATGGTTTGGGTTTGGGTTAGGGTTAGGGTTTGGGTTAGGGTTAGGGTTAGGGTTAGCGTTTGGGTTAGGGTTAGGGTTAGGGTTTGTGTTAAGATTTTGGTTTCTGTTTGGATTAGGGTTAGGGTTAGGATTTGGGTTAAGGTTACGTTTACGGTTAGGGTTTGTGTTAGGGTTAGGGTTAGGGTTAGGAGTAGGGTTCGGGTTTAGGTTTTCTGTTAGGGTTAGTGTTAGGGTTAGTGTTAGGATTAGGGTTTGGGTTAGGGTTTAGGTTTGGTTAGGTTTAGGGTTAGGGTTAGGGTTATAGTTAGGTTTAGCGTTAGGGTTAGGGTTACGGTAAGCGTTAGCGTTAGGGTTAGGGTTATGGTTTGGGTTTGGGTTAGGGTTTGGGTTAGGGTTAGGGTTTGGGTTAGGGTTAGGGTTAGGGTTAGGGTTAGGATTTGTGTTATGCTTAGTGTTAGGGTTCGGGTTTGGGTTAGAGTTATGGTGAGGGTTAGGGGTTGGGTTAGGGTTAGGGTTAGGGTTACGGTTAGGATTAGGGTTAGGGTTAGGGTTTGGATTAGGGTTAGTTTTAGGGTTTGGGTTTGCGTAAGGGTAAGGGTTAGGGTTAGGGTTAGGAGTAGGTTTAAGGTTTAGGTTAGGGTTAGTGTTAGGGTTTGGGGTTAGGGTTAGGTTTAGGGTTATTGTTAGGGTTTGGGTTAGGGTTAGTGTTAGGGTTTGGGTTTCAGTTAGAATTAGGATTAGCATTAGGGTTTGTGTTAGGGTTAGGTTTAGAGTTTGGATTAGGTTTAGGGTTAGGGTTAGATTTAGGGTTTGGTTTAGGGGTAGTGTTAGGGTTTGGTTTAGATTTTGGGTTAGGTTTAGGGTTAGGGTTAGGGTTTGGGTTCGGGTTAGGGTTAGGGTTAGGGTTAGGGATAGTGTTTGAGTTAGGGTTAGGGTTAGGGTTAGGGATAGTGTTAGGGTTAGTGTAAAGTTTAGGGTTTGGATTTGGGTTAGGGTTAGGGTTTGAGTTACGATTAGGGTAAAGTTTAGGGTTTAGGTTTGGGTTAGGTTTATGGTTAGGGTTAGGGTTATGGTTAGGTTTAGGGTTTGGGTTAAGTTTCGGGTTAGGGTTTGGGTTAAGTTTAGGGTTAGCGATAGGGTTTGGGTTTGGGTTAGGGTTAGGGTTTGTGTTAGGGTTAGGGTTAGGGTTAGCGTTTGGGTTAGGTTTAGGGTTAGGGTTAGGATTAGGGTTAGGGTTTGTGTTAACATTTTGGTTTCTGTTTGGATTAGGGTTAGGGTTAGGGTTGGGGTTAAGGTTACGTTTAGGGTTAGGGTTTGTGTTAGGGTTAGGGTTAGGGTTAGGAGTAGGGTTAGGGTTTAGGTTTTCGGTTAGGGTTATTGTTAAGGTTAGTGTTAGGATTAGGGTTTGGGTTAGGGTTTAGGTTTGGTTAGGTTTAGGGTTAGGGTTAGGGTTATAGTTAGGTTTAGCGTTAGGGTTAGGGTTACGGTAAGCGTTAGCGTTAGGGTTAGGGTTATGGTTTGGGTTTGGGTTAGGGTTTGTGTTAGGGTTAGGGTTTGGGTTAGGGTTAGGGTTAGGGTTAGGGTTAGGATTTGTGTTATGCTTAGGTTTAGGGTTCGGGTTTGGGTTAGAGTTATGGTGAGGGTTAGGGGTTGGGTTAGGGTTAGGGTTAGGGTTACGGTTAGGATTAGGGTTAGGGTTAGGGTTTGGATTAGGGTTAGTTTTAGGGTTTGGGTTTGCGTAAGGGTAAGGGTTAGGGTGAGGGTTAGGAGTAGGTTTAAGGTTTAGGTGAGGGTTAGTGTTAGGGTTAGGGTTAGAATTAGCGTTTGGTTTAGGGTTAAAGTTAAGGTTAGGGTTAGTGTTAGGGTTAGGGTTAGGATTAGCGTTTGGTTTAGGGTTAAGGTTAGCGTTAGCGTTTGGGTTACATTTAGGGTTAGGGTTAGGGTTTGGGTTAGTTTTTTGGTTAGGTTTCGGGTTTGGGGTAGGCTTAGGGTTAGCGTTAGAGTTACGATTAGGGTTAGGGTTTGGGTTAAGGTTAGCCTTAGGTTTGAATTTGGGTTAGTGTTAGGGCTAGGGTTAGTGTAAAGTTTAGGGTTTGGATTTCGGTTAGGGTTAGGGTTTGAGTTACGATTAGGGTAAAGTTTAGGGTTTAGGTTTGGGTTAGGTTTATGGTTAGGGTTAGGGTTATGGTTAGGTTTAGGGTTAGGGTTAGGGTTAGGGTTTGGGTTAGAATTGGGTTAGGGTTATGTTTAGGGTTAGGTTTTAGGGTTAGGATTACGTTTAGAGTTTGGGTTAGGTTTAGGTATAGGGTTAGGGTTAGGTTAGGATTATGGATGGGGTTAGGTTTGGAGTTAGGTTAAGGTTTTGAGTTATGTTTAGGGTTAGGATTAGGGTTTGGGTTAGGTTTAGGGTTAGGGTTAACGTGAGGGTTAGGGTTAGGTTTAGGGTTAGGTTTTAGGGTTATGGTTAGGGTTATTGTTTGTGTTAAGGTTAGGGTTAGGGTTAGGAATAGGGTTAGGGTTAGTGTTAGGGTTAGGGTTTGGTTTACGGTTTGGGTTAGGGTTAGAGTTAGTTTTTGGGTTAGGGTTAAGGTTAGGATTAGGGTTAGTGTTAGGTTTAGAGTTAGGGTTTGCATTAGGGTTAGGGTTAGGGTTAGGGTTAGGTTAAAAGTTAGGGTTTGGGTTAGGGTTAGTGTTAGGTTTAGAGTTAGGGTTTGAGTTAGGGTTAGGGTTAGGGTTAGGGTTAGTGTTTGGGTTAGGGTTAGGGTTAGGTTTAGGGGTTGGTTTTGGGTTCGGGTTAGGGTTAGGGCTAGGATTTGGGTTAGGTTTAGGGTTACGATTAGGGTTAGGTTTACGGTTTGGGTTAGGTTTAGGGTTAGGATTTGGTTTGGGTTAGGGCTATGGTTAGGGTTTGGGTTAGTATTAGGTTTAGTGTTAGTGTTAGGGTTAGGGTTTATGTTAGGGTTAGGTGTAGGTTTTGATTTGGGTTAGTGTTAGGGTTAGGGTTAGAGTTAAGGTTAGGGTTTGGGTTAGGGTTATGATTAGGTTTAGGGTAACGATTAGGGTTAAATTTAGGGTTTGGGTTTGGGTTAGGTTTAGGGTTAGCGTTAGGGTTAGTGTTAGGTTTAGGGTTAGTGTTACTGTTAGGGATTGGATTAAGGTTATGGTTAGGGTTTGGGTTAGGGTTAGTTTTACGGTGTGGGTTTGGGTTAGGGATAGGGTTAGGGTTTGGTTTTAGGTTAGGGTTAGGTTTAGGTTTAGTGTTAGGGTTTGGGTTTGGATTAGGGTTAGGGTTAGGGTTAGGGATAGTTTTAGGGTTAGGGTTTGGGTTAGGGTTAGGGTTTGGGTTAGGTTTAGGGTTAGGAATAGAGTTAGGGTTAGTGTTATTGTTATGGTTTGGGTTAGGTTTGGCTTACGGTTAGGTTTAGGTTTTATGTTAGGGTTAGTGAGGATTAGGGTTTGGGTTAGGGTTAGGTTTAGGATTAGGGTTTGAGTTAGGGTTCGCGTTAGGATTAGGGTTAGGGTTAGGGTTTGGGTTAGGCTTACAGTTAGGTTTAGGTTTACTTTTTGGGTTAGGGGTAGGGTTAGGTTTAGGATTAGGGTTAGGGTTAGTGTTAGGTTTAGGGTTAGGGTTAGGGTTAGGGTTTGTGTTAGGGTTAGCGTTAGGGTTATTATTAGGATTAGGGTTAAGGTTAGGGATTCAGTTAGGTTTAGGGTGAGTGTTAGGGTTTGTGTTAGGTTTAGATTTAGGGTTAGGGTTTGGGTTAGGGTTTGGGTTAAGGTTAGGGTTAGGGTTAGGGTTAGGGTTAGGGGTAGGATAAGGATCAGAGTTAGGGTTAGGGTTAGGATTAGGGTTATTTTTTGGGTTATGGTTTGAGTTAGGGTTAGGGTTAGGGTTTGGGTTAGTGTTAGACTTAGGGTTTGAGTGAGGGTTAGGTTTAGGGTTAGGTTAGGGTTTGGGTTAGAGTTAGGGTTAGGGTTAGGGTTTGCGTTTGGTTTAGAGTTAGGGTTAGGTTATTGTTTGGGTTAGAGTTAGGGTTAGGGTGAGGTGTTGGATTAGGGTAATGGTTAGGGTTAGGGTTAGGGTTAGGGTTAGGGTTTGAGTTAGGGTTACGGTTAGGGTTAGGATTAGGGTTAGGGTTTGTGTTAAGATTAGGGTTTGGTTTAGGGTTAGGGTTAGGGTTTGGGTTAAACTTACGTTTAGGGTTAGGTTTTGTTTTAGGGTTAGGGTTAGGGTTAGGGTTTGGGTTAGGGTTTAGGTTTTCGGTTAGGTTTAGTGTTAGGGTTAGTGTTAGGCTTAGGGTTTAGGGTTAGGGTTAACTTTAGGGTTAGGGTTTCGGTTTGGGTTATGTTTTGGGTTAGGTTTAGGGTTAGGGTTAGGGTTTGGGTTCGGGTTAGTAATAGGGTTAGGGTTTGAGTTTGAATTAGGTTTAGGGTTAGCATTAGTGTTAGGGTTAGGTTTAGGATTAGTGTTTCAGTTAGGGTTAGGATTCGGGTTTGGGTTCGGGTTAGGGTTAGGGTTAGGTTTAGGGTTTGATTTAGGGTTAGGGTTAGGGTTAGGTTTAGTGTTAAGGTTTGGGTTAGGGTTAGGGTTAGGACTAGGGTTAGTGTTAGGGTTAGGTTTAGGGTTAGCATTAGGGTTAGGATTAGGGTTAGGGTTAGGGTTTGGTTTAGGGTTAGGGTTAGTGTTAGGGTTAGGGTTAGGGTTTGGGTTAGGGTTAGGGTTTGGGTTAGTGTTAGAGTTAGGGTTTGAGTGAGGGTTAGGTTTAGGGTTTCGTTAGGGTTTGGGTTAGAGTTAGGGTTAGGGTTACGGTTTGGGTTTGGTTTAGAGTTAGGGTTAGGTTAGGGTTTGGCTTAGAGTTAGGGTTAGGGTGAGGTGTTGGATTAGGGTTATGGTTAGGGTTAGGGTTAGGATTAGGGTTAGGGTTAGGGTTCCGATTAGAGTTAGGTTTAGAGTTTCGGTTTGGGTAAGGGTTAAGGTTAAGGTTATGGTTAGGATTAGGGTTAGGGTTAGGGTTTTGGTATGGGTTAGGATAAGGGTTAGGGTTAGGGTTTGACTAAGGGTTAGGTTTAGGGTTAGTTTTTGGGTTAGGCTTAGGGTTAGGATTAGGGTTAGGTTTAGGTTTTGGGTTAGGGTTAGGGTCAGGGTTTGGGTTAGGGTTAAGGTTAGGGTTAGCGTTAGGGTTAGGGTTAGGGTAAGGGTTAGGTTTAGGGTTTAGTTTAGGATTACATTTAGGTTTAGGTTTTCGGTTAAGTTTCGGGTTATGGTTAGGATTTGCGATCGGGTTGGGTTAGTGTTAGGGTTTTAGTTAGGGTTA
>JAJHUQ010000032.1:12597500-12602500 GCA_035773235.1 Eospalax fontanierii
TTAGGGTTTGTGTTAGGGTTAGGGTTAGGGTTAGGAGTAGGGTTAGGGTTTAGGTTTTCGGTTAGGGTTATTGTTAAGGTTAGTGTTAGGATTAGGGTTTGGGTTAGGGTTTAGGTTTGGTTAGGTTTAGGGTTAGGGTTAGGGTTATAGTTAGGTTTAGCGTTAGGGTTAGGGTTACGGTAAGCGTTAGCGTTAGGGTTAGGGTTATGGTTTGGGTTTGGGTTAGGGTTTGTTTTAGGGTTAGGGTTTGGGTTAGGGTTAGGGTTAGGGTTAGGGTTAGGATTTGTGTTATGCTTAGGTTTAGGGTTCGGGTTTGGGTTAGAGTTATGGTGAGGGTTAGGGGTTGGGTTAGGGTTAGGGTTAGGGTTACGGTTAGGATTAGGGTTAGGGTTAGGGTTTGGATTAGGGTTAGTTTTAGGGTTTGGGTTTGCGTAAGGGTAAGGGTTAGGGTTAGGGTTAGGAGTAGGTTTAAGGTTTAGGTGAGGGTTAGTGTTAGGGTTAGGGTTAGAATTAGCGTTTGGTTTAGGGTTAAAGTTAAGGTTAGGGTTAGTGTTAGGGTTAGGGTTAGGATTAGCGTTTGGTTTAGGGTTAAGGTTAGGGTTAGCGTTTGGGTTAGGTTTAGGGTTAGGGTTAGGGTTTGGGTTAGGGTTATGGTTAGGTTTCGGGTTTGGGTTAGGGTTAGGGTTAGGGTTAGAGTTACGATTACGGTTAGGGTTTGGGTTAAGGTTAGCCTTAGGTTTGAATTTGGGTTAGTGTTAGGGCTAGGGTTAGTGTAAAGTTTGGGGTTTGGATTTCGGTTGGGGTTAGGGTTTGAGTTACGATTAGGGTAAAGTTTAGGGTTTAGGTTTGGGTTAGGTTTATGGTTAGGGTTAGGGTTATGGTTAGGTTTAGGGTTAGGGTTAGGGTTAGGGTTTGGGTTAGAATTGGGTTAGGGTTATGTTTAGGGTTAGGTTTTAGGGTTAGGATTATGTTTAGGGTTTGGGTTAGGTTTAGGTATAGGGTTAGGGTTAGGTTAGGATTATGGATGGGGTTAGGTTTGGAGTTAGGTTAAGGTTTTGAGTTATGTTTAGGGTTAGGATTAGAGTTTGGGTTAGGTTTAGGGTTAGGGTTAACGTGAGGGTTAGGGTTAGGTTTAGGGTTAGGTTTTAGGGTTATGGTTAGGTTTATTGTTTGTGTTAAGGTTAGGGTTAGGGTTAGGAATAGGGTTAGGGTTAGGGTTTGGTTTACGGTTTGGGTTAGGGTTAGAGTTAGTTTTTGGGTTAGGGTTAGGGTTAGGATTAGGGTTAGTGTTAGGTTTAGAGTTAGGGTTTGCGTTAGGGTTAGGGTTAGGGTTAGGGTTAGGTTAAAAGTTAGGGTTTCGGTTAGGGTTAGTGTTAGGTTTAGAGTTAGGGTTTGAGTTAGGGTTAGGGTTAGGGTTAGGGTTAGTGTTTGGGTTAGGGTTAGGGTTAGGTTTAGGGGTTGGTTTTGGGTTCGGGTTAGGGTTAGGGCTAGGATTTGGGTTAGGTTTAGGGTTACGATTAGGGTTAGGTTTACGGTTTGGGTTAGGGTTAGGGTTAGGATTTGGTTTGGGTTAGGGCTATGGTTAGGGTTTGGGTTAGTGTTAGGTTTAGTGTTAGTGTTAGGGTTAGGGTTTATGTTAGGGTTAGGTGTAGGTTTTGATTTGGGTTAGTTTTAGGGTTAGGGTTAGAGTTAAGGTTAGGGTTTGGGTTAGGGTTATGATTAGGTTTAGGGTAACGATTAGGGTTAAATTTAGGGTTTGGGTTTGGGTTAGGTTTAGGGTTAGCGTTAGGGTTAGTGTTAGGTTTAGGGTTAGTGTTACTGTAAGGGATTGGGTTAAGGTTAGGGTTAGGGTTTGGGTTAGGGTTAGTTTTACGGTGTGGGTTTGGGTTAGGGCTAGGGTTAGGGTTTGGTTTTAGGTTAGGGTTAGGTTTAGGTTTAGTGTTAGGGTTTGGGTTTGGATTAGGGTTAGGGTTAGGGTTAAGGATAGTTTTAGGGTTAGGGTTTGGGTTAGGGTTAGGGTTTGGGTTAGGTTTAGGGTTAGGAATAGAGTTAGGGTTAGTGTTATTGTTAGGGTTTGGGTTAGGTTTGGCTTAGGGTTAGGTTTAGGTTTTATGTTAGGGTTAGTGAGGATTAGGGTTTGGGTTAGGGTTAGGTTTAGGATTAGGGTTTGAGTTAGGGTTCGCGTTAGGATTAGGGTTAGGGTTAGGGTTTGGGTTAGGCTTACAGTTAGGTTTAGGTTTACTTTTTGGGTTAGGGGTAGGGTTAAGTTTAGGATTAGGGTTAGGGTTAGTGTTAGGTTTAGGGTTAGGGTTAGGGTTAGGGTTTGTGTTAGGGTTAGCGTTAGGGTTAGGATTAGGATTAGGGTTAAGGTTAGGGATTCAGTTAGGTTTAGGGTGAGAGGGTTTGTGTTAGGGTTAGATTTAGGGTTAGGGTTTGGGTTACGGTTTGGGTTAAGGTTAGGGTTAGGGTTAGGGTTAAGGTTACGATTAGGATTAGGGTTAGTGTTAGGGTTAGTGTTTGGGTTAAGGTTGGGTTACGGTTTGGGTTAGGTTTAGGGTTAGGTTGAGGGTTAGGGTTAACTTTATGGATAGGGTTAGGGTTATGGTTTAGGTTAAGGTTAGGGTTAGGGTTATGGTAAGGAATAGGGTTAAGTTTAGGGTTAGGGTTAGGGTATGGATTAGGGTTAGGTTTAGGGTTTGGGTTAGGGTTAGGGTTAGGTTTATAGTTAGTGTTTGTGTTAGGGTTAGGGTTAGGGTTAGGTTTAGTGGTTGGGTTTGGATTCGGGTTAGGGTTAGGGCAAGGATTAGGGTTAGGGTTAGGGTTAGGATTAGGGTTAGGTTTAGGGTTTGGGTTAGGGTTAGGGTTAGGGTTAGGGTTTTATTTTGGGTTAGGGTTAGGGATAGGGTTTGGGTTAGTGTTAGGGTTAGGGTTAGTGTTAGGGTTAGGGTTTGGGTTAGGGTTAGGTTTAGGTTTTGATTTGGGTTAGTGTTAGGGTTAGGGTTAGTGATAACGTTAGGGTTTGGCTTAGGGTTAGGATTAGGGTTAGGGTCATGATTAGGTTTAAGTTTAGGGTTTGGGTTTGGGTTAGTTTTAGGGATCGCGTAAGGGTTAGGGTTAGGTTTAGGGTTAGTGTTACGGTTAGGGTTTGGGTTAAGGTTAGGGTTAGGGTTAGGGTTAGGTTTTGGTATAGGGTTAGTGTTAGGGTTTGGATTAGGGTTTAGGGTTAGGGTTTGTGTTAGGGTTTGGGTTAAGGTTAGGGTTAGGGTTAGAGTTAGGAATAGGGTTACGGTTAGAGTTTGGGTTAGGGTTAGGGATAGGGTTTGGGTTAAGGTTAGGGTCAGGGTTAGGGTTTGGTTTTGGGTTAAGGTTTGGGTTATGGTTAGAGTTAGGAATAGGTTTAGGGTTAGTGTTTGGTTAGGATTAGGGTTAGGTTTAGGATTAGGATTGGTTTACGGTTTGGGTTAGGGTTAGGGTTAGGGATATTGTTAGGGTTTCGGTTAGTGTTTGCGTTAGGGTTAGGTTTAGGTTTTATGTTAGGGTTAGAGAGCATTATGGTTTGGGTAAGGGTTAGGTTTACGATTAGGGTTTGAGTTAGGGTTAGCATTAGGATTAGGATTAGGGTTAGGGTTTGGGTTAGGCTTACGGTTAAGGTTAGGTTTATTTTTGGGTTAGGGGTAGGGTTAGGTTTAGGATTAGGGTTAGGGTTAGTGTTAGGTTTAGGGTTAGGGTCAGGGTTAGTGTTTGTTTTAGGGTTAGCGTTAGGGTTAGGATTAGGATTAGGGTTAAGTTTAGGGATTGGGTTAGGGTTAAGGTGAGGGTTAGGGTTTGTGTTAGGGTTAGATTTAGGGTTAGGGTTTGGGTTAGGTTTTGGGTTAAGGTTAGGGGTAGGGTTAGGGTAAAGGTTAGGACAAGGATTAGGGATAGGCTAAGGGTTAGGGTTTGGGTTAAGGTTGGGTTAGGGTTGGGGTTAGGGTGGGTTTTCGGTTTGGGTTTGGAATAGGTTTAGGGTTAGGGTAAGGGTTAGGGTTAGGGTTTGGGTTTGAGTTAGGTTTAGGGTTAGGGTTAGGGTAAGGAATAGGGTTAGGTTTAGGGTTAGGGTTAGGGTAAGGATTAGCATTAGGTTTAGGGTTTGGATTAGGGTTAGGGTTAGGGTTAGGGTTAGAGTTTGGGTTAGGGTTAGGTTTAGGGTTTTGGTTTCGGTTAGGGTTAGGGTTAGGGTTTGGGTTTGTGTTAGAGTAATGGATAGGGTTTGGGTTAGGGTTAGGGTTAGGGTTAGGGTTAGGGTTAGGGTTTTGGTTTGGGTTAGGTTTAGGGTTAGGGTTTGGGTTAGGTTTAGGGTTAGGGTTTGGGTTAGTGTTAGGGTTAGGGTTAGTGTTAGGGTTAGGGTTTGGGTTAGGGTTAGGTTTAGGTTTTGATTTGGGTTAGTGTTAGGGTTAGGGTTACTGTTAGGAATAGGGTTAGGGTTAGGGTTATTGTTAGGATTAGGGTTAGGATCAGAGTTAGGTTTAGGCTTTTGGTTTGGGTTAGGGTTAGGGTTAGGTTTTGGGTTAGTGTTAAGGTTAATGTTAGTGTTAGGGTTAGGGTTTGGGTTAGGGTTAGTGTTACGTTTAGGATTAGGGTTAGCGTTAGTGTTAGGGTTAGAGTTTGATTTAGGGTAAGCGTTAGGTTTAGGATTAGGATTACGGTTAGGGTTAGGGTTTGGGTTAGGGTTAGGTTTAGTGTAAGGTTTACATTTTGGGTTAGGGTAGGGTTAAGTTTAGGATTAGGGTTTGGCTTAGGGTTAGGGTTAGTATTAGGGTTAGGGTTAGGGATTGGGTTAGGGTTAGGGTTTGGGTTTGGGTTATGTTTAGGGTTAGGGTTTGGGTTAGGGTTTGGTTTAAGGTTAGGGTTAGGGTTAGGGTTAGGAATAGGGTCAGGGTTAGGGTTAGGGTTAGGGTTAGGAATAGGTTTAGGCTTAGGGTTATTGTTAGGGTTTGGGTTGGGGTTAGGGTTAGGGTTAG
>JAJHUQ010000032.1:12607500-12622500 GCA_035773235.1 Eospalax fontanierii
GTTCCGATTAGAGTTAGGTTTAGAGTTTGGGTTTGGGTAAGGGTTAAGGTTAGGGTTAGGGTTAGGGTTAGGGTTAGTACTAGGATTAGGGTTAGGGTTACGGTTAGGAATAGGGTTAGGGTTAGGGTTAGGGTTTCGGTTTGGGTTATGTTTTGGGTTAGGTTTAGGGTTCGGGTTAGAGTTTATTGTTATGGTTAGGGTTAGGATTAGGGTTAGGGTTTGAGTTTGAATTAGGTTTAGGGTTAGCATTAGGGTTAGGGTTAGGTTTAGGATCAGTGTTTCAGTTAGGTTTAGGGTTAGGGTTAGGGTGAGGGTTAGGGTTTGATTTAGGGTTAGGGTTAGGGTTAGGGTTAGAGTTAGGGTTTGGGTTAGGTTTAGGGTTAGGACTAGGGTTAGTGTTCGGGTTAAGTTTAGGGTTAGCATTAGGGTTAGGATTAGTGTTAGGGTTAGGGTTTGGGTTAGGGTTAGGTTTTGGGTTAGTGTTAGGGTTTGGGTTAGGGTTAGGGTTATGGTTAGGGTTTGAGTTAGGGTTAGGGTTAGGATTAGGGTTACGGTTACGGTTAGGATTAGGGTAAGGATTAGCGTTACGGTTAGGGTTTGGATTAGAGTTAGGATTAGGTATAGGGTTTGGGATTGGGTTAGGCTTTGGTTTAGGGTTTGGGTTAACGTTTGTTGTTAGGGCTTAGGGATTAGGTTTAGGGTTAGGGTTAAGGTTAGGGTTAGGGTTTGGGTTAGGGTTAGGGTTAGGTTTAGGTTTTCTTTTTGGGTTTGGGTTAGAGTTAGGTTTAGTATTAGGGTTACGGTTAGTGTTAGGGTTAGGATTTGGGTTAGGGTTAGGGTTCGGGTTAGAGTTTGGGTTAGGGTTAGGGTTTGGGTTAGGGTTTGGGTTAAGGTTACGGTTAGGGTAAGGGTTAGGAATAGGGTTAGGGTTAGGTTTTGGGTTAGGGTTAGGGTTAGGATTAGGATTTGGGTTAGGGTTAGGGTTTGGGTTAGGGTTAGGGTTAGGGTTAGTTTTTGGGTTAGGGTAAGGGTTAGGATTAGGGTTAGGGTTAGGTTTAGGACTAGGGTTTGGGTTAGGGTTAGTGTTTAGGTTAGGGTTAGGGTTAGGTTTAGGTTTACTTTTTGGGTTAGGGTTAGGGTTAGGGTTAGGTTTAGGATTAGGATTTGTGTTAGGGTTAGGGTTTGGGTTAGGGTTAGGGTTAGGGTTAGTTTTTGGGTTAGAGTAAGGGTTAGGATTAGGGTTAGGGTTAGGTTTAGGGTTAGGGTTTGGGTTAGGGTTAGGGTTAGGGTTAGGTTTAGGTTTACTTTTTGGGTTAGGGTTAGGGTTAAGTTTAGGATTAGGGTTAGGGTTAGTGTTAGGTTTAGGATTTGGGTTAGGGTTTGGGTTAGGGTTAGGGTTAGGGTTAGGGTTTGGGTTAGGGTTAGGTTTAGTTTTTGGGTTAGGGTTAGGGTTAGGGTTAGGGTTTGGTTAAGGTTAGTATTAGGTTTAGGATTAGGGTTAGGGTTAGGGTTTGCGTTTGGGTTAGTTTTAGGGTTAGGGTTATGGTTTGGGTTAAGGTTAGGGTTACGGTTAGGGTAAGGAATAGGATTAGTTTTAAGGTTAGGGTTAGGATTAGCGTTAGGGTTCGGGTTTGGATTAGGGTTAGGATTAGGTTTAGGGTTTGGGATTGGGTTAGGGTTAGGTTTAGGTTTACTTTTTGGGTTAGGGTTAGGGTTAGGTTTAGGATTAGGGTTAGGGTTAGTGTTAGGGTTAGGGTTAGGGTTAGGGTTTGGGTTGGGGTTTGGTTTAGGGTTAGGTTTAGGGTTAGGGTTTGGGTTAGGGTTTGGGTTAAGGTGACGGTTAGGGTAAGGGTTAGGAATAGGGTTAGGGTTAGGTTTTGGGTTAGGGTTAGGGTTACGATTAGGATTTGGGTTAGGGTTAGGGTTTGCGTTAGGGTTAGGGTTAGGGTTAGTTTTTGGGTTAGGGTAAGGGTTAGGATTAGGGTTAGGGTTAGGTTTAGGTTTGGGGTTTGGGTTAGGGTTAGGGTTTAGGTTAGGGTTAGGGTTAGGTTTAAGTTTACTTTTTGGGTTAGGGTTAGGGTTAGGATTAGGTTTAGGATTAGGATTTGGGTTAGGGTTAGGTTTTGGGTTAGGGTTAGGGTTAGGGTTAGTTTTTGGGTTAGTGTAAATGTTAAGATTAGGGTTAGGGTTAGGTTTAGGGTTAGGGTTTGGGTTAGGGTTAGGGTTAGGATTATGTTTAGGTTTAGGTTTACTTTTTGGGTTAGGGTTAGGGTTAGGTTTAGGATTAGGGTTAGGGTTAGTGTTAGTTTTAGGGTTAGGGTTAAGTTTAGGGTTTAGGTTAGGGTTAGCGTTAGGGTTAGGATTAGGATTAGGGTTAAGGTTAGAGATTGGGTTAGGGTTAGGGTGAGGGTTATGTTTTGGGTTAGGGTTAGATTTAGGTTAGGGTTTGGGTTAGGGTTTGGGTTAAGGTTAGGGTTAGGGTTAGGGTTTAGGTTACAATTAGGATTAGGGTTAGGCTTAGCGTTAGGGTTTTGGTTAAGGTTAGAGTTAGGGGTAGGGTTAGGAATAGGGTTAGGATTAGGGTGAGGGTTTGGAGTAAGGGTAGCATTATGTTTAGGATTTGGTTTAGGGTTAAGTTTAGGGTTAGGGTTTGGGTTTGGGTTAGGTTTAGGTTTAGGGTATGGGTTAGGGTTGGGTTTATGGTGTGGTTTGGGTTACGGTTAGGGTTAGGATTAGGTTTAGGTTTAGGGTTAGGGTTAGGGTAAGGGTAAGGGTTAGGGTTAGGGTTTGGGTTCGGGTTAGGTTTAGGGTTAGGGTTAGGGTTAGGGTTAAGTTTACGGTTAGCGTTAGAGTTAGGGTTTGGATTAGGGTTAGGGTTAGGTTTAGGGTTTGGGATTGGGTTAGGCGTAGGGTTAGGATTTGGGTTAACCTTTGTTGTTAGGGGTTAGGGATTAGCTTTAGGGTTAGGGTTAGGGTTAGGGTTAGGGTTAGGGGTAGGGTTAGGGTTAGGCTTTGGGTTAGGGTTAGGGTTAGGTTTAGGTTTACTTTTTGGGTTACGGTTAGGGTTAGGTTTAGAATTAGGGTTAGGGTTAGTGTTAGGGTTAATGTTTGGGTTAGGGTTAGGGTTTGATTTAGGGTTTGGGTTAGGTTTAGGTTTAGGGTTAGGGTTAGGTTTTGGGTTAGGGTTAGGGTTAGGTTTAGGGTTTGGGTTAGGGTTAGGGTTTGGGTTAGTGTTAGGGTTAGTGATAGTGTTAGGGTTTGGCTTAGGGTTAGTGTTAGGTTTAGGTTTAGGGTTAGGGTTTGGATGAGGGTTAGGGTTTGGGTTAGGGTTAGGGTTAGGGTTAGTTCTTGGGTTATGGTTACGGTTAGGGTTTGAGTTAATGTTAGGGTTAGGGTTAGGGTTAGGGTTTGGGTTAGGGTTAGGTTTATGGTTAGGGGTTGGATTTCGGTTAGGGTTAGGTTTATGGTTAGGATTAGGGTTAGGGTTAGGGTTAGGATTAGGTTAGGTTTAAGATTTGGGTTAGGGTTAGGGTAAGGGTTAGGGTTAGGTTTAGGGTTAGGATTAGGGTTAGGGTTAGGGTTTGGGTTTGGGTTAGGGTTAGGGTTAGCGTTTGGGTTAGTGTTAGGGTTAGTGATAGTGTTAGGGATAGTGTTAGGGCTAGGGTTAGGGTTTGGGTTAGGGTTAGGGTTAGGTTTCGGGTTTGGGTTAGAGTTAGGGTGAGGGTTAGGGTTTGGGTTAGGGTTAGGGTTACGGTTAGGATTAGGGTTATGGTTAGGGTTCGGATTAGGGTTAGTTTTAGGGTTTGGGTTTGGGTAAGGGTAAGTGTTAGGGTTCGGGTTAGGATAAGGATGAGGGTTAGGGTTAGGGTTAGGATTAGGGTTAGTATTTGGGTTATGGTTTAGGTTTGGGTTAGGGTTAGGGTTTGGGTTAGTATTAGAGTTAGGTTTCGAGTTAGGGTTAGGGTTAGGGTTAGGTTAGGATTTGGGTTAGAGTTAGGGTTAGTGTTAGGGTTTGGGTTTGGTTTAGGGTTAGGGTTAGGTTAGGTTTTATGTTAGAGTTAGGGTTAGGGTTAGGGGGTGGATTAGGGTTATGGTTAGGGTTAGGCTTTAGGTTTGGGTTATGGTTAGGTTTAGGGTTAGGATTTAAGGGTAGGAATAGGGTAACTGTTAGGGTTTGGGTTATAGTTAGGGTTACGGTGTGGATTTGGGTTAGGGTTAGGGTTTCGGTGTGGGTTGTTTTGGGTTAGGTTTAGGGTTAGGGTTAGGGTTTCGGTTCGGGTTAGGATTAGGGTTAGGGTTTGAGTTTGAATTAGGTTTAGGGTTAGCATTAGGGTTAGGGTTAGGGTTAGGATTAGTGTTTCGGTTAGGGTTAAGTTTAGGGTTAGGGTTAGGGTTCCGATTAGAGTTAGGTTTAGAGTTTGGGTTTGGGTAAGGGTTAAGGTTAGGGTTAGGGTTAGGGTTAGGTTAGTACTAGGATTAGGGTTAGGGTTAGGGTTAGGAATAGGGTTAGGGTTAGGGTTAGGGTTAGGGTTTCGGTTTGGGTTATGTTTTGGGTTAGGTTTAGGGTTAGGGTTAGAGTTTATTGTTATGGTTAGGGTTAGGATTAGGGTTAGGGTTTGAGTTTGAATTAGGTTTAGTGTTAGCATTAGGGTTAGGGTTAGGTTTAGGATCAGTGTTTCAGTTAGGTTTAGGGTTAGGGTGAGGGTTAGGGTTTGATTTAGGGTTAGGGTTAGGGTTAGGGTTAGTGTTAGGGTTTGGGTTAGGTTTAGGGTTAGGACTAGGGTTAGTGTTAGGGTTAAGTTTAGGGTTAGCATTAGGGTTAGGATTAGTGTTAGGGTTAGGGTTTGGGTTAATGTTAGGTTTAAAGTTAGGGTTAGGGTTTGGGTTAGGGTTAGGGTTATGGTTAGGGTTTGAGTTAGGGTTAGGGTTAGGATTAGGGTTACGGTTAGGGTTAGGATTAGGGTTAGGGTTTGTGTTAAGATTAGGGTTTGGGTTTGGGTTAGGGTTAGGGTTAGGGTTAGGGTTAGGTTTACAATTAGGGTTAGTGTTAAGGTTAGGGTTAGGGTTAGGGTTAGGATAAGGATGAAGGTTAGGGTTAGGTTTAGGATTAGGATTATTATTTGGGTTATGGTTTGGGTTAGGATTAGGGTTAGGGTTTGGATTAGTGTTAGATTTAGGGTTTGAGTTAGGGTTAGGTTTCGGCTTAGGTTAGGGTTTGGGTTACAGTCAGGGTTAGGTTTAGGGTTTGGTTTTGGTTTAGAGTTAGGGTTAGGTTAGGGTTTGGGTTAGAGTTAGGGTTAGGGTGAGGGTTAGGTTTAGGGTTTGGGTTGGGTTAGGATTAGGGTTAGGGTTTGAGTTTGAATTAGGTTTAGAGTTAGCATTAGGGTTAGGGTTAGGTTTAGGATAAGTATTTCAGTTAGGGTTAGGGTTAGGGTTAGGGTTTGGGTTCGGGTTAGGGTTAGGGTTAGGGTTAGGATTTGATTTAGGGTTAAGGTTAGGGTTAGGGTTAGTGTTAGGGTTTGGGTTAGAGTTAGGGTTAGGAGTAGGGTTAGTTTTATGGTTAGGTTTAGGGTTAGCATTAGTTTTAGGATTAGCGTTAGGGTTAGGGTTTGGGTTAGGGTTAGGGTTATGGTTAGGGTTTGGGTTAGGGTTAGAGTTAGGGTTAGGTTTCGGGTTGGGTTAGAGTTAGGGTGAGGGTTAGGGTTTGGGTTAGGGTTAGGGTTACGGTTAGGATTAGGGTTATGGTTAGGGTTCGGATTAGGGTTAGTTTTAGGGTTTGGGTTTCGGTAAGGGTAAGGGTTATGGTTCGGGTTAGGATAAGGATGAGGGTTAGGGTTAGGGTTAGGATTAGGGTTCGTATTTGGGTTATGGTTTAGGTTTGTGTTAGGGTTAGGGTTTTCGTTAGTGTTAGAGTTAGGTTTTGAGTTAGGGTTAGGGTTAGGGTTAGGTTAGGATTTGGGTTAGAGTTAGGGTTAGTGTTAGGGTTTGGGTTTGGTTTAGGGTTAGGGTTAGGTTAGGGTTTATGTTAGAGTTAGGGTTAGGGTTAGGGGTTGGATTAGGGTTATGGTTAGGGTTAGGCTTTAGGTTTGGGTTATGGTTAGGTTTAGGGTTAGGGTTTAAGGGTAGGATTAGGGTTACTGTTAGGGTTTGGGTTATGGTTAGGGTTACGGTGTGGGTTTGGGTTAGGGTTAAGGTTTCGGTGTGGGTTATGTTTTGGGTTAGGTTTAGGGTTAGGGTTAGGGTTTCGGTTCGGGTTAGGATTAGGGTTAGGGTTTGAGTTTGAATTAGGTTTAGGGTTAGCATTAGGGTTAGGGTTAGGTTTAGGATTAGTGTTTCGGGTAGGGTTAAGTTTAGGGTTAGAGTTAGGGTTCCAATTAGAGTTAGGTTTAGAGTTTGGGTTTCGGTTAGGGTTAAGGTTATGGTTAGGGTTAGGGTTCGGGTTAGTAGTGGGATTAGGGTTAGGGTTTGGGTTAGGATAAGGTTTAGGGTTTGGGTTAGGGTTAGGGTTTCGGTTTGGGTTATGTTTTGGGTTAGGATTAGGGTTAGGATCAGAGTTTATTGTTATGGTTAGGGTTAGGATTAGGGTTAGGGTTTGAGTTTGAATTAGGTTTAGGGTTAGCATTAGGGTTAGGGTTAGGGTTAGGTTTAGTGTTTCGGTTAGGGTTAAGTTTAGGGTTAGGGTTAGGGTTCCGATTAGAGTTAGGTTTAGAGTTTGGGTTTGGGTAAGGGTTAAGGTTAGGGTTAGGGTTAGGGTTAGGTTAGTACTAGGATTAGGGTTAGGGTTAGGGTTAGGAATAGGGTTAGGGTTAGGGTTAGGGTTAGGGTTTCGGTTTGGGTTATGTTTTGGGTTAGGTTTAGGGTTAGGGTTAGAGTTTATTGTTATGGTTAGGGTTAGGATTAGGGTTAGGGTTTGAGTTTGAATTAGGTTTAGTGTTAGCATTAGGGTTAGGGTTAGGTTTAGGATCAGTGTTTCAGTTAGGTTTAGGGTTAGGGTTAGGGTGAGGGTTAGGGTTTGATTTAGGGTTAGGGTTAGGGTTAGGGTTAGTGTTAGGGTTTGGGTTAGGTTTAGGGTTAGGACTAGGGTTAGTGTTAGGGTTAAGTTTAGGGTTAGCATTAGGGTTAGGATTAGTGTTAGGGTTAGGGTTTGGGTTAATGTTAGGTTTAAGGTTAGGGTTAGGGTTTGGGTTAGGGTTAGGGTTATGGTTAGGGTTTGAGTTAGGGTTAGGGTTAGGATTAGGGTTACGGTTAGGGTTAGGATTAGGGTTAGGGTTTGTGTTAAGATTAGGGTTTGGGTTTGGGTTAGGGTTAGGGTTAGGGTTAGGGTTAGGGTTAGGGTTAGGTTTACAATTAGGGTTAGTGTTAAGGTTAGGGTTAGGGTTAGGGTTAGGATAAGGATGAAGGTTAGGGTTAGGTTTAGGATTAGGATTATTATTTGGGTTATGGTTGGGTTTAGGGTTAGGGTTAGGGTTTGGATTAGTGTTAGATTTAGGGTTTGAGTTAGGGTTAGGTTTCGGCTTAGGTTACGGTTTGGGTTACAGTCAGGGTTAGGTTTAGGGTTTGGGTTTGGTTTAGAGTTAGGGTTAGGTTAGGGTTTGGGTTAGAGTTAGGGTTAGGGTGAGGGTTAGGGTTAGGGTTTGGGTTGGGTTAGGATTAGGGTTAGGGTTTGAGTTTGAATTAGGTTTAGAGTTAGCATTAGGGTTAGGGTTAGGTTTAGGATAAGTATTTCAGTTAGGGTTAGGGTTAGGGTTAGGGTTTGGGTTCGGGTTAGGGTTAGGGTTAGGGTTAGGATTTGATTTAGGGTTAAGGTTAGGGTTAGGGTTAGTGTTAGGGTTTGGGTTAGAGTTAGGGTTAGGAGTAGGGTTAGTTTTATGGTTAGGTTTAGGGTTAGCATTAGTTTTAGGATTAGCGTTAGGGTTAGGGTTTGGGTTAGGGTTAGGGTTATGGTTAGGGTTTGGGTTAGGGTTAGAGTTAGGGTTAGGTTTCGGGTTGGGTTAGAGTTAGGGTGAGGGTTAGGGTTTGGGTTAGGGTTAGGGTTACGGTTAGGATTAGGGTTATGGTTAGGGTTCGGATTAGGGTTAGTTTTAGGGTTTGGGTTTCGGTAAGGGTAAGGGTTATGGTTCGGGTTAGGATAAGGATGAGGGTTAGGGTTAGGGTTAGGATTAGGGTTAGTATTTGGGTTATGGTTTAGGTTTGTGTTAGGGTTAGGGTTTTCGTTAGTGTTAGAGTTAGGTTTTGAGGTAGGGTTAGGGTTAGGGTTAGGTTAGGATTTGGGTTAGAGTTAGGGTTAGTGTTAGGGTTTGGGTTTGGTTTAGGGTTAGGGTTAGGTTAGGGTTTATGTTAGAGTTAGGGTTAGGGTTAGGGGTTGGATTAGGGTTATGGTTAGGGTTAGGCTTTAGGTTTGGGTTATGGTTAGGTTTAGGGTTAGGGTTTAAGGGTAGGATTAGGGTTACTGTTAGGGTTTGGGTTATGGTTAGGGTTACGGTGTGGGTTTGGGTTAGGGTTAAGGTTTCGGTGTGGGTTATGTTTTGGGTTAGGTTTAGGGTTAGGGTTAGGGTTTCGGTTCGGGTTAGGATTAGGGTTAGGGTTTGAGTTTGAATTAGGTTTAGGGTTAGCATTAGGGTTAGGGTTAGGTTTAGGATTAGTGTTTCGGGTAGGGTTAAGTTTAGGGTTAGAGTTAGGGTTCCAATTAGAGTTAGGTTTAGAGTTTGGGTTTGGGTTAGGGTTAAGGTTATGGTTAGGGTTAGGGTTAGGGTTAGTACTAGGATTAGGGTTAGGGTTAGGGTTAGGATAAGGGTTAGGGTTTGGGTTAGGGTTAGGGTTTCGGTTTGGGTTATGTTTTGGGTTAGGTTTAGGGTTAGGATCAGAGTTTATTGTTATGGTTAGGGTTAGGATTAGGGTTAGGGTTTGAGTTTGAATTAGGTTTAGGGTTAGCATTAGGGTTAGGGTTAGGTTTAGGATAAGTGTTTCAGTTAGGTTTAGGGTTAGGGTTAGGGTGAGGGTTAGGGTTTGATTTCGGGATAGGGTTAGGGTTAGGGTTAGTGTTAGGGTTTGGGTTAGGTTTAGGGTTAGGACTAGGGTTAGTGTTAGGGTTAAGTTTAGGGTTAGCATTAGGGTTAGGATTAGTGTTAGGGTTAGGGTTTGGGTTAGGGTTAGGGTTAGGGTTAGGGTTAGGGTTAGGGTTAGGACTAGGGTTTGTGTTAGGGTTAGGTTTAGTGTTAGCATTAGGGTTAGGATTAGGGTTAGGGTTAGGGTTTGGGTTAGGGTTAGGGTTAGGGTTAGGGTTAGGGTTTGTTTTAGGGTTAGGGTTAGGGTTAGGGTTTGGGTGAGGGTTAGGGTTAGGGTTAGGATTAGGGTTAGGGTTTGTGTTAAGATTAGGGTTTGGGTTTGGGTTAGGGTAAGGGTTAGGGTTAGGGTTAGGGTTAGGGTTAGAATTAGGGTTAGGGTTAGGTTTAGGGTTAGGACTAGGGTTAGTGTTAGGGTTAAGTTTAGGGTTAGCATTAGGGTTAGGATTAGTGTTAGGGTTAGGGTTTGGTTAGGGTTAGGGTTAGGGTTAGGGTTAGGGTTAGGGTTTGGGTTAGGGTTAGGGTTAGGATTATGGTTAGGGTTTGAGTTAGGGTTAGTGTTAGGATTAGGGTTACGGTTAGGGTTAGGATTAGGGTTAGGTTTTGTGTTAAGATTAGGGTTTGGGTTTGGGTTAGGGTTAGGGTTAGGGTTAGGGTTAGGTTTACAATTAGGGTTAGTGTTAAGGTTAGGGTTAGGGTTAGGGTTAGGATAAGGATGAAGGTTAGGGTTAGGGTTGGGATTAGGGTTATTATTTGGGTTATGGTTTGGGTTAGGTTTAGGGTTAGGGTTTGGATTAGTGTTAGAGTTAGGGTTTGAGTTAGGGTTATGTTTAGGGTTAGGTTAGGGTTTGGGTTACAGTCAGGGTTAGGGTTAGGGTTTGGGTTTGGTTTAGAGTTAGGGTTAGGTTAGGGTTTGGGTTAGAGTTAGGGTTAGGGTTAGTGTTAAGTTTAGGGTGAGGGTTAGGGTTAGCATTAGGGTTAGGTTTTGGGTTATGGTTAGGGTTAGGGTTTGAATTAGGATTAGGGTTATGGTTAGGGTTAGGGTTAGGGTTAGGATAAGGATGAGTGTTAGGGTTAGGGTTAGGATTAGGGTTATTATTTGGGTTATGGTTTGGATTAGGGTTAGGGTTAGGGTTTGGGTTAGTGTTAGAGTTATGGTTTGAGTTAGGGTTAGGTTTAGGGTTAGGTTAGGGTTTGGGTTAGAGTTAGGGTTAGGGTTAGGGTTTGGGTTTGGTTTAGAGTTAGGGTTAGGTTAGTGTTAGGGTTAGGGTTTAGTGTTAGTGTTAGGGTTAGGGTTAGGGTTTCGGTTTGGGTTATGTTTTGGGTTAGGTTTAGGGTTAGGGTTAGAGTTTGGGTTCGGGTTAGAAATAGGGTTAGGCTTTGAGTTTGAATTAGGTTTAGGGTTAGCATTAGGGTTATAGTTAGGTTTAGGATTAGTGTTTCAGTTAGGGTTTGGGTTCGGGTTCGGGTTAGGGTTAGGGTTAGGGTTAGGGTTTGATTTAGGGTTAGGGTTAGGTTTAGGGTTAGTGTTAGGGTTTGGGTTAGGGTTAGGGTTAGGGTTAGGACTAGGGTTTGTGTTAGGGTTAGGTTTAGTGTTAGCATTAGGGTTAGGATTAGGGTTAGGGTTAGGGTTTGAGTTAGGGTTAGGGTTAGGGTTAGGGTTTAGGTTTGTTTTAAGGTTAGGGTTAGGGTTTGGGTGTGGGTGAGGGGTAGGGCTAGAGCCGGATTTGGGTTAGAGTTATGGTGAGGGTTAGGGGTTGGGTTAGGGTTAGGGTTAGGGTTAGGGTTAGGGTTAGGGTTATGGTTAGGGTTAGGGTTAGGATTCGGGTTAGGGTGAGGGTTCCGATTAGAGTTAGGTTTAGAGTTTGGGTTTGGGTAAGGGTTAAGGTTAGGGTTAGGGTGAGGGTTAGGGTTAGGGTTAGGGTTAGGACTAGGATTAGGGTTAGGGTTAGTGTTAGGATTAGGGTTAGGGTTTGGGTTTAGGTTTGGGTTATGGTTAGGGTTAGTGTTAGGGTTAGGGTTTAGGGTTAGGGTTAGGGTTAGGGTTAGGGTTTCGGTTTGAGTTATGTTTTGGGTTAGGTTTAGGTTTAGGTTTAGGGTTTGGGTTCGGGTTAGGAATAGGGTTATGGTTTGAGTTTTAATTAGGTTTAGGGTTAGCATTATGGTTAGGGTTAGGTTTAGGATTAGTGTTTCAGTTAGGGTTTGGGTTCGGTTTAGGGTTAGGTTTAGGGTTAGGGTTTGATTAGGGTTAGGGTTAGGTTTAGGGTTAGTGTTAGGGTTTGGGTTAGGATTAGGGTTAGGACTAGGGTTAGTGTTAGGGTTAGGTTTAGTGTTAGCATTAGGGTTAGGATTAGGGTTAGTGTTAGGGTTTGGGTTAGGGTTAGGGTGAGGGTTAGGGTTAGGGTTAGGGTTAGGGTATGTTTTAGGGTTAGGGTTAGGGTTAGGGTTTGGGTGAGGGTTAGGGTTAGGGTTAGGATTAGGGTTAGGTTTTGTGTTAAGATTAGGGTTTGGGTTTGGGTTAGGGTAAGGGTTAGGGTTAGGGTTAGGGTTAGGGTTAGAATTACGGTTAGGGTTAGGTTTAGGGTTAGGGTTAGGGTTAGAATAAGGATGAGGGTTAGGGTTAGGGTTAGTATTAGGGTTATTATTTGGGTTATGGTTTGGGTTAGTGTTAGGGTTAGGGTTTGGGTTAGTGTTAGAGTTAGGGTTTGAGTTAGGGTTAGGTTTAGGGTTAGGTTAGGTTTTGGGTTAGAGATAGGGTTAGGGTTAGGGTTTGGGTTTGGTTTAGAGTTAGGGTTAGGTTAGTGTTTGGGTTAGAGTTAGGGTTAGGGTGAGGTGTTGGAGTAGTTTATGGTTAGGATTAGGGTTAGGATTAGGATTAGGGTTAGGGTTCCGATTAGAGTTAGTTTTAGAGTTTGGGTTTGGGTAAGGGTTAAGGTTAGGGTTAGGGTTAGGGTTAGGGTTAGTGTTAGGACTAGGATTAGGGTTAGGGTTAGGGTTAGGATTAGTGTTAGGTTTAGGGTTAGGGTTACGGTTTCGGTTTGGGTTATGTTCTGGTTAGTTTTAGGGTTAGGGTTAGGGTTTGGGTTGGGTTAGGATTAGGGTTAGTGTTTGAGTTTGAATTAGGTTTAGAGTTAGCATTAGGGTTAGGGTTAGGTTTAGGATAAGTATTTCAGTTAGGGTTAGGGTTACGGTTAGGGTTTGGGTTCAGGTTAGGGTTTGGGTTAACGTTAGGGTTTGATTTAGGGTTAAGGTTAGGGTTAGGGTTAGTGTTACGGTTTGGGTTAGAGTTAGGGTTAGGAGTAGGGTTAGTTTTAGGGTTAGGTTTAGGGTTAGCATTAGGGTTAGGATTAGCGTTAGGGTTAGGGTTCGGGTTAGGGTTAGGGTTAGGGTTAGGGTTAGGGTTTGGGTTAGGGTTAGGGTTAGGGTTAGGGTTAGGGTTAGGATTAGGGTTAGGGTTTGTGTTAAGATTAGGGTTTGGGTTTGGGTTAGGGTTAGGGTTAGGGTTAGGGTTAGGGTTAGAATTAGGGTTAGGGTTAAGTTTAGGGTTAGGGTTAGGTTTAGGGTTAGTTTTTGGGTTAGGGTTAGGTTTAGGTTTAGGGTTAGGTTTATGTTTTGGGTTAGCGATAGGGTTAGCGTTTGGGTTAGGGTTAGGGTTAAGGTTAGGTTTAGTGTTAGGGTTAGGGTTTGGTTTAGGATTACGGTTAGGTTTAGGTTTTCGGTTAAGTTTCGGGTTAGGGTTAGGGTTTGCGTTCGGGTTGGGTTAGTGTTAGGGTTTTAGTTAGGGTTAGGGTTAGGGTTAGGGTTAGGTTTAGGGTTTGGGTTAGGGTTAGGCTTAGGGTTAGGGTTTGAGTTTGAGTTAGGTTTAGGGTTAGCATTATGGTTAGGATTAGGGTTAGGGTTAGGTTTTGGGTTAGGGTTAGGGTTAGGGTTAGGGTTTGGGTTAGGGTTAGGGTTAGGTTTGAATCTCGGTTAGTGTTAGGGTTAGGGTTAGTGTTAAGATTATGGTTAGGGTTAGGGTTTGGGTTAGGTTTTCTGTTAGGATTAGGGTTAGGGTTAGAATTAGGGTTACGGTTAGGGTTACGGTTAGGGTTAGGGTTAGGATAAGGATGAGGGTTAGGGTTAGGGTTAGGATTAGGGTTATTATTTGGGTTATGGTTTGGGTTAGGGTTAGGGTTAGGGTTTGGGTTAGTGTTAGAGTTAGGGTTTGAGTTAGGGTTAGGTTTAGGGTTAGGTTAGGGTTAGGGTTAGGGTTAGGGTTAGGGTTAGGGTTAGGGTTAGGGTTAGGACTAAGATTAGGGTTAGGGTTAGGGTTAGGGTTAGGGTTTGGTGTTAGGGGTTAGGGGTTAAGTTTAGGTTTAATGTGAGGGTTAGGGATTGATTTAGGGTTAGGGTTAGCGTTTGGGTTAGGGTTAGGGTTGGGGTTAGTGTTAGGGTTAGGGTTTGGTTTAGGAGTACAATTAGGTTAAGTTTTTGGGTTAAGATTCGGTTTAGATTAATGGTTTGCGTTCGGGTTGGGTTAGTGTTAGAGTTTTAGTTAGGGTTAGGGATAGGCTTAGGGTTAGAGTTAGGGTTTCGTTTAGGGTTATTCTTAGGGTTAGGGTTAGGGTTTGGGTTAGGGTTAGGTTTGAATCTGGGTTAGTGTTAGGGTTATGGTTAGTGTTAAGATTTTGGTTAGGGTTAGGGTTAGGGTTAGGTTTTGGGTTAGGGTTAGGGTTAGGGTTAGGGTTAGAATTAGGTTTAGGGTAGGGTTCGGGTTAGGGTTAGGGTTAGGATAAGGATGAGGTTTAGGGTTAGGGTTAGGATTAGGATTATTACTTGGGTTATGGTTTGGGTTAGGGTAAGTGTTAGGGTTAGGGTTAGGGTTAGGGTTCCGGTTTGGGTTAGGGTTTGGGTTAGGGTTAGGGTTAGAATAAGGATGAGGGTTAGGGTTAGGGTTAGTATTAGGGTTATTATTTGGGTTATGGTTTGGGTTAGTGTTAGGGTTAGGGTTTGGGTTAGTGTTAGAGTTAGGGTTTGAGTTAGGGTTAGGTTTAGGGTTAGGTTAGGTTTTGGGTTAGAGATAGGGTTAGGGTTAGGGTTTGGGTTTGGTTTAGAGTTAGGGTTAGGTTAGCGTTTGGGTTAGAGTTAGGGTTAGGGTGAGGTGTTGGATTAGTTTATGGTTAGGATTAGGGTTAGGATTAGGTTTAGGGTTAGGGTTCCGATTAGAGTTAGTTTTAGAGTTTGGGTTTGGGTAAGGGTTAAGGTTAGGGTTAGGGTTAGGGTTAGGGTTAGTGTTAGGACTAGGATTAGGGTTAGGGTTAGGGTTAGGATTAGTGTTAGGTTTAGGGTTAGAGTTACGGTTTCGGTTTGGGTTATGTTCTGGTTAGTTTTAGGGTTAGGGTTAGGGTTTGGGTTGGGTTAGGATTAGGGTTAGTGTTTGAGTTTGAATTAGGTTTAGAGTTAGCATTAGGGTTAGGGTTAGGTTTAGGATAAGTATTTCAGTTAGGGTTAGGGTTACGGTTAGGGTTTGGGTTCAGGTTAGGGTTTGGGTTAACGTTAGGGTTTGATTTAGGGTTAAGGTTAGGGTTAGGGTTAGTGTTACGGTTTGGGTTAGAGTTAGGGTTAGGAGTAGGGTTAGTTTTAGGGTTAGGTTTAGGGTTAGCATTAGGGTTAGGATTAGCGTTAGGGTTAGGGTTCGGGTTAGGGTTAGGGTTAGGGTTAGGGTTAGGGTTTGGGTTAGGGTTAGGGTTAGGGTTAGGGTTAGGGTTAGGATGAGGGTTAGGGTTTGTGTTAAGATTAGGGTTTGGGTTTGGGTTAGGGTTAGGGTTAGGGTTAGGGTTAGGGTTAGAATTAGGGTTAGGGTTAAGGTTAGGGTTAGGGTTAGGTTTAGGGTTAGTTTTTGGGGTAGGATTACGTTTAGGTTGATGGTTAGGTTTACGTTTCGAGTGAGCGAGTGGGT
>JAJHUQ010000032.1:12632500-12640000 GCA_035773235.1 Eospalax fontanierii
GTTAGGGGTTGGGTTAGGGTTAGGGTTAGGGTTAGGGTTAGGGTTAGGGTTAGGGTTACGGTTTCGGTTTCGGTTATATTTTGGGTTAGTTTTAGGGTTAGGGTTAGGGTTTGGGTTGGGTTAGGATTAGGGTTAGGGTTTGAGTTGGAATTAGGTTTAGGGTTAGCATTAGGGTTAGGGTTAGGTTTCGGATAAGTGTTTCAGTTAGGGTTAGGTTTAGGGTTAGGGTTATGGTTAGGGTTAGGATTAGGGTTAGGTTTAGGGTTAGGGTTACGGTTTCGGTTTCGGTTATGTTTTGGGTTAGTTTTAGGGTTAGGGTTAGGGTTTGGGTTGGGTTAGGATTAGGGTTAGGGTTTGAGTTTGAATTAGGTTTAGGGTTAGCATTAGGGTTAGGGTTAGGTTTAGGATAAGTCTTTCAGTTAGGGTTAGGGTTAGGGTTAGGGTTTGGGTTCGGGGTAGGGTTAGGGTTAGGGTTTGATTTAGGGTTAAGTTTAGGGTTAGGGTTAGTGTTAGGGTTTGGGTTAGGGTTACGGTTAGGAGTAGGGTTAGTGTTAGGGTTAGGTTTAGGGTTAGCATTAGGGTTAGGATTAACGTTAGGGTTAGGGTTTGGGTTTGGGTTAGGGTTAGGGTTAGGGTTTGGGTTAGGTTTAGGGTTAGGGTTAGGGTTAGGGTCTGGTTAGGGTTAGGTTTAGGATTAGGGTTAGGGTTTGTGTTAAGATCAGGGTTTGGGTTTGGGTTAGGGTTACGGTTACGGTTACGGTTAGGGTTAGGGTTAGGGTTAGGGTTAGAATTACTGTTAGGTTTAAGGTTAGGGTTAGGGTTAGGGTTAGGATAAGGATGAGGGTTAGGGTTAGGGTTAGGATTAGTGTTATTATTTGGGTTATAGTTTGGGTTAGGGTTAGGTTTAGGGTTTGGGTTAGTGTTAGAGTTAGGGTTTGAGTTAGGGTTAGGTATAGGGTTAGGTTAGGGTTTGAGTTAGAGTTAGGGTTAGGGTTAGGTTTGGGTTTGGTTTAGAGTTAGGGTTAGGTTTGGGTTTGGGTTAGAGTTAGTGTTAGGGTGAGGTGTTGGATTAGTGTTATGGTTAGGGTTAGGGTTAGGAATAGGGTTAGGGTTAGGGTTCCGATTAGAGTTAGGTTTAGAGTTTGGGTTTGGGTAAGGTTTAAGGTTAGTGTTAGTGTTAGGGTTAGTGTTAGGGTTAGGGTTAGGACTAGGATTAGGGTTAGGGTTAGGGTTAGGATTAGGGTTAGGCTTTGGGGTTAGGTTTGGGTTAATGTTAGGGTTAGTGTTAGGGTTAGGGTTTAGGGTTAGGGTTAGATTTAGGTAGGGTTAGATTTAGGGTTAGGGTTTCGTTGTGGGTTATGTTTTGGGTTAGGTTTAGGGTTAGGGTTAGGGTTTGGGTTCGGGTTAGGAATAGGTTTAGGGTTTGAGTTTGAATTAGGTTTAGGGTTAGCATTAGGGTTAGGGTTAGGTTTAGGATTAGTGTTTCAGTTAGGGTTAGGGTTAAGGTTTGGGTTCGTGTGAGGGTTAGGGTTAGGGTTAGGACTTGGATTAGGGTTAGGGTTAGGGTTAGGATTATGGTTAGGGTTTGGATTTAGGTTTGGGTTATGTTTAGGGTAAGTGTTAGGGTTAGGGTTTCAGGTTAGGGTTAGGGTTAGGGTTAGGGTTTCGGTTTTGTTTATTTTTTGGGTTAGGTTTAGGGTTAGGGTTAGGGTTTGGGTTCGGGTTAGGATTAGGGTTAGGGTTTAAGTTTGAATTAGGTTTAGGGTTAATATTAGGGTTAGGGTTAGGGTTAGGTTTAGGATTAGTGTTTCAGTTAGGGTTAGGGTTAGGGTTAGGGTTTGGGTTCGGGTTAGGGTTAGTGTTATGGTTTGATTTACGGTTAGGGTTAGGGTTAGGGTTAGTGTTAGGGTTTGGGTAGGGTTAGGGTTAGGCCTAGGGTTAGTGTTAGGGTTAGGTTTAGGGTTAGCATTAGGGTTAGGATTAGGGTTAGGTTTAGGGTTTGGGTTAGGGCTAGGGTTAGTTTTAGTGTTAGGGTTAGGGTTTGGGTTAGGGTTAGTGTTAGGGTTAGGGTTTGGGTTAGGGTTAGGGTTAGGATTAGGGTTAGGGTTTATGTTAAGATTAGGGTTTGGGTTTGGGTTAGGGTTAGGTTTAGGGTTTGGATTAAGGTTACGTTTAGGGTTAGGGTTTGGGTTTGGGTTAGGTTTAGGGTTAGATTTACGTTTAGGGTTATTGTTTCGGTTTGGGTGTGGATAAGGCTTAGGTTTCGTGTTAGGGTTTGGGTTTGGGTTAGGATTAGGTTTAGGGTTAAGGTTAGGGTTAGGGTTTGGTTTAGGGTTAGGGTTACGGTTAGGGTAAGCGTTTGGGTTAGGGTTAGGGTTAGGGTTTGATTTAGGGTTAGGGTTAGGTTTAGGGTTAGGGTTTGGGTTTGGTTTAGAGTTAGGGTTAGGTTAGGGTTTGGGTTAGAGTTAGGGTTAGGCTGAGGTGTTGGATTAGGGTTATGTTTAGGGTTAGGTTTAGGATTAGGTTTAGGGTTAGGGTTCAGATTAGAGTTAAGTTTAGAGTTTGGGTTTGGGTAAGGGTTAAGGTTAGGGTTAGGGTTAGGGTTAGGGTTAGGACTAGGATTAGGGTTAGGGTTAGGGTTAGGATTAGGGTTAGGGTTAGGGTTAGGTTTACGGTTTCGGTTTGGGTTATGTTTTGGGTTAGTTTTAGGGTTAGGGTTACGGTTTGGGATGGGTTAGGTTTAGGGTTAGGGTTTGAGTTTGAATTAGGTTTAGGGTTAGCATTAGGGTTAGGGTTAGGTTTAGGATAAGTGTTTCAGTTAGGGTTAGGGTTAGGGTTAGGGTTTGGGTTCGGGTTAGGGTTAGGGTTAGGGTTAGGGTTTGATTTAGGGTTAAGGTTAGGATTAGGGTTAGTGTTAGGGTTTGGGTTAGGGTTAGTTTTAGGAGTAGGGTTAGTTTTAGGGTTAGGTTTAGGGTTAGCATTAGGGTTAGGATTAGCGTTAGGTTTAGGTTTTGAGTTAGGGTTAGGGTTAGGGTTAGGATTAGGGTTTGGGTTAGGGTTAGGGTTAGGGTTAGGTTTAGGTTTAGGGTTAGGGTTAGGGTTAGGGTTAGGATTAGGGTTATGTTTTGTGTTAAGATTAGGGTTTGGGTTTGGGTTAGGGTTAGGGTTAGGGTTAGGGATAGGGTTAGAATTAGGGTTAGGGTTAAGGTTAGTGTTAGGGTTAGGTTTAGGGTTAGGGTTAGGGTTAGGGTTGGTGTTAAGATTATGGTTAGGGTTAGGGTTTGGGATAGGTTTTCTGTTAGGATTAGGGTTAGGGTTAGAATTAGGGTTACGGTTAGGGTTAGGTTTAGAGTTTGGGTTTGGGTAAGGGTTAAGGTTAGGTTTAGGGTTAGGGTTAGGTTTAGGGTTAGGACTAGGATAAGGGCTAGTGTTAGGGTTAGGATTAGGGTTAGGGTTTGGTTTTAGGTTTGGGTTATGTTTAGGGTAAGTGTTAGGGTTAGGGTTTAGGGTTAGGGTTAGGTTTAAGGTTATGGTTTCGGTTTGGGTTATGTTTTGGGTTAGGTTTAGGGTTAGGATTAGGGTTTGAGTTGGAATTAGGTTTAGGGTTAGCATTAGGGTTAGGGTTAGGTTTAGGATTAGTGTTTCAGTTAGGGTTAGGGTTAGGGTTAGGGTTTGGGTTCGGGTTAGGGTTAGGGTTAGGGTTAGGGTTATGTTTTGATTTAGCGTTAGGGTTAGGGTTAGGGTTTTTGTTAGGGTTTGGGTTAGGGTTAGGGTTAAGACTAGGGTTAGTGTTAGGGTTAGGTTTAGGGTTAGCATTAGGGTTAGGATTAGGGTTAGGGTTACGGTTTGGGTTAGGGTTAGGGTTAGGGTTAGGGTTAGGATTAGTGTTAGGGTTTGGGTTAGGGTGAGATTTAGGGTTAGAGTTAGGGTTATGGTTAGGTTTAGCATTAGGGTTAGGGTTAGGGTTATGGTTAGGGTTAGTTTTAGTGTTAGGGTTAGGGTTTGGGTTAGGGTTAGTGTTAGGGTTAGGGTTTGGGTTAGGGTTAGGGTTAGGATTAGGGTTAGGGTTTGTGTTAAGATTAGGGTTTGGGTTTGGGTAAGGGTTAGGTTTAGGGTTTGGATTAAGGTTACGTTTAGGGTTAGGGTTTGGGTTTGGGTTAGGTTTAGGGTTAGATTTACGTTTAGGGTTATTGTTTCGGTTTGGGTGTGGATAAGGCTTAGGTTTCGTGTTAGGGTTTGGGTTTGGGTTAGGATTAGGTTTAGGGTTAAGGTTAGGGTTAGGGTTTGGTTTAGGGTTAGGGTTACGGTTAGGGTAAGCGTTTGGGTTAGGGTTAGGGTTAGGGTTTGATTTAGGGTTAGGGTTAGGTTTAGGGTTAGGGTTTGGGTTTGGTTTAGAGTTAGGGTTAGGTTAGGGTTTGGGTTAGAGTTAGGGTTAGGCTGAGGTGTTGGATTAGGGTTATGTTTAGGGTTAGGTTTAGGATTAGGTTTAGGGTTAGGGTTCAGATTAGAGTTAAGTTTAGAGTTTGGGTTTGGGTAAGGGTTAAGGTTAGGGTTAGGGTTAGGGTTAGGGTTAGGACTAGGATTAGGGTTAGGGTTAGGGTTAGGATTAGGGTTAGGGTTAGGGTTAGGTTTACGGTTTCGGTTTGGGTTATGTTTTGGGTTAGTTTTAGGGTTAGGGTTACGGTTTGGGATGGGTTAGGTTTAGGGTTAGGGTTTGAGTTTGAATTAGGTTTAGGGTTAGCATTAGGGTTAGGGTTAGGTTTAGGATAAGTGTTTCAGTTAGGGTTAGGGTTAGGGTTAGGGTTTGGGTTCGGGTTAGGGTTAGGGTTAGGGTTAGGGTTTGATTTAGGGTTAAGGTTAGGATTAGGGTTAGTGTTAGGGTTTGGGTTAGGGTTAGTTTTAGGAGTAGGGTTAGTTTTAGCGTTAGGTTTAGGGTTAGCATTAGGGTTAGGATTAGCGTTAGGTTTAGGTTTTGAGTTAGGGTTAGGGTTAGGGTTAGGATTAGGGTTTGGGTTAGGGTTAGGGTTAGGGTTAGGTTTAGGTTTAGGGTTAGGTTTAGGGTTAGGGTTAGGATTAGGGTTATGTTTTGTGTTAAGATTAGGGTTTGGGTTTGGGTTAGGGTTAGGGTTAGGGTTAGGGATAGGGTTAGAATTAGGGTTAGGGTTAAGGATAGTGTTAGGGTTAGGTTTAGGGTTAGGGTTAGGGTTAGGGTTGGTGTTAAGATTATGGTTAGGGTTAGGGTTTGGGATAGGTTTTCTGTTAGGATTAGGGTTAGGGTTAGAATTAGGGTTACGGTTAGGGTTAGTTTTAGAGTTTGGGTTTGGGTAAGGGTTAAGGTTAGGTTTAGGGTTAGGGTTAGGTTTAGGGTTAGGACTAGGATAAGGGCTAGGGTTAGGGTTAGGATTAGGGTTAGGGTTTGGTTTTAGGTTTGGGTTATGTTTAGGGTAAGTGTTAGGGTTAGGGTTTAGGGTTAGGGTTAGGTTTAAGGTTATGGTTTCGGTTTGGGTTATGTTTTGGGTTAGGTTTAGGGTTAGGAGTAGGGTTTGAGTTGGAATTAGGTTTAGGGTTAGCATTAGGGTTAGGGTTAGGTTTAGGATTAGTGTTTCAGTTAAGGTTAGGGTTAGGGTTAGGGTTTGGGTTCGGGTTAGGGTTAGGGTTAGGGTTAGGGTTATGTTTTGATTTAGCGTTAGGGTTAGGGTTAGGGTTTTTGTTAGGGTTTGGGTTAGGGTTAGGGTTAAGACTAGGGTTAGTGTTAGGGTTAGGTTTAGGGTTAGCATTAGGGTAAGGATAAGGGTCAGGGTTACGGTTTGGGTTGGGGTTAGGGTTAGGGTTGGGGTTAGGGTTAGTGTTAGGGTTTGGGTTAGGGTGAGGGTTAGGGTTAGAGTTAGGGTTATGGTTAGGTTTAGCATTAGGGTTAGGGTTAGGGTTATGGTTAGGGTTAGCTTTAGGCTTAGGGTTAGGGTTTGGATTTGGGTTAGGGTTTGGGTTAGGTTTAGGGTTTGGGTTAGGGTTAGGTTTAGGGTTCTGGTTAGGATTTGTGTTAGGGTTAGGGTTAGAGTCGGATTTGGGTTAGAGTTATGGTGAGGGTTAGGGGTTGGTTTAGGGTTAGGGTTACGGTTAGGGTTAGGGTTATGGTTAGGGTTAGGATTAGGGTTAGGTTTAGGGTTAGGGTTACGGTTTCGGTTTCGGTTATGTTTTGGGTTAGTTTTAGGGTTAGGGTTAGGGTTTGGGTTGGGTTAGGATTAGGGTTAGGGTTTGAGTTTGAATTAGGTTTAGGGTTAGCATTAGGGTTAGGGTTAGGTTTAGGATAAGTGTTTCAGTTAGGGTTAGGGTTAGGGTTAGGGTTTGGGTTCGGGTTAGGGTTAGGGATAGGGTGTGATTTAGGGTTAAGGTTAGGGTTAGGGTTAGGGTTAGGGTTTGGGTGAGGGGTAGGGTTAGGGGTAGGGTTAGGGTTTGGGTTAGGTTTAGGGTTAGGGTTAGGGTTAGGGTCTGGTTAGGGTTAGGGTTAGGGTTAGGATAAGGATGAGGGTTAGGGTTAGGGTTAGGATTAGGGTAATTACTTGGGTTATGGTTTGGGTTAGGGTAAGTGTTAGGGTTTGGGTTAATGTTAGAGTTAGGGTTTGAGTTAGGGTTAGGTTTAGGCTTACATTGGTGTTTGGGTTAGAGTTAAGGTTAGGGTTAGGGTTTGGGTTTGGTTTAGAGTTAGGGTTATGTTAGGGTTTGGGTTAGAGTTAGGGTTAGGGTGAGGTGTTGGATTATGGTTATGGTTAGGGTTAGGATTAGGATTCGGGTTAGGGTGAGGGTTCCGATTAGAGTTAGGTTTAGAGTTTGGGTTTGGGTAAGGGTTAAGGTTAGGGTTAGGGTGAGGGTTAGGGTTAGGGTTAGGGTTAGGACTAGGATTAGGGTTAGGGTTAGTGTTAGGATTAGGGTTAGGCTTTGGGTTTAGGTTTGGGTTATGGTTAGGGTTAGTGTTAGGGTTAGGGTTTAGGGTTAGGGTTAGGGTTAGGGTTAGGGTTTCGGTTTGAGTTATGTTTTGGGTTAGGTTTAGGTTTAGGTTTAGGGTTTGGGTTCGGGTTAGGAATAGGGTTATGGTTTGAGTTTTAATTAGGTTTAGGGTTAGCATTATGGTTAGGGTTAGGTTTAGGATTAGTGTTTCAGTTAGGGTTTTGGTTCGGGTTAGGGTTAGGTTTAGGGTAAGGGTTTGATTAGGGTTAGGGTTAGGTTTAGGGTTAGTGTTAGGGTTTGGGTTAGGATTAGGGTTAGGACTAGGGTTAGTGTTAGGGTTAGGGTTAGTGTTAGCATTAGGGTTAGGATTAGGGTTAGTGTTAGGGTTTGGGTTAGGGTTAGGGTGAGGGTTAGGGTTAGGGTTAGGGTTAGTGTATGTTTTAGGGTTAGGGTTAGGGTTAGGGTTTGGGTGAGGGTTAGGGTTAGGGTTAGGATTAGGGTTAGGGTTTGTGTTAAGATTAGGGTTTGGGTTTGGGTTAGGGTAAGGGTTAGGGT
>JAJHUQ010000032.1:12647500-12672500 GCA_035773235.1 Eospalax fontanierii
GGCTTAGGGGTAAGGTTAGTATAAGTGTTTCAGTTAGGGTTAGGGTTATGGTTAGGGTTTGGGTTCGGGTTAGGGTTAGGGTTAGGGTTTGATTTAGGGTTAAGGTTAGGATTAGGGTTAGTGTTAGGGTTTGGGTTAGGGTTAGTTTTAGGAGTAGGGTTAGTTTTAGGGTTAGGTTTAGGGTTAGCATTAGGGTTAGGATTAGCGTTAGGGTTAGGGTTTGGGTTAGGGTTAGGGTTAGGGTTAGGATTAGGGTTTGGGTTAGGGTTAGGGTTAGGGTTAGGGTTAGGTTTAGGGTTAGGGTTAGGGTTAGGGTTAGGATTAGGGTTAGGTTTTGTGTTAAGATTAGGGTTTGGGTTTGGGTTAGGGTTAGGGTTAGGGTTAGGGTTAGGGTTAGGGATAGGGTTAGAATTAGGGTTAGGGTTAAGGTTAGTGTTAGGGTTAGGTTTAGGTGTAGGGTTGGTGTTAAGATTATGGTTAGGGTTAGGGTTAGGGTTAGGGTTAGGGTTAGGGTTAGGGTTAGGGTTAGGACTAGGATTAGGGCTAGGGTTAGGGTTAGGATTAGGGTTACGGATAGGGTTAGGTTTAGAGTTTGGGTTTGGGTAAGGGTTAAGGTTAGGTTTAGGGTTAGGGTTAGATTTAGGGTTAGGACTAGGATTAGGGCTAGGGTTAGGGTTAGGATTAGGGATAGGGTTTGGTTTTAGGTTTTATGGTTAGGGTAAGTGTTAGGGTTAGGGTTTAGTGTTAGGGGTAGGTTTAAGGTTATGGTTTCGGTTTGGGTTATGTTTTGGGTTAGGTTTAGGGTTAGGGTTAGGGTTTGAGTTGGAATTAGGTTTAGGGTTAGCATTAGGGTTAGGGTTAGGTTTAGGATTAGTGTTTCAGTTAGGGTTAGGGTTAGGGTTAGGGTTTTGGTTCGGGTTAGGGTTAGGGTTAGGGTTAGGGTTAGGTTTTGATTTAGGGTTAGGGTTAGTGTTAGGGTTTTTGTTAGGGTTTGGTTTAGGGTTAGGGTTAAGACTAGGGTTAGTGTTAGGGTTAGGTTTAGGGTTAGCATTAGGGTTAGGATTAGGGTTAGGGATACGGTTTGGGTTAGGGTTAGGGTTAGGGTTAGGGTTAGGGTTAGGGTGTGGGTTAGGGTGAGGGTAAGGGTTAGAGTTAGGGTTATGGTTAGGTTTAGCATTAGGGTTAGGGTTAGGGTTATGGTTAGGGTTAGCTTTACGGTTAGGGTTAGGGTTTGGGTTTGGGTTAGGGTTTGGGTTAGGGTTAGGGTTTGGGTTAGGGTTAGGGTTAGAGTTCGGGTTAGGATTTGGGTTAGGGTTAGGGTTAGAGTCGGATTTGGGTTAGAGTTACGGTGAGGGTTAGGGGTTGGGTTAGGGTTAGGGTTAGGGTTAGGGTTAGGGTTACGGTTTCGGTTTCGGTTATGTTTTGGTTTAGTTTTAGGGTTAGGGTTAGGGTTTGGTTTGGGTTAGGACTAGGGTTATGGTTTGAGTTTGAATTAGGTTTAGGGTTAGCATTAGGGTTAGGGTTAGGATTAGGATAAGTGTTTCAGTTAGGGTTAGGGTTAGGGTTAGGGTTATGGTTACGGTTAGGATTAGGGTTAGGTTTAGGGTTAGGGTTACGGTTTCGGTTTCGGTTATGTTTTGGGTTAGTTTTAGGGTTAGGGTTAGGGTTTGGGTTGGGTTAGGATGAGGGTTAGGGTTTGAGTTTGAATTAGGTTTAGGGTTAGCATTAGGGTTAGGGTTAGGTTTAGGATAAGTGTTTCAGTTAGGGTTAGGGTTAGGGTTAGGGTTTGGGTTCAGGTTAGGGTTAGGGTTAGGGTTTGATATAAGGATAAGGTTAGGGTTAGGGTTAGTGTTAGGGTTTGGGTTAGGGTTACGGTTAGGAGTAGGGTTAGTGTTAGGGTTAGGTTTAGGGATAGCATTAGGGTTAGGATTAGCGTTAGGGTTAGGGTTTGGGTTAGGGTTAGGGTTAGGGTTAGGGTTTGGGTTAGGTTTAGGGTTAGGGTTAGGGTTAGGGTCTGGTTAGGGTTAGGGTTAGGATTAGGGTTAGGGTTTGTGTTAAGATCAGGATTTGGGTTTGGGTTAGGGTTACGGTTACGGTTAGGGTTAGGGTTAGGGTTAGAATTACTGTTAGGTTTCAGGTTAGGGTTAGGGTTAGGGTTAGGATAAGGATGAGGGTTAGGGTTAGGGTTAGGATTAGTGTTTTTATTTGGGTTATGGTTTGGGTTAGGGTTTGGGTTAGGGTTTGGGTTAGTGTTAGATTTTGGGTTTGAGTTAGGGTTAGGTATAGGGTTAGGTTAGGGTTTGGGTTAGAGTTAGGGTTAGGGTTAGGTTTGGGTTTGGTTTAGAGTTGGGGTTAGGTTTGGGTTTGGGTTAGAGTTAGTGTTAGGGTGAGGTGTTGGATTAGTGTTATGGTTAGGGTAAGGGTTAGGATTAGGGTTAGGGTTAGGGTTCCGATTAGAGTTAGGTTTAGAGTTTGGGTTTGGGTAAGGGTTAAGGTTAGGGTTAGGGTTAGGGTTAGTGTTAGGGTTAGGGTTTCGGTTTTGGTTATTTTTTGGGTTAGGTTTAGGGTTAGGGTTAGGGTTTGGGTTCGGGTTAGGATTAGGGTTAGGGTTTGAGTTTGAATTAGGTTTAGGGTTAGCATTAGGGTTAGGGTTAGGGTTAGGTTTAGGATTAGTGTTTGAGTTAGGGTTAGGGTTAGGGTTAGGGTTTGGGTTCGGGTTAGGGTTAGGGTTATGGTTTGATTTACGGTTAGGGTTAGGGTTAGGGTTAGTGTTAGGGTTTGGGTAGGGTTAGGGTTAGGCCTAGGGTTAGTGTTAGGGTTAGGTTTAGGGTTAGCATTAGGGTTAGGATTAGGGTTAGGTTTAGGGTTTTGGTTAGGGCTAGGGTTAGTTTTAGTGTTAGGGTTAGGGTTTGGGTTAGGGTTAGTGTTAGGGTTAGGGTTTGGGTTAGGGTTAGGGTTAGGATTAGGGTTAGGGTTTGTGTTAAGATTAGGGTTTGGGTTTGGGTTAGGGTTAGGTTTAGGGTTTGGATTAAGGTTACGTTTAGGGTTAGGGTTTGGGTTTGGGTTAGGGTTAGGGTTAGATTTACGTTTAGGGTTATTGTTTCGGTTTGGGTGTGGATTAGGCTTAGGTTTCGTGTTAGGGTTGGGGTTTGGGTTAGGATTAGGGTTAGGGTTAAGGTTAGGGTTAGGGTTTGGTTTAGGTTTAGGGTTAGGGTTTGGGTTTGGTTTAGAGTTAGGGTTAGGTTAGGGTTTGGGTTAGAGTTAGGGTTAGGCTGAGGTCTTGGATTAGGGTTATGGTTAGGGTTAGGTTTAGGATTAGGTTTAGGGTTAGGGTTCAGATTAGAGTTAGGTTTAGAGTTTGGGTTTGGGTAAGGGTTAAGGTTAGGGTTAGGGTTAGGGTTAGTGTTAGGGTTAGGACTAGGATTAGGGTTAGGGTTAGGGTTAGGATTAGGGTTAGGGTTAGGGTTAGGGTTACGGTTTCGGTTTGGGTTATGTTTTGGGTTAGTTTTAGGGTTAGGGTTACGGTTTGGGATGGGTTAGGTTTAGGGTTAGGGTTTGAGTTTGAATTAGGTTTAGGGTTAGCATTAGGGTTAGGGTTAGGTTTAGGATAACTGTTTCAGTTAGGGTTAGGGTTAGGGTTAGGGTTTGGGTTCGGGTTAGGGTTAGGGTTACGGTTAGGGTTTGATTTAGGGTTAAGGTTAGGATTAGGTTTAGTGTTAGGGTTTGGGTTAGGGTTAGGGTTAGGAGTAGGGTTAGTTTTAGGGTTAGGTTTAGGGTTAGCATTAGGGTTAGGATTAGCGTTAGGGTTAGGGTTTGGGTTAGGGTTAGGGTTAGGGTTAGGATTAGGGTTTGGGTTAGGGTTAGGGTTAGGGTTAGGGTTAGGTTTAGAGTTAGGTTTTCGGTTTGGGTTATGTTTTGGGTTAGGTTTAGGGTTAGGGTCAGAGTTTATTGTTATGGTTAGGGTCAGGATTCGGGTTAGGGTTTGAGTTTGAATTAGGTTTAGGGTTAGCATTAGGGTTAGGGTTAGGTATAGGATAAGTGTTTCAGTTCGGTTTAGGTTTAGGGTTAGGGTGAGGGTTAGGGTTTGATTTAGGGATAGGGTTAGGGTTAGGGTTAGTGTTAGGGTTTGGGTTAGGTTTAGTGTTAGGACTAGGGTTAGTGTTAGGGTTAAGTTTAGGGTTAGCATTAGGGTTAGGATTAGTGTTAGGGTTAGGGTTTGGGTTAGGGTTAGGGTTAGGGTTAGGGTTAGGGTTAGGGTTAGGGTTAGGGTTTGGGTTAGGGTTAGGGTTATGGTTAGAGTTTTAGTTAGGGTTAGGGTTAGGATTAGGGTTAAGGTTAGGGTTATGATTAGGGTTAGGTTTTGTGTTAAGATTATTGTTTGGGTTTGGTTTAGGGTTAGGGTTAGGGTTAGGGTTAGGTTTACAATTAGGGTTAGTGTTAAGGTTATGGTTAGGGTTAGGGTTAGGATAAGGATGAAGGTTAGGGTTAGGGGTGGGATTAGTGTGATTATTTGGGTTATGGTTTGGGTTAGGGTTAGGTTGAGGGTTTGCATTAGTGTTAGAGTTAGGGTTTGAGTTTGGGTTATGTTTAGGGTTAGGTTAGAGTTTGGGTTACAGTCAGGGTTAGGGTTAGGGTTTGGGATTGGTTTAGAGTTAGGGTTAGGTTAGGGTTTGGGTTAGAGTTAGGGTTAGGGTTAGTGTTAAGTTTAGGGTGAGGGTTAGGGTTAGCATTAGGGTTAGGTTTTGGGTTATGGTTAGGGTTAGGGTTAGAATTAGGGTTAGGGTTATGGTTAGGGTTAGGGTTAGGGTTAGGATAAGGATGAGTGTTAGGGTAAGTGTTAGGATTAGGGTTATTATTTGGGTTATGGTTTGGATTAGGGTTAGGGTTAGGGTTTGGGTTAGTGTTAGAGTTATGGTTTGAGTTAGGGTTAGGTTTAGGGTTAGGTTAGGGTTTGGGTTAGAGTTAGGTTTAGGGTTAGGGTTTGGATTTGGTTTAGAGTTAGGGTTAGGTTGGTGTATGGGTTAGAGTTAGGGTTAGGGTGAGGTATTGTATTAGGGTTATGGTTAGGGTTAGTGTTAGGATTAGGGTTAGGGTTAGGGTTCCGATTAGAGTTAGGTTTAGAGTTTGGGTTTGGGTAAGTGTTAGGGTTAGGTTTAGGGCTAGGGTTAGGGTAAGGACTAGGATTAGGGTTAGGGTTAGGGTTAGGGTTTGGGTTTAGGTTTCGGTTATGGTTAGGGTTAGTGTTAGGGATAGGGTTTAGTGTTAGTGTTAGGGTTAGTGTTAGGGTTTCGGTTTGGGTTATGTTTTGGGTTAGGTTTAGGGTTAGGCTTAGGGTTTGGGTTCGCGTTAGAAATAGGGTTAGGGTTTGAGTTTGAATTAGGTTTAGGGTTAGCATTAGGGTTATAGTTAGGTTTAGGATTAGTGTTTCAGTTAGGGTTTGGGTTCGGGTTCGGGTTAGGGTTAGGGTTAGGGTTAGGGTTTGATTTAGGGTTAGGGTTAGGTTTAGGGTTAGTGTTAGGGTTTGGGTTAGGGTTAGGGTTAGGACTAGGGTTTGTGTTAGGGTTAGGGTTAGGGTTAGGGTTTGGGTGAGGTTTAGGGTTAGGGTTAGGATTAGGGTTAGGGTTTGTGTTAAGATTAGAGTTTGGGTTTGGGTTAGGGTAAGGGTTAGGGTTAGGGTTAGGGTTAGGGTTAGGGTTAGAATTAGGGTTAGGGTTAGGTTTAGGGTTAGGGTTAGGGTTAGAATAAGGATGAGGGTTAGGGTTAGGGTTAGTATTAGGGTTATTATTTGGGTTATGGTTTGGGTTAGTGTTAGGGTTAGGGTTTGGGTTAGTGTTAGAGTTAGGGTTTGAGTTAGGGTTAGGTTTAGGGTTAGGTTAGGTTATGGGTTAGAGATAGGGTTAGGGTTAGGGTTTGGGTTTGGTTTAGAGTTAGGGTTAGGTTAGCGTTTGGGTTAGAGTTAGGGTTAGGGTGAGGTGTTGGATTAGTTTATGGTTAGGATTAGGGTTAGGATTAGGTTTAGGGTTAGGGTTCCGATTAGAGTTAGGTTTAGAGTTTGGGTTTGGGTAAGGGTTAAGGTTAGGGTTAGGGTTAGGGTTAGGGTTAGGGTTAGTACTAGGATTAGGTTTAGGGTTAGGGTTAGGGTTAGGGTTCGGGTTTCGGTTTTGGTTATTTTTTGGGTTAGGTTTAGGGTTAGGGTTAGGGTTTGGGTTCGGGTTAGGATTAGGGTTAGGGTTTGAGTTTGAATTAGGTTTAGGGTTAGCATTAGGGTTAGGTTTAGGATTAGTGTTTGAGTTAGGGTTAGGGTTAGGGTTAGGGTTTGGGTTCGGGTTAGGGTTAGGGTTATGGTTTGATTTACGGTTAGGGTTAGGGTTAGGGTTAGTGTTAGGGTTTGGGTAGGGTTAGGGTTAGGCCTAGGGTTAGTGTTAGGGTTAGGTTTAGGGTTAGCATTAGGGTTAGGATTAGGGTTAGGTTTAGGGTTTGGGTTAGGGCTAGGGTTAGTTTTAGTGTTAGGGTTAGGGTTTGGGTTAGGGTTAGTGTTAGGGTTAGGGTTTGGGTTAGGGTTAGGTTTAGGATTAGGGTTAGGGTTTGTGTTAAGATTAGGGTTTGGGTTTGGGTTAGGGTTAGGTTTAGGGTTTGGATTAAGGTTACGTTTAGGGTTAGGGTTTGGGTTTGGGTTAGGGTTAGGGTTAGATTTACGTTTAGGGTTATTGTTTCGGTTTGGGTGTGGATTAGGCTTAGGTTTCGTGTTAGGGTTTGGGTTTGGGTTAGGATTAGGGTTAGGGTTAAGGTTAGGGTTAGGGTTTGGTTTAGGGTTAGGGTTAGGGTTTGATTTAGGGTTAGGGTTAGGTTTAGGGTTAGGGTTTGGGTTTGGTTTAGAGTTAGGGTTAGGTTAGGGTTTGGGTTAGAGTTAGGGTTAGGCTGAGGTGTTGGATTAGGGTTATGGTTAGGGTTAGGTTTAGGATTAGGTTTAGGGTTAGGGTTCAGATTAGAGTTAGGTTTAGAGTTTGGTTTTGGGTAAGGGTTAAGGTTAGGGTTAGGGTTAGGGTTAGGGTTAGGTTTAGGACTAGGATTAGGGTTAGGGTTAGGGTTAGGATTAGGGTTAGGGTTAGGGTTAGGGTTACGGTTTCGGTTTGGGTTATGTTTTGGGTTAGTTTTAGGGTTAGGGTTACCGTTTGGGATGGGTTAGGTTTAGGGTTAGGGTTTGAGTTTGAATTAGGTTTAGGGTTAGCATTAGGGTTAGGGTTAGGTTTAGGATAAGTGTTTCAGTTAGGGTTAGGGTTAGGGTTAGGGTTTGGGTTCGGGTTAGGGTTAGGGTTACGGTTAGGGTTTGATTTAGGGTTAAGTTTAGGATTAGGTTTAGTGTTAGGGTTTGGGTTAGGGTTAGGGTTAGGAGTAGGGTTAGTTTTAGGATTAGGTTTAGGGTTAGCATTAGGGTTAGGATTAGCGTTAGGGTTAGGGTTTGGGTTAGGGTTAGGGTTAGGGTTAGGATTAGGGTTTGGGTTAGGGTTAGGGTTAGGGTTAGGGTTAGGGTTAGGGTTAGGGTTAGGTTTTCGGTTTGGGTTATGTTTTGGGTTAGGTTTAGGGTTAGGGTCAGAGTTTATTGTTATGGTTAGGGTTAGGATTAGGGTTAGGGTTTGAGTTTGAATTAGGTTTAGGGTTAGCATTAGGGTTAGGGTTAGGTTTAGGATAAGTGTTTCAGTTCGGTTTAGGGTGAGTGTTAGGGTTTGATTTAGGGATATGGTTAGGGTTAGGGTTAGTGTTAGGGTTTGGGTTAGGTTTAGTGTTAGGACTAGGGTTAGTGTTAGGGTTAAGTTTAGGGTTAGCATTAGGGTTAGGATTAGTGTTAGGGTTAGGGTTTGGGTTAGGGTTAGTGTTAGGGTTAGGGTTAGGGTTAGGGTTAGGGTTTGGGTTAGGGTTAGGGTTATGGTTAGGGTTTGAGTTAGGGTTAGGGTTAGGGTTAGGTGTATGGGTTAGAGTTAGGGTTAGGGTGAGGTATTGAATTAGGGTTATGGTTAGGGTTAGTGTTAGGATTAGGGTTAGGGTTAGGGTTCCGATTAGAGTTAGGTTTAGATTTTGGGTTTGGGTAAGTGTTAGGGTTAGGTTTAGGGCTAGGGTTAGGGTAAGGACTAGGATTAGGGTTAGGGCTAGGGTTAGGGTTTGGGTTTAGGTTTCGGTTATGGTTAGGGTTAGTGTTAGGGATAGGGTTTAGTGTTAGTGTTAGGGTTACTGTTAGGGTTTCGGTTTGGGTTATGTTTTGGGTTAGGTTTAGGGTTAGGGTTAGGGTTTGGGTTCGGGTTAGAAATAGGGTTAGGGTTTGAGTTTGAATTAGGTTTAGGGTTAGCATTAGGGTTATAGTTAGGTTTAGGATTAGTGTTTCAGTTAGGGTTTGGGTTCGGGTTCGGGTTAGGGTTAGGGTTAGGGTTAGGGTTTGATTTAGGGTTAGGGTTAGGTTTAGGGTTAGTGTTAGGGTTTGGGTTAGGGTTAGGGTTAGGACTAGGGTTTGTGTTAGGGTTAGGGTTAGGGTTTGGGTGAGGGTTAGGGTTAGGGTTAGGATTAGGGTTAGGGTTTGTGTTAAGATTAGAGTTTGGGTTTGGGTTAGGGTAAGGGTTAGGGTTAGGGTTAGGGTTAGGGTTAGAATTAGGGTTAGGGTTAGGTTTATGGTTAGGGTTAGGGTTAGAATAAGGATGAGGGTTAGGGTTAGGGTTAGTATTAGGGTTATTATTTGGGTTATGGTTTGGGTTAGTGTTAGGGTTAGGGTTTGGGTTAGTGTTAGAGTTAGGGTTTGAGTTAGGGTTAGGTTTAGGGTTAGGTTAGGTTATGGGTTAGAGATAGGGTTAGGGTTAGGGTTTGGGTTTGGTTTAGAGTTAGGGTTAGGTTAGCGTTTGGGTTAGAGTTAGGGTTAGGGTGAGGTGTTGGATTAGTTTATGGTTAGGATTAGGGCTAGGATTAGGTTTAGGGTTAGGGTTCCGATTAGAGTTAGGTTTAGAGTTTGGGTTTGGGTAAGGGTTAAGGTTAGGGTTAGGGTTAGGGTTAGGGTTAGTATTAGGACTATGATTAGGGTTAGGGTTAGGGTTAGGATTAGGGTTAGTTTTAGGGTTAGGGTTACGGTTTCGGTTTGGGTTATGTTCTGGTTAGTTTTAGGGTTAGGGTTAGGGTTTGGGTTGGGTTAGGATTAGGGTTAGTGTTTGAGTTTGAATTAGGTTTAGAGTTAGCATTAGGGTTAGGGTTAGGTTTAGGATAAGTATTTCAGTTAGGGTTAGGGTTAGGGTTAGGGTTTGGGTTCGGGTTAGGGTTAGGGTTAGGGGTAGATTTTGATTTAGGGTTAAGGTTAGGGTTAGGGTTAGTGTTAGGGTTTGGGTTAGAGTTAGGTTTAGGAGTAGGGTTAGTTTTAGGGTTAAGTTTAGGGTTAGCATTAGGGTTAGGATTAGCGTTAGGGTTAGGGTTCGGGTTAGGGTTAGGGTTAGGGTTAGAGTTAGGGTTTGGGTTAGTGTTAGGGTTAGGGTTAGGGTTAGGGTTAGGGTTAGGGTTAGGGTGTGGGTTAGGGTTAGAGTTAGGGTTAGGGTTTGGGTTTGTGCTAAGATTAGGGTTTGGGTTTGGGTAAGGGATAGGGTTAGGGTTAGGAGTATGGTTAGGGTTTAGGTTTTTGGTTAGGGTTAGTGTTAGGGTTAGTGTTAGGATTAGGGTTTGGGTTAGGGTTTAGGTTTGGTTAGGTTTAGGGTTAGGGTTAGGGTTATGGTTAGGTTTAGCGTTAGGGTTAGGTTTATGGTTATGGTTAGGGTTAGCTTTAGGGTTAGGGTTAGGATTTGGGTTTGGGTTAGGGTTTGGGTTAGGGTTAGGGTTTGGGTTACGGTTAGGGTTAGGGTTAGGGTTAGGATTTGGGTTAGGGTTAGGGTTAGGGTTCGGGTTTGGGTTAGAGTTATGGTGAGGGTTAGGGGTTGGGTTAGGTTTAGGTTTACGGTTAGGATTAGGGTTAGGGTTAGGGTTTGGATTAGGGTTAGTTTTAGGGTTTGCGTTTGGGTAAGGGTAAGGGTTAGGGTTAGGGGTAGGAGTAGGGTTAGGGTTTAGGTTTTCGGTTAGGGTTAGTGTTAGGGTTAGGGTTTGGTTTAGGGTTTGCGTTAGGGTTAGGGTTAGGGTTTGGGTTAGGGTTATTGTTAGGGTTCGGGTTTGGGTTAGGGTTAGGGTTAGGGTTAGGTTTAGGATTAGGGTTAGGGTTTGGGTTAGGGTTAGGCTTAGGTTTGAATTTGGGTTAGTGTTAGGGCTAGGGTTAGTGTAAAGTTTAGGGTTTGGATTTGGGTTAGGGTTAGGGTTTGCCTTACGATTAGTGTAAAGTTTAGGGTTAAGGTTTGGGTTAGGTTTATGGTTAGGGTTAGGGTTATGGTTAGGTTTAGGGGTAGGGTTAGGGTTAGGGTTTGGGTTAAGTTTAGGGTTAGGGTAAGGGTTTTGTTTTGGGTTAGGGTTTGGATTAGGGTTAGGGTTTGTGTTAGGGTTAGGGTTACGGTTAGGGTTAGGATTTGGGTTAGGGTTAGGGTTAGGTTTCGGGTTTGGGTTAGAGTTATGGTGAGGGTTAGGGTTTGGGTTACGGTTAGGGTTACGGTTAGGATTAGGGTTATGTTTAGGGTTCGGATTAGGGTTAGTTTTAGGGTTTGGGTTTGGGTAAGGGTAAGGATTAGGGTTCTGGTTAGGATAAGGATGAGGGTTAGGGTTAGGGTTAGGATTAGGGTTAGTATTTGGGTTATGGTTTAGGTTTGGGTTAGGGTTAGGGTTTGGGTTAGTGTTAGAGTTAGGTTTTGAGTTAGGGTTAGGGTTAGGGTTAGGTTAGGATTTGGATTAGAGTTAGGGTTAGTGTTAGGGTTTGGGTTTGGTTTAGGGTTAGGGTTAGATTATGGTTTATGTTAGAGTTAGGGTTAGGGCTAGGGGTTGGATTAGGGTTATGGTTAGGGTTAGGCTTTAGGTTTGGGTTATGGTTAGGGTTAGGGTTAGGGTTTAAGGGTAGGATTAGGGTTAGTGTTAGGGTTTGGGTTATGGTTAGGGTTACGGTGTGGGTTTGGGTTAGGGTTACGGTTTCGGTGTGGGTTATGTTTTGGGTTAGGTTTAGGGGTAGGGTTAGGGTTTCGGTTCGGGTTACGATTAGGGTTAGGGTTTGAGTTTGAATTAGGTTTAGGGTTAGCATTAGGGTTAGGGTTAGGTTTAGGATTAGTGTTTCGGTTAGGGTTAAGGTTAGGGTTAGGGTTAGGGTTCCGATTAGAGTTAGGTTTAGAGTTTGGGTTTGGGCAAGGGTTAAGGTTAGGGTTACGGTTAGGGTTAGGGTTAGGGTTAGTACTAGGATTAGGGTTAGGGTTAGGGTTAGGGTTAGGGTTAGGGTTTCGGGTTTGGTTATGTTTTGGGTTTGGTTTAGGGTTAGGGTTAGGGTTTATTGTTATGGTTAGGGTTAGGATTAGGGTTAGGGTTTGAGTTTGAATTAGGTTTAGGGTTAGCATTAGGGTTAGGGTTAGGTTTAGGATAAGTGTTTCAGTTAGGTTTAGGGTTAGGGTTAGGGTGAGGGTTAGGGTTTGATTTAGGGTTAGGGTTAGGGTAAGGGTTAGTGTTAGGGTTTGGGTTAGTGTTAGGGTTAGGACTAGGGTTAGTGTTAGGGTTAAGTTTAGGGTTAGCATTAGGGTTAGGATTAGTGTTAGGGTTAGGGTTTGGGTTAGGGTTAGGGTTAGGGTTAGGGTTTTGTTTAGGGTTAGGGTTATGGTTAGGGTTTGAGTTAGGTTTGGGTTAGGATTAGGGTTACGGTTAGGGTTAGGATTAGGGTTAGGGTTTGTGTTAAGATTAGGGTTTGGGTTTGGGTTAGGGTTCGGGTTAGGGTTAGGGTTAGGGTTAGGGTTAGGTTTACAATTAGGGTTAGTGTTAAGGTTAGGGTTAGGGTTAGGGTTAGGATAAGGATGAAGGTTAGGGTTAGGGTTAGGATTAAGATTATTATATGGGTTATGGTTTGGGTTAGGTTCAGGGTTAGGGTTTGGATTAGTGTTAGAGTTAGGGTTTGAGTTAGGGTTAGGTGTAGGCTTAGGGTAGGGTGTGGGGTACAGGCAGGGTTAGGGTTAGGGTTTGGGTTTGGTTTAGAGTTAGGGTTAGGTTAGGGTTTGGGTTAGAGTTAGGGTTAGGGTTAGTGTTAAATTTAGGGTGAGGGTTAGGGTTAGCGTTATGGGTAGGTTTTGGGTTATGGTTAGGGTTAGGGTTAGAATTATGGTTAGGGTTATTGTTAGGGTTAGGGTTAGGGTTAGGATAAGGATGAGTGTTAGGGTTAGGGTTAGGATTAGGCTTATTATTTGGGTTTTGGTTTGGATTAGGTTTAGGTTTAGGGTTTGGGTTAGTGTTAGAGTTATGGTTTGAGTTAGGGTTAGGTTTAGGGTTAGGTTAGGGTTTGGGTTAGAGTTAGGGTTAGGGTTATGGTTTGGGTTTGGTTTAGAGTTAGGGTTAAGTTAGGGTTTGGGTTAGAGTTAGGGTTAGGGTTAGGGTTAGGGTTTGATTTAGGGTTAAGTTTAGGGTTAGGGTTAGTGTTAGGGTTTGGGTTAGAGTTAGGGTTAGGAGTAAGGTTAGTTTTAGGGTTAGGTTTAGGGTTAGCATTAGGGTTAGGATTAGCGTTAGGGTTAGGGTTTGGGTTAGGGTTAGGGTTAGGGTTAGGGTTTGGGTTAGGGTTAGGGTTAGGTTTCGGGTTTGGGTTAGAGTTAGGGTGAGGGTTAGGGTTTGGGTTAGGGTTAGGGTTACGGTTAGGATTAGGGTTATGGTTAGGGTTCGGATTAGGGTTAGTTTTAGGGTTTGGGTTTGGGTAAGGTTAAGGGTTAGGGTTCGGGTTAGGATAAGAATGAGGGTTAGGGTTAGGGTTAGGATTAGGGTTAGTGTTTGGGTTGTGGTTTAGGTTTGGGTTAGGGTTAGGGTTTGGGTTAGTGTTAGAGTTAGGTTTCGAGTTAGGGTTAGGGTTAGGGTTAGGTTAGGATTTGGGTTAGAGTTAGGGTTAGTGTTAGGGTTTGGGTTTGGTTTCGGGTTAGGGTTAGGTTAGGGTTTATGTTAGAGTTAGGGTTAGGGTTAGGGGTTGGATTAGGGTTATGGTTAGGGTTAGGCTTTAGGTTTGGGTTATGGTTAGGTTTAGGGTTAGGGTTTAAGGGTAGGATTAGGGTTACTGTTAGGGTTTGGGTTATAGTTAGGGTTACGGTGTGGATTTGGGTTAGGGTTAGGGTTTCGGTGTGGGTTATGTTTTGGGTTAGGTTTTGGGTTAGGGTTAGGGTTTCGGTTCGGGTTAGGATTAGGGTTAGGGTTTGAGTTTGAATTAGGTTTAGGGTTAGCATTAGGGTTAGGGTTAGGTTTAGGATTAGTGTTTCGGTTAGGGTTAAGTTTAGGGTTAGGGTTAGGGTTCCGATTAGAGTTAGGTTTAGAGTTTGGGTTTGGGCAAGGGTTAAGGTTAGGGTTACGGTTAGGGTTAGGGTTAGGGTTAGTACTAGGATTAGGGTTAGGGTTAGGGTTAGGGTTAGGGTTTCGGTTTTGGTTATGTTTTGGGTTTGGTTTAGGGTTAGGGTTAGGGTTTATTGTTATGGTTAGGGTTAGGATTAGGGTTAGGGTTTGAGTTTGAATTAGGTTTAGGGTTAGCATTAGGGTTAGGGTTAGGTTTAGGATAAGTGTTTCAGTTAGGTTTAGGGTTAGGGTTAGGGTGAGGGTTAGGGTTTGATTTAGGGTTAGGGTTAGGGTAAGGGTTAGTGTTAGGGTTTGGGTTAGTGTTAGGGTTAGGACTAGGGTTAGTGTTAGGGTTAAGTTTAGGGTTAGCATTAGGGTTAGGATTAGTGTTAGGGTTAGGGTTTGGGTTAGGGTTAGGGTTAGGGTTAGGGTTTTGTTTAGGGTTAGGGTTATGGTTAGGGTTTGAGTTAGGTTTGGGTTAGGATTAGGGTTACGGTTAGGGTTAGGATTGGGGGTAGGGTTTGTGTTAAGATTAGGGGTTGGGTTTGGGGTGGGGTTCGGGTTAGGGTTAGGGTTAGGGTTAGGGTTAGGTTTACAATTAGGGTTAGTGTTAAGGTTAGGGTTAGGGTTAGGGTTAGGATAAGGATGAAGGTTAGGGTTAGGGTTAGGATTAGGATTATTATATGGGTTATGGTTTGGGTTAGGGTCAGTGTTAGGGTTTGGATTAGTGTTAGAGTTAGGGTTTGAGTTAGGGTTAGGTTTAGGCTTAGGTTAGGGTTTGGGTTACAGTCAGGGTTAGGGTTAGGGTTTGGGTTTGGTTTAGAGTTAGGGTTAGGTTAGGGTTTGGGTTAGAGTTAGGGTTAGGGTTAGTGTTAAATTTAGGGTGAGGGTTAGGGTTAGCGTTATGGGTAGGTTTTGGGTTATGGTTAGGGTTAGGGTTAAAATTATGGTTAGGGTTATTGTTAGGGTTAGGGTTAGGGTTAGGACAAGGATGAGTGTTAGGGTTAGGGTTAGGATTGGGCTTATTATTTGGGTTTTGGTTTGGATTAGGTTTAGGTTTAGGGTTTGGGTTAGTGTTAGAGTTATGGTTTGAGTTAGGGTTAGGTTTAGGGTTAGGTTAGGGTTTGGGTTAGAGTTAGGGTTAGGGTTATGGTTTGGGTTTGGTTTAGAGTTAGGGTTAAGTTAGGGTTTGGGTTAGAGTTAGGGTTAGGGTTAGGGTTAGGGTTTGATTTAGGGTTAAGGTTAGGGTTAGGGTTAGTGTTAGGGTTTGGGTTAGAGTTAGGGTTAGGAGTAAGGTTAGTTTTAGGGTTAGGTTTAGGGTTAGCATTAGGGTTAGGATTAGCGTTAGGGTTAGGGTTTGGGTTAGGGTTAGGGTTAGGGTTAGGGTTAGGGTTTGGGTTAGGGTTAGGGTTAGGTTTCGGGTTTGGGTTAGAGTTAGGGTGAGGGTTAGTGTTTGGGTTAGGGTTAGGGTTACGGTTAGGATTAGGGTTATGGTTAGGGTTCGGATTAGGGTTAGTTTTAGGGTTTGGGTTTGGGTAATGTTAAGGGTTAGGGTTCGGGTTAGGATAAGGATGAGGGTTAGGGTTAGGGTTAGGATTAGGGTTAGTATTTGGGTTATGGTTTAGGTTTGGGTTAGGTTTAGGGTTTGGGTTAGTGTTAGAGTTAGGTTTCGAGTTAGGGTTAGGGTTAGGGTTAGGTTAGGATGTGGGTTAGAGTTAGGGTGAGTGTTAGGGTGTGGGTTTGGTTTAGGGTTAGGGTTAGGTTAGGGTTTATGTTAGAGTTAGGGTTAGGGTTAGGGGTTGGATTAGGGTTATGGTTAGGGTTAGGCTTTAGGTTTGGGTTATGGTTAGGTTTAGGGTTAGGGTTTAAGGGTAGGATTAGGGTTACTGTTAGGGTTTGGGTTATAGTTAGGGGTTACGGTGTGGATTTGGGTTGGGGTTAGGGTTTCGGTGTGGGTTATGTTTTGGGTTAGGTTTTGGGTTAGGGTTAGGGTTTCGGTTCGGGTTAGGATTAGGGTTAGGTTTTGAGTTTGAATTAGGTTTAGGGTTAGCATTAGGGTTAGAGTTAGGTTTAGGATTAGTGTTTCGGTTAGGGTTAAGGTTAGGGTTAGGGTTAGGGTTCCGATTAGAGTTAGGTTTAGAGTTTGGGTTTGGGCAAGGGTTAAGGTTAGGGTTACGGTTAGGGTTAGGGTTAGGGTTAGTACTAGGATTAGGGTTAGGGTTAGGGTTAGGGTTTCGGTTTGGGTTATGTTTTGGGTTTGGTTTAGGGTTAGGGTTAGGGTTTATTGTTATGGTTAGGGTTAGGATTAGGGTTAGGGTTTGAGTTTGAATTAGGTTTAGTGTTAGCATTAGGGTTAGGGTTAGGTTTAGGATAAGTGTTTCAGTTAGGTTTAGGGTTAGGGTTAGGGTGAGGGTTAGGGTTTGATTTAGGGTTAGGGTTAGGGTAAGGGTTAGTGTTAGGGTTTGGGTTAGTGTTAGGGTTAGGACTAGGGTTAGTGTTAGGGTTAAGTTTAGGGTTAGCATTAGGGTTAGGATTAGTGTTAGGGTTAGGGTTTGGGTTAGGGTTAGGGTTAGGGTTAGGGTTTTGTTTAGGGTTAGGGTTATGGTTAGGGTTTGCGTTTAGGTTTGGGTTAACATTAGGGTTACGGTTAGGGTTAGGATTAGGGTTAGGGTTTGTGTTAAGATTAGGGTTTGGGTTTGGGTTAGGGTTCGGGTTAGGGTTAGGGTTAGGGTTAGGGTTAGGTTTACAATTAGGGTTAGTGTTAAGGTTAGGGTTAGGGTTAGGGTTAGGATAAGGATGAAGGTTAGGGTTAGGGTTAGGATTAGGATTATTATATGGGTTATGGTTTGGGTTAGGGTCAGGGTTAGGGTTTGGATTAGTGTTAGAGTTAGGGTTTGAGTTAGGGTTAGGTTTAGGCTTAGGTTAGGGTTTGGGTTACAGTCAGGGTTAGGGTTAGGGTTTGGGTTTGGTTTAGAGTTAGGGTTAGGTTAGGGTTTGGGTTAGAGTTAGGGTTAGGGTTAGTGTTAAATTTAGGGTGAGGGTTAGGGTTAGCGTTATGGGTAGGTTTTGGGTTATGGTTAGGGTTAGGGTTAAAATTATGGTTAGGGTTATTGTTAGGGTTAGGGTTAGGGTTAGGATAAGGATGAGTGTTAGGGTTAGGGTTAGGATTGGGCTTATTATTTGGGTTTTGGTTTGGATTAGGTTTAGGTTTAGGGTTTGGGTTAGTGTTAGAGTTATGGTTTGAGTTAGGGTTAGGTTTAGGGTTAGGTTAGGGTTTGGGTTAGAGTTAGGGTTAGGGTTATGGTTTGGGTTTGGTTTAGAGTTAGGGTTAAGTTAGGGTTTGGGTTAGAGTTAGGGTTAGGGTTAGGGTTAGGGTTTGATTTAGGGTTAAGGTTAGGGTTAGGGTTAGTGTTAGGGTTTGGGTTAGAGTTAGGGTTAGGAGTAAGGTTAGTTTTAGGGTTAGGTTTAGGGTTAGCATTAGGGTTAGGATTAGCGTTAGGGTTAGGGTTTGGGTTAGGGTTAGGGTTAGGGTTAGGGTTAGGGTTTGGGTTAGGGTTAGGGTTAGGTTTCGGGTTTGGGTTAGAGTTAGGGTGAGGGTTAGTGTTTGGGTTAGGGTTAGGGTTACGGTTAGGATTAGGGTTATGGTTAGGGTTCGGATTAGGGTTAGTTTTAGGGTTTGGGTTTGGGTAAGGTTAAGGGTTAGGGCTCGGGTTAGGATAAGGATGAGGGTTAGGGTTAGGGTTAGGATTAGGGTTAGTATTTGGGTTATGGTTTAGGTTTGGGTTAGGGTTAGGGTTTGGGTTAGTGTTAGAGTTAGGTTTCGAGTTAGGGTTAGGGTTAGGGTTAGGTTAGGATTTGGGTTAGAGTTAGGGTTAGTGTTAGGGTTTGGGTTTGGTTTAGGGTTAGGGTTAGGTTAGGGTTTATGTTAGAGTTAGGGTTAGGGTTAGGGGTTGGATTAGGGTTATGGTTAGGGTTAGGCTTTAGGTTTGGGTTATGGTTAGGTTTAGGGTTAGGGTTTAAGGGTAGGATTAGGGTTACTGTTAGGGTTTGGGTTATAGTTAGGGGTTACGGTGTGGATTTGGGTTAGGGTTAGGGTTTCGGTGTGGGTTATGATTTGGGTTAGGTTTTGGGTTAGGGTTAGGGTTTCGGTTCGGGTTAGGATTAGGGTTAGGGTTTGAGTTTGAATTAGGTTTAGGGTTAGCATTAGGGTTAGAGTTAGGTTTAGGATTAGTGTTTCGGTTAGGGTTAAGGTTAGGGTTAGGGTTAGGGTTCCGATTAGAGTTAGGTTTAGAGTTTGGGTTTGGGCAAGGGTTAAGGTTAGGGTTACGGTTAGGGTTAGGGTTAGGGTTAGTACTAGGATTAGGGTTAGGGTTAGGGTTAGGGTTTCGGTTTGGGTTATGTTTTGGGTTTGGTTTAGGGTTAGGGTTAGGGTTTATTGTTATGGTTAGGGTTAGGATTAGGGTTAGGGTTTGAGTTTGAATTAGATTTAGTGTTAGCATTAGGGTTAGGGTTAGGTTTAGGATAAGTGTTTCAGTTAGGTTTAGGGTTAGGGTTAGGGTGAGGGTTAGGGTTTGATTTAGGGTTAGGGTTAGGGTAAGGTTTAGTGTTAGGGTTTGGGTTAGTGTTAGGGTTAGGACTAGGGTTAGTGTTAGGGTTAAGTTTAGGGTTAGCATTAGGGTTATGATTAGTGTTAGGGTTAGGGTTTGGGTTAGGGTTAGGGTTAGGGTTAGGGTTTTGTTTAGGGTTAGGGTTATGGTTAGGGTTTGAGTTAGGTTTGGGTTAGGATTAGGGTTACGGTTAGGGTTAGGATTAGGGTTAGGGTTTGTGTTAAGATTAGGGTTTGGGTTTGGGTTAGGGTTCGGGTTAGGGTTAGGGTTAGGGTTAGGGTTAGGTTTACAATTAGGGTTAGTGTTAAGGTTAGGGTTAGGGTTAGGGTTAGGATAAGGATGAAGGTTAGGGTTAGGGTTAGGATTAGGATTATTATATGGGTTATGGTTTGGGTTAGGGTCAGGGTTAGGGTTTGGATTAGTGTTAGAGTTAGGGTTTGAGTTAGGGTTAGGTTTAGGCTTAGGTTAGGGTTTGGGTTACAGTCAGGATTAGGGTTAGGGTTTGGGTTTGGTTTAGAGTTAGGTTTAGGTTAGGGTTTGGGTTAGAGTTAGGGTTAGGGTTAGTGTTAAATTTAGGGTGAGGGTTAGGGTTAGCGTTATGGGTAGGTTTTGGGTTATGGTTAGGGTTAGGGTTAGAATTATGGTTAGGGTTATTGTTAGGGTTAGGGTTAGGGTTAGGATAAGGATGAGTGTTAGGGTTAGGGTTAGGATTAGGCTTATTATTTGCGTTTTGGTTTGGATTAGGTTTAGGTTTAGGGTTTGGGTTGGTGTTAGAGTTATGGTTTGAGTTAGGGTTAGGTTTAGGGTTAGGTTAGGGTTTGGGTTAGAGTTAGGGTTAGGGTTATGGTTTGGGTTTGGTTTAGAGTTAGGGTTAAGTTAGGGTTTGGGTTAGAGTTAGGGTTAGGGTTAGGGTTAGGGTTTGATTTAGGGTTAAGGTTAGGGTTAGGGTTAGTGTTAGGGTTTGGGTTAGAGTTAGGGTTAGGAGTAAGGTTAGTTTTAGGGTTAGGTTTAGGGTTAGCATTAGGGTTAGGATTAGCGTTAGGGTTAGGGTTTGGGTTAGGGTTAGGGTTAGGGTTAGGGTTAGGGTTTGGGTTAGGGTTAGGGTTAGGTTTCGGGTTTGGGTTAGAGTTAGGGTGAGGGTTAGTGTTTGGGTTAGGGTTAGGGTTACGGTTAGGATTAGGGTTATGGTTAGGGTACGGATTAGGGTTAGTTTTAGGGTTTGGGTTTGGGTAAGGTTAAGGGTTAGGGTTCGGGTTAGGATAAGGATGAGGGTTAGGGTTAGGGTTAGGATTAGGGTTAGTATTTGGGTTATGGTTTAGGTTTGGGTTAGGGTTAGGGTTTGGGTTAGTGTTAGAGTTAGGTTTCGAGTTAGGGTTAGGGTTAGGGTTAGGTTAGGATTTGGGTTAGAGTTAGGGTTAGTGTTAGGGTTTGGGTTTGGTTTAGGGTTAGGGTTAGGTTAGGGTTTATGTTAGAGTTAGGGTTAGGGTTAGGGGTTGGATTAGGGTTATGGTTAGGGTTAGGCTTTAGGTTTGGGTTATGGTTAGGTTTAGGGTTAGGGTTTAAGGGTAGGATTAGGGTTACTGTTAGGGTTTGGGTTATAGTTAGGGGTTACGGTGTGGATTTGGGTTAGGGTTAGGGTTTCGGTGTGGGTTATGTTTTGGGTTAGGTTTTGGGTTAGGGTTAGGGTTTCGGTTCGGGTTAGGATTAGGGTTAGGGTTTGAGTTTGAATTAGGTTTAGGGTTAGCATTAGGGTTAGAGTTAGGTTTAGGATTAGTGTTTCGGTTAGGGTTAAGGTTAGGGTTAGGGTTAGGGTTCCGATTAGAGTTAGGTTTAGAGTTTGGGTTTGGGCAAGGGTTAAGGTTAGGGTTACGGTTAGGGTTAGGGTTAGGGTTAGTACTAGGATTAGGGTTAGGGTTAGGGTTAGGGTTAGGGTTTCGGTTTGGGTTATGTTTTGGGTTTGGTTTAGGGTTAGGGTTAGGGTTTATTGTTATGGTTAGGGTTAGGATTAGGGTTAGGGTTTGAGTTTGAATTAGGTTTAGTGTTAGCATTAGGGTTAGGGTTAGGTTTAGGATAAGTGTTTCAGTTAGGTTTAGGGTTAGGGTTAGGGTGAGGGTTAGGGTTTGATTTAGGGTTAGGGTTAGGGTAAGGGTTAGTGTTAGGGTTTGGGTTAGTGTTAGGGTTAGGACTAGGGTTAGTGTTAGGGTTAAGTTTAGGGTTAGCATTAGGGTTAGGATTAGTGTTAGGGTTAGGGTTTGGGTTAGGGTTAGGGTTAGGGTTAGGGTTTTGTTTAGGGTTAGGGTTATGGTTAGGGTTTGAGTTAGGTTTGGGTTAGGATTAGGGTTACGGTTAGGGTTAGGATTAGGGTTAGGGTTTGTGTTAAGATTAGGGTTTGGGTTTGGGTTAGGGTTCGGGTTAGGGTTAGGGTTAGGGTTAGGGTTAGGTTTACAATTAGGGTTAGTGTTAAGGTTAGGGTTAGGGTTAGGGTTAGGATAAGGATGAAGGTTAGGGTTAGGGTTAGGATTAGGATTATTATATGGGTTATGGTTTGGGTTAGGGTCAGGGTTAGGGTTTGGATTAGTGTTAGAGTTAGGGTTTGAGTTAGGGTTAGGTTTAGGCTTAGGTTAGGGTTTGGGTTACAGTCAGGATTAGGGTTAGGGTTTGGGTTTGGTTTAGAGTTAGCTTTAGGTTAGGGTTTGGGTTAGAGTTAGGGTTAGGGTTAGTGTTAAATTTAGTGTGAGGGTTAGGGTTAGCGGTATGGGTAGGTTTTGGGTTATGGTTAGGGTTAGGGGTAGAATTATGGTTAGGGTTATTGTTAGGGTTAGGGTTAGGGTTAGGATAAGGATGAGTGTTAGGGTTAGGGTTAGGATTAGGCTTATTATTTGGGTTTTGGTTTGGATTAGGTTTAGGTTTAGGGTTTGGGTTAGTGTTAGAGTTATGGTTTGAGTTTGGGTTAGGTTTAGGGTTAGGTTAGGGTTTGGGTTAGAGTTAGGGTTAGGGTTATGGTTTGGGTTTGGTTTAGAGTTAGGGTTAAGTTAGGGTTTGGGTTAGAGTTAGGGTTAGGGTTAGGGTTAGGGTTTGATTTAGGGTTAAGGTTAGGGTTAGGGTTAGTGTAAGGGTTAGGGTAAGAGTTAGGGTTAGGAGTAAGGTTAGTTTTAGGGTTAGGTTTAGGGTTAGCATTAGGGTTAGGATTAGCGTTAGGGTTAGGGTTTGGGTTAGGGTTAGGGTTAGGGTTAGGGTTAGGGTTTGGGTTAGGGTTAGGGTTAGGTTTCGGGTTTGGGTTAGAGTTAGGGTGAGGGTTAGGGTTTGGGTTAGGGTTAGGGTTACGGTTAGGATTAGGGTTATGGTTAGGGTTCGGATTAGGGTTAGTTTTAAGGTTTGGGTTTGGGTAAGGTTAAGGGTTAGGGTTCGGGTTAGGATAAGGATGAGGGTTAGGGTTAGGGTTAGGATTAGGGTTAGTATTTGGGTTATGGTTTAGGTTTGGGTTAGGGTTAGGGTTTGGGTTAGTGTTAGAGTTAGGTTTCGAGTTAGGGTTAGGGTTAGGGTTAGGTTAGGATTTGGGTTAGAGTTAGGGTTAGTGTTAGGGTTTGGGTTTGGTTTAGGGTTAGGGTTAGGTTAGGGTTTATGTTAGAGTTAGGGTTAGGGTTAGGGGTTGGATTAGGGTTATGGTTAGGGTTAGGCTTTAGGTTTGGGTTATGGTTAGGTTTAGGGTTAGGGTTTAAGGGTAGGATTAGGGTTACTGTTAGGGTTTGGGTTATAGTTAGGGTTACGGTGTGGATTTGGGTTAGGGTTAGGGTTTCGGTGTGGGTTAGGTTTTGGGTTAGATTTTGGGTTAGGGTTAGGGTTTCGGTTCGGGTTAGGATTAGGGTTAGGGTTTGAGTTTGAATTAGGTTTAGGGTTAGCATTAGGGTTAGGGTTAGGTTTAGGATTAGTGTTTCGGTTAGGGTTAAGTTTAGGGTTAGGGTTAGGGTTCCGATTAGAGTTAGGTTTAGAGTTTGGGTTTGGGTTAGGGTTAAGGTTAGGGTTAGGGTTAGGGTTAGGGTTAGGGTTAGTACTAGGATTAGGGTTAGGGTTAGGGTTAGGAATAGGGTTAGGGTTAGGGTTAGGGTTAGGGTTAGGGTTTCGGTTTGGGTTATGTTTTGGGTTAGGTTTAGGGTTAGGGTTAGAGTTTATTGTTATGTTTAGGGTTAGGGTTTGAGTTTGAATTAGGTTTAGGGTTAGCATTAGGGTTAGGGTTAGGTTTAGGATAAGTGTTTCAGTTAGGTTTAGGGTTAGGGTTATGGTGAGGGTTAGGGTTTGATTTAGGGTTAGGGTTAGGGTTAGGGTTAGTGTTAGGGTTTGGGTTAGGTTTAGGGTTAGGACTAGGGTTAGTGTTAGGGTTAAGTTTAGGGTTAGCATTAGGGTTAGGATTAGTGTTAGGGTTAGGGTTTGGGTTAGGGTTAGGGTTAGGGTTAGGGTTAAGGTTAGGGTTAGGGTTTGGGTTAGGGTTAGGGTTATGGTTAGGGTTTGAGTTAGGGTTAGGGTTAGGATTAGGGTTACGGTTAGGGTTAGGATTAGTGTTAGGGTTTGTGTTCAGATTAGGGTTTGGTTTTGGGTTAGGGTTAGGGTTAGGGTTAGGGTTAGGGTTAGGGTTAGGTTTACAATTAGGGTTAGTGTTAAGGTTAGGGTTAGGGTTAGGGTTAGGATAAGGATGAAGTTTAGGGTTAGGGTTAGGATTAGGATTATTATTTGGGTTATGGTTTGGGTTAGGGTTAGGGTTAGGGTTTGGATTAGTGTTAGAGTTAGGGTTTGAGTTAGGGTTAGGTTTAGGCTTAGGTTAGGGTTTGGGTTACAGTCAGGGTTAGGTTTAGGGTTTGGGTTTGGTTTAGAGTTAGGGTTAGGTTAGGGTTTGGGTTAGAGTTAGGGTTAGGGTTAGTGTTAAGTTTAGGGTGAGGGTTAGGGTTAGCGTTAGGGTTAGGTTTTGGGTTATGGTTAGGGTTAGGGTTAGAATTAGGGTTAGGGTTATGGTTAGGGTTAGGGTTAGGATAAGGATGAGTGTTAGGGTTAGGGTTAGGATTAGGCTTATTATTTGGGTTATGGTTTGGATTAGGGTAAGGGTTAGGGTTTGGCTTATTGTTAGAGTTATGGTTTGAGTTAGTGTTAGATTTAGGGTTAGGTTAGGGCTTGGGTTCGAGTTAGGCTTAGGGATATGTTTTGGGTTTGGTTTAGAGTTAAGGTTAGGTTAGGGTTTGGGTTAGAGTTAGGGTTAGGGTGAGGTATTGAATTAGGGTTATGTTTAGGGTTAGGGTTAGGATTGGGGTTAGGGTTAGGGTTCCGATTAGAGTTAGGTTTTGAGTTTGGGTTTGGGTAAGGGTTAAGGTTAGTGTTAGGGTTAGGGTTAGAGTTAGGGTTAGGACTAGGATTAGGGTTAGGGTTAGGGTTAGGATTAGGGTTAGGTTTAGGTTTAGGGTTAAGGTTTCGGTTTGGGTTATGTTTTGGGTTAGTTTTAGGGTTAGGGTTAGGGTTAGGGTCTGGGTTGGGTTAGGATTAGGGTTAGGGTTTGAGTTTGAATTAGGTTTAGAATTAGCATTAGGGTTAGGGTTAGGTTTAGGATAAGTATTTCAGTTAGGGTTAGGGTTAGGGTTAGGGTTTGGGTTCGGGTTAGGGTTAGGGTTAGGGTTAGGGTTTGGGTTAGGGTTAGGGTTAGGGTTTGGTTTGGGATTTGGGTTAGAGTAAGGGTGAGGGTTAGGGTTAAGGTTAGGGTTAGGGTTAGGGTTTGAGTTAGAGTTAGGGTTAGGAGTAGGGTTAGTTTTAGGGTTAGGTTTAAGGATAGCATTAGGGTTAGGATTAGCGTTAGGGTTAGGGTTTGGGTTAGGGTTAGGGTTATGCTTAGGGTTAGGGTTTGGGTTAGGGTTAGGGTTAGGGTTAGGTTTCGGGTTTGGGTTAGAGTTAGGGTGAGGGTTAGGGTTTAGGTTAGGGTTAGGGTTACGGTTAGGATTAGGGTTATGGTTAGGGTTCGGATTAGGGTTAGTTTTAGAGTTAGGGTTTGGGTAAGGGTAAGGGTTAGGGTTCGGGTTAGGATAAGGATGACGGTTAGGGTTAGGGTTAGGATTAGGGTTAGTATTTGGGTTATGGTTTAGGTTTGTGTTATGGTTAGGGTTTTCGTTAGTGTTAGAGTTAGGTTTTGAGTTAGGGTTAGGGTTAGGGTTAGGTTAGGATTTGGGTTAGAGTTAGGGTTAGTGTTAGGGTTTGGGTTTGGTTTAGGGTTAGGGTTAGGTTAGGGTTTATGTTAGAGTTAGGGTTAGGGTTAGGGGTTGGATTAGGGTTATGGTTAGGGTTAGGCTTTAGGTTTGGGTTATGGTTAGGTTTAGGGTTAGGGTTTAAGGGTAGGATTAGGGTTACTGTTAGGGTTTGGGTTATGGTTAGGGTTACGGTGTGGGTTTGGGTTAGGGTTAAGGTTTCGGTGTGGGTTATGTTTTGGGTTAGGTTTAGGGTTAGGGTTAGGGTATCGGTTCGGGTTAGGATTAGGCTTAGGGTTTGAGTTTGAATTAGGTTTAGGGTTAGCATTGGGGTAAGGGTTAGGTTTAGGATTAGTGTATCGGTTAGGGTTAAGTTTAGGGTTAGGGTTAGGGTTCCAATTAGAGTTAGGTTTAGAGTTTGGGTTTGGGTAAGGGTTAAGGTTTGGGTTAGCGTTAGGGTTAGGGTTAGGGTTAGGGTTAGTACTAGGATTAGGGTTAGGGTTAGGGTTAGGATAAGGGTTAGGGTTAGGGTTAGGGTTAGGGTTTCGGTTTGGGTTATGTTTTGGGCTAGATTTAGGCTTAGGGTCAGAGTTTATTGTTATGGTTAGGTTTAGGATTAGGGTTAGGGTTTGAGTTTGAATTAGGTTTAGGGTTAGCATTAGGGTTAGGGTTAGGTTTAGGATAAGTGTTTCAGTTAGGTTTAGGTTTAGGGTTAGGGTGAGGGTTAGGGTTTGATTTAGGGATAGGGTT
>JAJHUQ010000032.1:12680000-12685000 GCA_035773235.1 Eospalax fontanierii
GTTTGGGGAAGGGTTAAGGTTAGGGTTAGGGTTAGGGTTAGGGTTAGTGTTAGGACTAGGATTAGGGTTAGGGTTAGGATTAGGGTTAGGTTTAGTGTTAGGGTTACGGTTTCGGTTTGGGTTATGTTCTGGTTAGTTTTAGCGTTAGGGTTAGGGTTTGGGTTGGGTTAGGATTAGGGTTAGTGTTTGAGTTTGAATTAGATTTAGAGTTAGCATTAGGGTTAGGGTTAGGTTTAGGATAAGTATTTCAGTTAGGGTTAGGGTTAGGGTTAGGGTTTGGGTTCGGGTTAGGGTTAGGGTTAGCGTTAGGGTTTGATTTAGGGTTAAGGTTAGGGTTAGGGTTAGTGTTAGGGTTTGGGTTAGAGTTAGGGTTAGGAGTAGGGTTAGTTTTAGGGTTAGGTTTAGGGTTAGCATTAGGGTTAGGATTAGCGTTAGGGTTAGGGTTCGGGTTAGGGTTATGGTTAGGGTAAGGGTTAGGGTGTGGGTTAGGGTTAGGGTTAGGGTTAGGGTTAGGGTTAGGGTTAGGATTAGGGTTAGGGTTTGTGTTAAGATTAGGGTTTGGGTTTGGGTTAGGGTTAGGGTTATGGTTAGGGTTAGAATTAGGGTTAGGGTTAAGGTTAGGGTTAGGGTTAGGTTTAGGGTTAGGTTTTCGGTTTGGGTTATGTTTTGGGTTAGGTTTAGGGTTAGGGTTAGGGTTAGGGTTTGGGTTAGGGTCAGGCTTAGGGTTAGGGTTAGGGTTTGGGTTAGGGTTAGGTTCGAATCTGGGTTAGTGTTAGGTTTATGATTAGTGTTAAGATTTTGGTTAGAGTTAGGGGAAGGGATAGGTTTTGGGTTAGGGTTAGGGTTAGGGTTAGGGCTAGAATTAGGTTTAGGGTTAGGGTTAGGGTTAGGGTTAGGATAAAGATGAGGGTTAGGGTTAGGTTTAGGATTAGGGTTATTACTTGGGTTATGGTTTGGGTTAGGGTAAGTGTTAGGGTTTGGGTTAGTGTTAGAGTTAGGGTTTGAGTTAGGGTTAGGTTTAGGCTTACATTGGTGTTTGGGTTAGAGTTAGGGTTAGGGTTAGGGTTTGGGTTTGGGTTATAGTTAGGGTTAGGTTAGGGTTTGGGTTAGAGTTAGGGTTAGGGTGAGGTGTTGGATTATGGTTATGGTTAGGGTTAGGGTTAGGATTAGGGTTAGGGTGAGGGTTCCGATTAGAGTTAGGTTTAGAGTTTGGGTTTGGGTAAGGGTTAAGGTTAGGGTTAGGGTGAGGGTTAGGGTTAGGGTTAGGGTTAGGACTAGGATTAGGGTTAGGGTTAGTGTTAGGATTAGTGTTAGGGTTTGGGTTTAGGTTTGGGTTATGGTTAGGGTTAGTGTTAGGGTTAGGGTTTAGGGTTAGGGTTAGGGTTAGCGTTAGGGTTTCGGTTTGAGTTATGTTTTGGGTTAGGTTTAGGTTTAGGTTTAGGGTTTGGGTTCGGGTTAGGAATAGGGTAATGGTTTGAGTTTTAATTAGGTTTAGGGTTAGAATTAGGGTTAGGGTTAGGTTTAGGATTAGTGTTTCAGTTAGGGTTTGGGTTCGGGTTAGGGTTAGGTTTAGGGTTAGGGTTTGATTTAGGGTTATTGTTAGGTTTAGGGTTAGTGTTAGGGTTTGGGTTAGGATTAGGGTTAGGACTATGGTTAGTGTTAGGGTTAGGTTTAGTGTTAGCATTAGGGTTAGGATTAGGGTTAGTGTTAGGGTTTGGGTTAGGGTTAGGGTTAGGGTTAGGGTTAGGGTATGTTTTAGGGTTAGGGTTAGGGTTAGGGTTTGGGTGAGGGTTAGGGTTAGGGTTAGGATTAGGGTTAGGGTTTGTGTTAAGATTAGGGTTTGGGTTTGGGTTAGGGTAAGGGTTAGGGTTAGGGTTAGGGTTAGGGTTAGGGTTAGAATTAGGGTTAGGATTAGGTTTAGGGTTAGGGTTAGGGTTAGAATAAGGATGAGGGTTAGGGTTAGGGTTAGTATTAGGGTTATTATTTGGGTTATGGTTTGGGTTAGTGTTAGGGTTAGGGTTTGGGTTAGTGTTAGAGTTAGGGTTTGAGTTAGGGTTAGGTTTAGGGTTAGGTTAGGTTTTGGGTTAGAGATAGGGTTAGGGTTAGGGTTTGGGTTTGGTTTTAGAGTTAGGGTTAGGTTAGCGTTCGGGTTAGAGTTAGGGTTAGGGTGAGGTTTTGGATTAGTTTATGGTTAGGATTAGGGTTAGGATTAGGTTTAGGGTTAGGGTTCCGATAAGAGTTAGGTTTAGAGTTTGGGTTTGGGGAAGGGTTAAGGTTAGGGTTAGGGTTAGGGTTAGGGTTAGTGTTAGGACTAGGATTAGGGTTAGGGTTAGGATTAGGGTTAGGTTTAGTGTTAGGGTTACGGTTTCGGTTTGTGTTATGTTCTGGTTAGTTTTAGCGTTAGGGTTAGGGTTTGGGTTGGGTTAGGATTAGGGTTAGTGTTTGAGTTTGAATTAGATTTAGAGTTAGCATTAGGGTTAGGGTTAGGTTTAGGATAAGTATTTCAGTTAGGGTTAGGGTTAGGGTTAGGGTTTGGGTTCGGGTTAGGGTTAGGGTTAGGGTTAGGGTTTGATTTAGGGTTAAGGTTAGGGTTAGGGTTAGTGTTAGGGTTTGGGTTAGAGTTAGGGTTAGGAGTAGGGTTAGTTTTAGGGTTAGGTTTAGGGTTAGCATTAGGGTTAGGATTAGCGTTAGGGTTAGGGTTCGGGTTAGGGTTATGGTTAGGGTTAGGGTTAGGGTTTGGGTTAGGGTTAGGGTTAGGGTTAGGGTTAGGGTTAGGATTAGGGTTAGGGTTTGTGTTAAGATTAGGGTTTGGGTTTGGGTTAGGGTTAGGGTTATGGTTAGGGTTAGAATTAGGGTTAGGGTTAAGGTTAGGGTTAGGGTTAGGTTTAGGGTTAGTTTTTGGGTTAGGGTTAGGGTTAGGGTTAGGGTTAGGGTTTGGGTTAGGGTCAGGCTTAGGGTTAGGGTTAGGGTTTGGGTTAGGGTTAGGTTCGAATCTGGGTTAGTGTTAGGGTTATGGTTAGTGTTAAGATTTTGGTTAGGGTTAGGGTTAGGGTTAGGTTTTGGGTTAGGGTTAGGGTTAGGGTTAGGGTTAGAATTAGGTTTAGGGTTAGGGTTAGGGTTAGGGTTAGGATAAAGATGAGGGTTAGGGTTAGGGTTAGGATTAGGGTTATTACTTGGGTTATGGTTTGGGTTAGGGTAAGTGTTAGGGTTTGGGTTAGTGTTAGAGTTAGGTTTTGAGTTAGGGTTAGGTTTAGGCTTACATTGGTGTTTGGGTTAGAGTTAGGGTTAGGGTTAGGGTTTGGGTTTGGGTTAGAGTTAGGGTTAGGTTAGGGTTTGGGTTAGAGTTAGGGTTAGGGTGAGGTGTTGGATTATGGTTATGGTTAGGGTTAGGGTTAGGATTAGGGTTAGGGTGAGGGTTCCGATTAGAGTTAGGTTTAGAGTTTGGGTTTGGGTAAGGGTTAAGGTTAGGGTTAGGGTGAGGGTTAGGGTTAGGGTTAGGGTTAGGACTAGGATTAGGGTTAGGGTTAGTGTTAGGATTAGTGTTAGGGTTTGGGTTTAGGTTTGGGTTATTGTTAGGGTTAGTGTTAGGGTTAGGGTTTAGGGTTAGGGTTAGGGTTAGCGTTAGGGTTTCGGTTTGAGTTATGTTTTGGGTTAGGTTTAGGTTTAGGTTTAGGGTTTGGGTTCGGGTTAGGAATAGGGTAATGGTTTGAGTTTTAATTAGGTTTAGGGTTAGAATTAGGGTTAGGGTTAGGTTTAGGATTAGTGTTTCAGTTAGGGTTTGGGTTCGGGTTAGGGTTAGGTTTAGGGTTAGGGTTTGATTTAGGGTTATTGTTAGGTTTAGGGTTAGTGTTAGGGTTTGGGTTAGGATTAGGGTTAGGACTAGGGTTAGTGTTAGGGTTAGGTTTAGTGTTAGCATTAGGGTTAGGATTAGGGTTAGTGTTAGGGTTTGGGTTAGGGTTAGGGTTAGGGTTAGGGTTAGGGTATGTTTTAGGGTTAGGGTTAGGGTTAGGGTTTGGGTGAGGGTTAGGGTTAGGGTTAGGATTAGGGTTAGGGTTTGTGTTAAGATTAGGGTTTGGGTTTGGGTTAGGGTAAGGGTTAGGGTTAGGGTTAGGGTTAGGGTTAGGGTTAGGGTTAGAATTAGGGTTAGGATTAGGTTTAGGGTTAGGGTTAGGGTTAGAATAAGGATGAGGGTTAGGGTTAGGGTTAGTATTAGGGTTATTATTTGGGTTATGGTTTGGGTTAGTGTTAGGGTTAGGGTTTGGGTTAGTGTTAGAGTTAGGGTTTGAGTTAGGGTTAGGTTTAGGGTTAGGTTAGGTTTTGGGTTAGAGATAGGGTTAGGGTTAGGGTTTGGGTTTGGTTTTAGAGTTAGGGTTAGGTTAGCGTTCGGGTTAGAGTTAGGGTTAGGGTGAGGTTTTGGATTAGTTTATGGTTAGGATTAGGGTTATGATTAGGTTTAGGGTTAGGGTTCCGATAAGAGTTAGGTTTAGAGTTTGGGTTTGGGGAAGGGTTAAGGTTAGGGTTAGGGTTAGGGTTAGGGTTAGTGTTAGGACTAGGATTAGGGTTAGGGTTAGGATTAGGGTTAGGTTTAGTGTTAGGGTTACGGTTTCGGTTTGGGTTATGTTCTGGTTAGTTTTAGCGTTAGGGTTAGGGTTTGGGTTGGGTTAGGATTAGGGTTAGTGTTTGAGTTTGAATTAGATTTAGAGTTAGCATTAGGGTTAGGGTTAGGTTTAGGATAAGTATTTCAGTTAGGGTTAGGGTTAGGGTTAGGGTTTGGGTTCGGGTTAGGGTTAGGGTTAGGGTTAGGGTTTGATTTAGGGTTAAGGTTAGGGTTAGGGTTAGTGTTAGGGTTTGGGTTAGAGTTAGGGTTAGGAGTAGGGTTAGTTTTAGGGTTAGGTTTAGGGTTAGCATTAGGGTTAGGATTAGCGTTAGGGTTAGGGTTCGGGTTAGGGTTATGGTTAGGGTTAGGGTTAGGGTTTGGGTTAGGGTTAGGGTTAGGGTTA
>JAJHUQ010000032.1:12697500-12705000 GCA_035773235.1 Eospalax fontanierii
TTTAGCATTAGGGTTAGGATTAGCGTTACGGTTAGGGTTTGGGTTAGCGTTAGGGTTAGGGTTACGGTTTGGGTTTGGGTTAGGGTTAGGGTTAGGGTTAGGGTTAGGGTCTGGTTAGGGTTAGGGTTAGGATTAGGGTTAGGTTTTGTGTTAAGATCAGGGTTTGGGTTTGGGTTAGGGTTACGGTTAGTGTTAGGGTTAGGGTTAGGGTTAGAATTAGGGTTAGGGTTAGGGGTAGGGTTAGAATTAGGGTTAGGGTTAAGGTTAGTGTTAGGGTTAGTTTTAGGGTTAGGATAAGGATGAGGGTTAGGGTTAGGGTTAGGATTAGTGTTATTATTTGGGTTATGGTTTGGGTTAGGGTTAGGGTTAGGGTTTGGGTTAGTGTTAGAGTTAGGGTTTGAGTTAGGGTTAGGTATAGGGTTAGGTATAGGGTTAGGTTAGGGTTTGGGTTAGAGTTAGGGTTAGGGTTAGGTTTGGGTTTGGTTTAGAGTTAGGGTTATGTATGGGTTTGGGTTAGAGTTAGTGTTAGGGTGAGGTGTTGGATAAGTTTTATGGTTAGGGTTAGGGTTAGGATTAGGGTTAGGGTTAGGGTTCCGATTAGAGTTAGGTTTAGAGTTTGGGTTTTGTAAGGGTTAAGTTTAGGGTTAGGGTTAGGGTTAGGGTTAGGGTTAGGACTTGGATTAGGGTTAGGGTTAGGGTTAGGATTACGGTTAGGGTTTGGATTTAGGTTTGGGTTATGTTTAGGGTAAGTGTTAGGGTTAGGGTTTCGGGTTAGGGTTAGGGTTAGGGTTAGGGTTTCGGTTTTGGGTATTTTTTGGGTTAGGTTTAGGGTTAGGGTTAGGGTTTGGGTTCGGGTTAGGATTAGGGTTAGGGTTTGAGTTTGAATTAGGTTTAGGGTTAGCATTAGGGTAAGGGTTAGGTTTAGGATTAGTGTTTCAGTTAGGGTTAGGGTTAGGGTTAGGGTTTGGGTTCGGGTTAGGGTTAGGGTTAGGGTTTGATTTACGGTTAGGTTTAGGGTTAGGGTTAGTGTTAGGGTTTGGGTAGCGTTAGGGTTAGGCCTAGGGTTAGTGTTAGGGTTAGGTTTAGGGTTAGCATTAGGGTTAGGATTAGGGTTAGGTTTAGGGTTTGGGTTAGGGTTTGGGTTAGGGTTAGGTTTTGGGTTAGGGTTAGGGTTAGGGTTCGGGTTAGGATTTGGGTTAGAGTAGGGTTAGAGTCGGATTTGGGTTAGAGTTATGGTGAGGGTTAGCGGTTGGGTTAGTGTTAGGGTTACGGTTAGGGTTAGGGTTATGGTTAGGGTTAGGATTAGGGTTAGGGTTAGGGTTAGGGTTACGGTTTCGGGTTCGGTTATGTTTTGGGTTAGTTTTAGGGTTAGGGTTTGGGTTGGGTTAGGATTAGGGTTAGGTTTTGAGTTTGAATTAGGTTTAGGGTTAGCATTAGGGTTAGGGTTAGGTTTAGGATAAGTGTTTAAGTTCGGGTTAGGGTTAGGGTTAGGGTTTGGGTTCGGGTTAGGGTTAGGGTTAGGGTTTGATTTAAGGTTAAGTTTAGGGTTAGGGTTAGTGTTATGGTTTGGGTTAGGGTTACGATTAGGAGTAGGGTTAGTGTTAGGGTTAGGTTTAGGGTTAGCATTAGGGTTAGGATTAGCGTTAGGGTTAGGGTTTGGGTTAGGGTTAGGGTTAGGGTTAGGGTTTGGGTTAGGGTTAGGTTTAGGCTTAGGGTTAGGGTCTGGTTAGGGATAGGGTTAGGATTAGGGTTAGGGTTTGTGTTAAGATCAGGGTTTGTGTGTGGTGTAGTGTTACGGTTAGGGCTAGGGTTAGGGTTAGGGTTAGGGTTAGGGATAGAATTAGGGTTAGGGTTAAGTCTAGGGTTAGGGTTAGGGTTAGGATAAGGATGAGGGTTAGGGTTAGGGTTAGGATTAGTGTTATTATTTGGGTTATGGTTTGGGTTAGGGTTAGGGTTAGGGTTTGGGTTAGTGTTAGAGTTAGGGTTTGAGTTAGGGTTAGGTATAGGGTTAGGTTAGGGTTTGGGTTAGAGTTAGGGTTAGGGTTAGGTTTGGGTTTGGTTTAGAGTTAGGGTTAGGTTTGGGTTTGGGTTAGAGTTAGTGTTAGGGTGAGGTGTTGGATTAGTGTTATGGTTAGGGTTAGGGTTAGGATTAGGGTTAGGGTTAGGGTTCCGATTAGAGTTAGGTTTAGAGTTTGGATTTTGTAAGGGTTAAGGTTAGGGTAAGGGTTAGGGTTAGGGTTAGGGTTATGACTTGGATTAGGGTTAGGGTTAGGGTTAGGATTATGGTTAGGATTTGGATTTAGGTTTGGGTTATGTTTAGGGTAAGTGTTAGGGTTAGGGTTTCAGGTTAGGGTTAGGGTTATGGTTAGGGTTTCGGTTTTGGTTATTTTTTGGGTTAGGTTTAGGGTTAGGGTTAGGGTTTGGGTTCGGGTTAGGGTTAGGATTAGGGTTTGATTTATGGTTAGGGTTAGGGTTGGGTTAGTGTTAGGGTTTGGGTAGGGTTAGGGTTAGGCCTAGGGTTAGTGTTAGGGTTAGGTTTAGGGTTAGGATTAGGGTTAGGTTTAGGGTTTGGGTTAGGGCTAGGGTTAGTTTTAGTGTTAGGGTTAGGGTTTGGGTTAGGGTTAGTGTTAGGGTTAGGGTTTGGGTTAGGGTTAGGGTTAGGATTAGGGTTAGGGTTTGTGTTAAGATTAGGATTTGGGTTTGGGTTAGGGTTAGGGTTAGGGTTTGGATTAAGGTGACGTTTAGGGTTAGGGTTTGGGTTTGGGTTAGGGTTAGGGTTAGGTTTACGTTTAGGGTTATTGTTTCGGTTTCGGTGTGGATTAGGGTTTGGTTTCGTGTTAGGGTTTGGGTTTGGGTTAGGATTTATTTTAGGGTTAAGGTTAGGGTTAGGGTTTGGTTTAGGGTTAGGGTTACGGTTAGGGTAAGCGTTTGGGTTAGGGTTAGGGTTAGGGTTTGATTTAGGGTTAGGGTTAGGGTTAGTGGTAGGGTTTGGGTTTGGTTTAGAGTTAGGGTTAGGTTAGGGTTTGGGTTAAAGTTAGGGTTAGGGTGAGGTGTTGGATTAGGGTTATGGTTAGGGTTAGGGTTAGGATTAGGTTTAGGGTTAGGGTTCCGATTAGAGTTAGGTTTAGAGTTTGTGTTTGGGTAAGGGTTAAGGTTAGGGTTAAGGTTAGGACTAGGATTAGGGTTAGGGTTAGGGTTAGGATTAGGGTTAGGGTTAGGGTTAGGGTTACGGTTTCGGTTTGGGTTATGTTTTGGGTTAGTTTTAGGGTTAGGGTTAGGTTTTGGGATGGGTTAGGATTAGGGTTAGGGTTTGAGTTTGAATTAGATTTAGGGTTAGCATTAGGGTTAGGGTTAGGTTTAGGATAAGTGTTTCAGTTAGGGTTAGGGTTAGGGTTAGGGTTTGGGTTCGGGTTAGGTTTAGGGTTAGGGTTTGATTTAGGAGTAAGGTTAGGATTAGGGTTAGTGTTAGGGTTTGCGTTAGAGTTAGTTTTAGGAGTAGGGTTAGTTTTAGGGTTAGGTTTAGGGTTAGCCTTAGGGTTAGGATTAGCGTTAGGGTTAGGGTTTGGGTTAGGGTTAGGGTTAGGGTTAGGATTAGGGTTTGGGTTAGGGTTAGGGTTAGGGTTAGGGTTAGGGTTAGGGTTAGGATTAGGGTTAGGTTTTGTGTTAAGATTAGGGTTTGGGTTTGGGTTAGGGTTAGGGTTAGGGTTAGGGTTAATGATAGGGTTAGAATTAGGGTTAGGGTTAAGGTTAGTGTTAAGGTTAGGTTTAGGGTTAGGGTTAGGGTTAGGGTTGGTGTTAAGATTATGGTTAGGGTTAGGGTTTGGGATAGGTTTTCTGTTAGGATTAGGGTTAGGGTTAGAATTAGGGTTACGGTTAGGGTTAGGTTTAGAGTTTGGGTTTGGGTAAGGGTTAAGGTTAGGTTTAGGGTTAGGGTTAGGTTTAGGGTTATGACTAGGTTTAGGGCTAGGGATAGGGTTAGGATTAGGGTTAGGGTTTGGTTTTAGGTTTGGGTTATGGTTAGGGTAAGTGTTAGGGTTAGGGTTTAGGGTTAGGGTTAGGTTTAAGGTTATGGTTTCGGTTTGGGTTATGTTTTGGGTTAAGTTTAGGGTTAGGGTTAGTGTTTGAGTTGGAATTAGGTTTAGGGTTAGCATTAGGGTTAGGGTTAGGTTTAGGATTAGTGTTTCAGTTAGGGTTAGGGTTAGGGTTAGGGTTTGGGATCGGGTTAGGGTTAGGGTTAGGTTTAGGTTTTGATTTAGGGTTAGGGTTAGGGTTAGGGTTTTTGTAAGGGTTTGGGTTAGGGTTAGGGTTAAGACTAGGGTTAGTGTTAGGGTTAGGTTTAGGGTTAGCATTAGGGTTAGGATTAGGGTTAGGGTTTGGGTTTGGGTTAGGTTAGGGTTAGGGTTAGGGTTAGGGTTAGGGTTTGGGTTAGGGTTAGGGTTAGGGTTAGAGTTAGGGTTATGGTTAGGTTTAGCATTAGGGTTAGGGTTAGGGTTATGGTTAGGGTTAGCTTTAGGGTTAGGGTTAGGGTTTGGGTTTGGGTTAGGGTTTGGGTTAGGGTTAGGGTTTGGGTTAGGGTTAGGGTTAGGGTTCGGGTTAGGATTTGTGTTAGGGTTAGGGTTAGAGTCGGATTTGGGTTAGAGTTATGGTGAGGGTTAGGGGTTGGGTTAGGGTTAGGGTTACGGTTAGGGTTAGGGTTATGGTTAGGGTTAGGATTAGGGTTAGGTTTAGGGTTAGGGTTACGGTTTCGGTTTCGGTTTTGTTTTGGGTTAGTTTTAGGGTTAGGGTTAGGGTTTGGGTTGGTTTAGGATTAGGGTTAGGGTTTGAGTTTGAATTAGGTTTAGGATTAGCATTAGGGTTAGGGTTAGGTTTAGGATAAGTGTTTCAGTTAGGGTTAGGGTTAGGGTTAGGGTTTGGGTTCGGGTTAGGGTTAGGGTTAGGGTTTGATTTAGGGTTAAGGTTAGGGTTAGGGTTAGTGTTAGGGTTTGGGTTAGGGTTACGGTTAGGAGAAGGGTTAGTGTTAGGGTTCGGTTTAGGGTTAGCATTAGGGTTAGGATTAGCGTTAGGGTTAGGGTTTGGGTTAGGGTTAGGGTTAGGGTTTGGGTTAGGGTTAGGGTTAGGGTCTGGTTAGGGTTAGGGTTAGGATTAGGGTTAGGGTTTGTGTTAAGATCAGGGTTTGGGATTGGGTTAGGGTTACGGTTACGGTTAGGGTTAGGGTTAGGGTTAGAATTAGGGTTAGGGTTAAGGTTAGGGTTAGGGTTAGGGTTAGGATAAGGATGAGGCTTAGGGTTAGGGTTAGGATTAGTGTTATTATTTGGGTTATGGTTTGGGTTAGGGTTAGGGTTAGGGTTTGGGTTAGTGTTAGAGTTAGGGTTTGAGTTAGGGTTAGGTATAGGGTTAGGTTAGGGTTTGGGTTAGAGTTAGGGTTAGGGTTAGGTTTGGGTTTGGTTTAGAGTTAGGGTTAGGTTTGGGTTTGGGTTAGAGTTAGTGTTAGGGTGAGGTGTTGGATTAGTGTTATGGTTAGGGTTAGGGTTAGGATTAGGGTTAGGGTTAGGGTTCCGATTAGAGTTAGGTTTAGAGTTTGGGTTTTGTAAGGGTTAAGGTTAGGGTTAGTTTAAGGGTTAGGGTTAGGGTTAGGACTTGGATTAGGGTTAGTGTTAGGGTTAGGATTATGGTTAGGGTTTGGATTTAGGTTTGGGTTATGTTTAGGGTAAGTGTTAGGGTTAGGGTTTCGGTTAGGGTTAGGGTTAGGGTTAGGGTTTCGGTTTGGTTATTTTTTAGGTTAGGTTTAGGGTTAGGGTTAGGGTTTGGGTTCGGGTTAGGATTAGGGTTAGGGTTTGAGTTTGAATTAGGTTTAGGGTTAGCATTAGGGTTAGGGTTAGGGTTAGGTTTAGGATTAGTGTTTCAGTTAGGGTTAGGGTTAGGGTTAGGGTTTGGGTTCGGGTTAGGGTTAGGGTTATGGTTTGATTTACGGTTAGGGTTAGAGTTAGGGTTAGTGTTAGGGTTTGGGTAGGGTTAGGGTTAGGCCTAGGGTTAGTGTTAGGGTTAGGTTTAGGGTTGGGTTAGGGCTAGGGTTAGTTTTAGTGTTAGGGTTGGGGTTTGGTTTAGGGTTAGTGTTAGGGTTAGGGTTTGGGTTAGGGTTAGGGTTAGGATTAGGGTTAGGGTTTGTGTTAAGATTAGGGTTTGGGTTTGGGTTAGGGTTAGGGTTAGGTTTTGGATTAAGGTTACGTTTAGGGTTAGGGTTTGGGTTTGGGTTAGGGTTAGGGTTAGATTTACGTTTAGGGTTATTGTTTCGGTTTCGGTGTGGATTAGGCTTAGGTTTCGTGTTAGGGTTTGGGTTTGGGTTAGGATTATTGTTAGGGTTAAGGTTAGGGTTAGGATTTGGTTTAGGGTTAGGGTTACGGTTAGGGTAAGCGTTTGGGTTAGGGTTAGGGTTAGGGTTTGATTTAGGGTTAGGGTTAGGTTTAGGGTTAGGGTTTGGGTTTGGTTTAGAGTTAGGGTTAGGTTAGGGTTTGGGTTAGAGTTAGGGTTAGGGTGAGGTGTTGGATTAGGGTTATGGTTAGGGTTAGGTTTAGGATTAGGTTTAGGGTTAGGTTTCCGATTATAGTTAGGTTTAGAGTTTGGGTTTGGGTAAGGGTTAAGGTTAGGGTTAGGGTTAGGGTTAGGGTTAGGGTTAGGGTTAGGACTAGGATTAGGGTTAGGATTAGGGTTAGGGTTAGGGTTAGGGTTACGGTTTCGGTTTCGGTTATGTTTTGGGTTAGTTTTAGAGTTAGGGTTACGGTTTGGGATGGGTTAGGATTAGGGTTAGGGTTTGAGTTTGAATTAGGTTTAGGGTTAGCATTTGGGTTAGGGTTAGGTTTAGGATAAGTGTTTCAGTTAGGGTTAGGGTTAGGGTTAGGGTTTGGGTTCGGGTTTGGGTTAGGATTAGGGTTAGTGTTAGGGTTTCGGTTAGGGTTAGGGTTAGGAGTAGGGTTAGTTATAGGGTTAGGTTTAGGGTTAGCATTAGGGTTAGGATTAGCCTTAGGGTTAGGGTTTGCGTTAGCGTTAGGGTTAGGGTTAGGATTAGGGTTTGGGTTAGGGTTAGGGTTAGGGTTACGGTTAGGGTTAGGGTTAGGGTTAGGGTTAGGGTTAGGGTTAGGATTAGGGTTAGGGTTTGTGTTAAGATTAGGGTTTGAGTTTGGGTTAGGGTTAGGGTTATGGTTAGGTTTAGGGTTAGGGATAGGTTTACAATTAGGGTTAGGCTTAAGGTTAGGGTTAGGGTTAGGTTTAGAGTTAGGGTTAGGGTTAGGGTTGGTGTGAAGATTATGGTTAGGGTTAGGGTTTGGGTTAGGTTTTCTGTTAGGATTAGGGTTAGGGTTAGAATTAGGGTTAAGGTTAGGGTTACGGTTAGGGTTAGGGTTAGGATAAGGATGAGGGTTAGGGTTAGGGTTAGGATTAGGGTTATTATTTGGGTTATGTTTTGGGTTAGGGTTAGGGTTAGGGTTTGGGTTAGTGTTAGAGTTA
>JAJHUQ010000032.1:12712500-12717500 GCA_035773235.1 Eospalax fontanierii
TTAGGTTTAGGGTTAGGGTTAGGGTTAGGCTTAGGGTTAAGGTTAGGATTAGGGTTAGGGTTTAAGTTTGAATTAGGTTTAGGGTTAGCAATAGGGTTAGGGTTAGATTTAGGATAAGTGTTTCAGTTAGGGTTTGGGTTAGGGTTAGGTTTAGGGTTAGGGTTAGGGTTTGGTTTAGGGTTAGGGTAAGGGTTTGGGTTAGGGTTAGGGTTAGGGTTAGGGTTAGGGTTAGGGTTAGGGTTAGGACTAGGGTTAGTGTTAGGGTTAGGTTTAGGGCTAGCATTAGGGTTAGGATTAGGGTTAGGGTTAGGGTTTGGGTTTTGGTTAGGGTTAGGGTTAGGTTTAGGGTTGAGGTGTGGGTTAGGGTTAGGGTTAGGGTTAGCGTTTGGGTTAGGGTTAGGGTTAGGGTTAGGATTAGTGTTAGGGTTTGTGTTAAGATTAGGGTTTGGGTTTGGGTTAAGGTTAGGGTTAGGGTTTTGGTTAAAGTTACGTTTAGGGTTAGGGTTAGGGTTATGGTTAGGTTTAGCATTAGGGTTAGGGTTAGGGTTATGGTTAGGGTTGGGGTTAGGGTTAAGGTTAGGATTTGGGTTTGGGTTAGGGTTTGGGTTAGGGTTAGGGTTTGGGTTAGGGTTAGGGTTAGGATTCGGGTTAGGATTTGGGTTAGCGTTAGGGGTAGAGTCGGATTTGGGTTAGAGTTATGTTGAAGGTTAGGGGTTGGGTTAGGGTTAGGGTTACGGTTAGGATTAGGGTTAGGGTTAGTGTTTGGATTAGGGTTAGTTTTAGGGTTTAGGGTTAGGGTTAGGGTTAGGGTTATGGTTAGGTTTAGGTTTAGGGTTAGGGTTTGGGTTCGGGTTAGGAATAGTGTTATGGTTTGAGTTTGAATTAGGTTTAGGGTTAGCATTAGGGTTAGGATTAGGGTTAGGGTTAGGGTTAGGGTTTGGGTTAGGGTTAGGCTTGAATCTGGGTTAGTATTAGGGTTATGGTTAGTGTTAAGATTTTGGTTAGGGTTAGGGTTAGGGTTAGGGTTAGGTTTAGGACTAGGATTAGGGTTAGGGTTAGTGTTAGGTTTAGGGTTAGGGTTTGGGTTTAGGTTTGGGTTATGGTTAGGGTTAGTGTTAGGGTTAGGGTTTAGGGATAGGGTTAGGGTTAGGGTTTCGGTTTGGGTTATGTTTTGGGTTAGGTTTAGGGTTAGGGTTAAGGTTTGTGTTCGGGTTAGGAATAGGGTTATGGTTTGAGTTTGAATTAGGTTTAGGGTTAGCATTAGGGTTAGGGTTAGGTTTAGGATTAGTGTTTCAGTTAGGCTTAGTGTTAGGGTTAGGGTTTGGGTACGGGTTAGGTTTAGGGTTAGAGTTAGGGTTTGATTTAGGGTTAGGGTTAAGGTTAGGGTAAGTGTTAGGGTTTGGGTTAGGGTTAGGGTTAGGAATAGGGTTTGTGATAGGGTTAGGTTTAGGGTTAGCATTAGGGTTAGGATTAGGTTTAGGATTAGTGTTTCAGTTAGGCTTAGTGTTAGGGTTAGGGTTTGGGTACGGGTTAGGTTTAGGGTTAGGGTTAGGGTTTGATTTATGGTTAGGGTTAAGGTTAGGGTTACTGTTAGCGTTTGGGTTAGGGTTAGGGTTAGGAATAGGGTTAGTGATAGGGTTAGGTTTACTGTTACCATTAGGGTTATGATTAGGTTTTGGGTTAGGGTTTGGGTTAGGGTTAGGGTTAGGGTTAGGGTTAGGGTTAGGTATAGGGTTTGGTTTAGGGTTATGGTTAGGGTTAGGTTTTGGGTTAGGGTTAGGGTTTGTGTTAAGATTAGGGTTTGGGTTTGGGTTAGGTTAGGGTTTGGGTTACAGTTAGGGTTAGGGTTAGGGTTTGGGTTTGGTTTAGTGTTAGGGTTAGGTTAGGGTTTGGGTTAGAGTTAGGGTTAGGGTGAGGTGTTGGATTAGGGTTATGGTTAGGGTTAGGGTTAGGATTAGGGTTAGGGTTAGGGTTCCGATTAGAGTTAGGTTTAGAGTTTGGGTTTGGGTAAGGGTTGAGGTTAGGGTGTGGGTTAGGGTTAGGGTTAGGACTAGGATTAGGGTTAGGGTTAGGGTTAGGATTAGGGTTACGGTTAGGGTTAGGGATAGGTTCTCGGTTTGGGTTATGTTTTGGGTTAGGTTTAGGGTTAGGGTTAGGGTTAGGGTTAGGGTTAAGGTTAGGATTAGGGTTAGGGTTTGAGTTTGAATTAGGTTTAGGGTTAGCAATAGGGTTAGGGTTAGATTTAGGATAAGTGTTTCAGTTAGGGTTTGGGTTAGGGTTAGGTTTAGGGTTAGGGTTAGGGTTTGGTTTAGTGTTAGGGTTAGGGTTTGGGTTAGGGTTAGGGTTAGGGTTAGGGTTAGGGTTTGGGTTAGGTTTAGGGTTAGGGTTAGGGTTAGGGTTTGGGTTAGGGTTAGGGTTAGGGTTAGGGTTAGGGTTTGTGTTAAGATTAGGGTTTGGGTTTGGGTTAGGGTTAGGGTTAGGGTTAGGATTAGGGTTAGGGTTAGGGTTAGGGTTAGGGTTAGGGTTAGGGTTAGAATTAGGGTTAGTGTGAAGTTTAGGGTTAGGGTTAGGGTTAGGATAAGGATGAGGGTTAGGTTTAGTGTTAAGATTATGGTTAGGGTTAGGGTTAGGGTTAGGTTTTCTGTTAGGATTAGGGTTAGGGTTAGAATTATGGTTAGGGTTAGGGTTAGGGTTAGGGTTAGGGTTAGGGTTAGGATAAGGATGAGGGTTAGGGTTAGGGTTAGGATTAGGATTATTATTTGGGTTATGGTTTGGGTTAGGTTGAGGGTTAGGGTTTGGGTTAGTGTTAGAGTTAGGGTTTGACTTAGGGTGAGGTTTAGGGTTAGGTTAGGGTTTGGGTTAGAGTTACGGTTAGGGTTAGGCTTTGGGTTTGGTTTAGAGTTAGGGTTAGGTTAGGGTTTGGGTTAGGGTTAGGGTTAGGGTGAGGTGTTGGATTAGGGGTATGGTTAGGGTTAGGGTTAGCATTAGGGTTAGGGTTAGGGTTCCGATTAGAGTTAGGTTTAGAGTTTGGGTTTGGGTAAGGGTTAAGGTTAGGTTTAGGGTTAGTGTTAGGGTTAGGGTTAGGACTAGGATTAGGGTTATGGTGAGGGTTAGGGTTAGGATTAGGGTTAGACTTAGGGTTCCGATTAGAGTTAGGTTTAGAGTTTGGGTTTGGGTTAGGGTTAGGGTTAGCATTAGTGTTAGGGTTAGGGTTATGGTTAGGGTTAGCGTTAGGGTTAGGGTTTGGGTTTGGGTTTTGTTTAGGGTTTGGGTTAGGGTTATGGTTTGGGTTAGTGTTAGGGTTAGGGTTCCGGTTAGGATTTGGGTTAGGGTTAGGGTTAGAGTCGGATTTGGGTTAGAGTTATGGTGAGGGTTAGGGGTTGGGTTAGGGTTAGGGTTACGGTTAGGATTAGGGTTAGGGTTAGGGTTTGGATTAGGGTTAGTTTTAGGGTTTAGGTTTGGGTAAGGGTAAGGGTTAGGGTTAGGGTTAGGAGTAGGGTTAGGGTTTAGATTTTCGGTTAGGGTTAATGTTAGGTTTAGGGTTAGGATTAGGGTTTGGTTTAGGGTTAAGGTTAGGGTTAGGGTTTGGGTTAGGGTTAGGGTTAGGGTTTGGGTTAGTGTTAGGGTTAGGGTTCGGGTTTGGATTAGGGTTAGGGTTAGGGTTAGGGTTAGGTTTAGGATTAGTGTTAGGGTTTGGGTTAGGTTTAGGCATAGGTTTGAATTTGGGTTAGTGTTAGGGCTAGGGTTAGTGTAAAGTTTAGGGTTTGGATTTGGGTTAGGGTTAGGGTTTGAGTTACGATTAGGGTAAAGTTTAGGGTTTAGGTTTCGGTTTGGTTTATGGTTAGGGTTAGGGTTATGGTTAGGTTTAGGGTTAGGGTTAGGGTTAGGGTGAGGTTTTGGGTTAAGTTTAGGGTTAGGATTAGGGTTTGGTTTTGCGTTAGGGTTTGGATTAGGGTTAGGGTTTGGGTTAGGGTTAGGGTTAGGGTTAGGGTTAGGATTTGAGTTAGGGTTAGGGTTAGGGTTCGGGTTTGGGTTAGATTTAGGGTGAGGGTTAGGAGTTGGGTTAGTATTAGGGTTACGGTTAGGATTAGGATTACGGTTAGGGTTCCGCTTAGGGTTAGTTTTAGAGTTTGGGCTTGGGTAAGGGTAAGGGTTAGGGTTAGGGTTAGGATAAGGATGAGGCTAAGCTTTAGGGTAAGGATTAGGGTTAGTATTTGGGTTATTGTTTAGGTTTGGGTTAGGGTTAGGTTTTGGGTTAGTGTTAGGATTTGGGTTAGAGTTAGGGTTAGGGTTAGGGTTTGGGTTTGGGTTAGGGTTAGGTTTAGGTTAGGGTTTGGGTTAGAGTTAGGTTTAGGGTTATGGGTTGGATTAGGGTTATGGTTAGGGTTAGTTTTAGGATTAGGTTTAGGGTTTGGCTTTAGGTTTGGTTTTTGGTTAGGGTTAGGGTTAGGGTTTAAGTGTAGGATTAGGGTTAGTGTTAGGGTTTGGGTTAGGGTTAGGCTTACGGTGTGGGTTTTGGTTAGGGTTAGGTTTAGGGTTAGGGTTTCGGTGTGGGTTATGTTTTGGGTTAGGTTTAGGGTTAGGGTTAGGGTTTCGGTTCGGGTTAGGATTAGGGTTAGGGTTTGAGTTTGAATTAGGTTTAGGGTTAGCAATAGGGTTAGGGTTAGATTTAGGATAAGTGTTTCAGTTAGGGTTTGGGTTAGGGTTAGGTTTAGGGTTAGGGTTAGGGTTTGGTTTAGTGTTAGGGTTAGGGTTTGGGTTAGGGTTAGGGTTAGGGTTAGGGTTAGGGTTTGGGTTAGGTTTAGGGTTAGGGTTAGGGTTAGGGTTTGGGTTAGGGTTAGGGTTAGGGTTAGGGTTAGGGTTTGTGTTAAGATTAGGTTTTGGGTTTGGGTTAGGGTTAGGGTTAGGGTTAGGATTAGGGTTAGGGTTAGGGTTAGGGTTAGGGTTAGGGTTAGGGTTAGAATTAGGGTTAGTGTTAAGGTTAGGGTTTGGGCTAGGGT
>JAJHUQ010000032.1:12722500-12725000 GCA_035773235.1 Eospalax fontanierii
GGGTAAGGGTTAGGTTTAGGGTTAAGTTAAGGATGAGGGTTAGGGTTAGGGTTAGGATTAGGGTTAGTGTTTGTGTTATGGTTTAGGTTTGGGTTAGGGTTAGGATTAGGTTTAGGGTTAAGTTTAGGGTTACGGTTTGGTTTAGGATTACGGTTAGGTTTAGGTTTTTGGTTAAGTTTCGGGTTAGGGTTATGGTTTGCGTTCGGGTTGGGTTAGTGTTAGGGTTTTAGTTAGGGTTAGGGTTAGGGTTAGGGTTAGGTTTAGGGTTAGGGTTTGGGTTAGGGTTAGGGTTAGGCTTAGGGTTAGGGTTTGAGTTTGAGTTAGGTTTAGGGTTAGCATTAGGGTTAGGATTAGGGTTAGAGTTTTGGTTTGGGTTAGGGTTAGGGTTAGGGTTAGGGTTAGGGTTTGGGTTAGGGTTAGGTTTGAATCTGGGTTAGTGTTAGGGTTGTGGTTAGTGTTAAGATTATGGTTATGGTTAGGGTTAGGGTTAGGTTTTGGGTGAGGGTTAGGGTTAGGGTTAGGGTTAGAATTAGGTTTAGGGTTAGGGTTAGGGTTAGCGTTAAGGTTAGGATAAGGATGAGGGTTAGGGTTAGGGTTAGGATGAGGGTTATTATTTGGGTTATGGTTTGTGTTAGGGTTAGTGTTAGGGTTTGGGTTAGTGTTAGAGTTAGGGTTTGAGTTAGGGTTAGGTTTAGGCTTACATTGGGGTTTGGCTTAGAGTTAGGGTTAGGATTAGGGTTTGGGTTTGGTTTAGAGTTAGGGTTAGGTTAGGGTTTGGGTTAGAGTTAGGGTTAGGGTGAGGTGTTGGATTAGGGTTATGGTTACGGTTAGGGTTAGGATTAGGGTTAGGGTTAGGGTTCCGATTAGAGTTAGGTTTAGAGTTTGGGTTTGGGTAAGGGTTAAGGTTAGGGTTAGGGTTAGGGTTAGGGTTAGGTTTAGGGTTAGGACTAGGATTAGTGTTAGGGTTAGTGTTAGGATTAGGGTTAGGGTTCGGGTTTAGGTTTGGGTTATGGTTAGGGTTAGGGTTTAGGGTTAGGGTTAGGGTTAGGACTAGGATTAGTGTTAGGATTAGTGTTAGGATTAGGGTTAGGGTTCGGGTTTCGGTTTGGGTTATGTTTTGGGTAATGGTTTAGGGTTAGGGTTTGGGTTCGGGTTAGGAATAGGGTTATGGTTTGAGTTTGAATTACGTTTAGGGTTAGCATTAGGGTTAGGGTTAGGTTTAGGATTAGTGTTTCAGTTAGGCTTAGTGTTAGGGTTAGGGTTTGGGTACGGGTTAGGTTTAGGGTTAGGGTTAGGGTTTGATTTAGGGTTAGGGTTAAGGTTAGGGTTAGTGTTAGGGTTTGGGTTAGGGTTAGGGTTAGGAATAGGGTTAGTGATAGGGTTAGGTTTAGGGTTAGCATTAGGGTTAGGATTAGGTTTAGGGTTAGGGTTTGGGATAGGGTTAGGGTTAGGGATAGGGTTAGTTATAGGGTTTGGTTTAGTGTTATGGTTATGATTAGGGTTAGGTTGAGGGTTAGGGTTAGGTTTAGTGTTCGGGTTTGTGTAAAGATTAGGGTTTTGGTTTGGATTAGGTTAGGGTTTGGATTACAGTTAGGGTTAGGGTTAGGGTTTGGGTTTGGTTTAGTGTTAGGGTTAGGTTAGGGTTTGAGTTAGAGTTAGGGTTAGGGTGAGGTGTTGGATTAGGGTTATGGTTAGGGTTAGGGTTAGGATTAGGTTTAGGGTTAGGGTTCCGATTAGAGTTAGCTTTAGAGTTTGGGTTTGGGTAAGGGTTAAGGTTAGGGTTCGGGTTAGGGTTAGGGTTAGGACTAGGATTAGGGTTAGGGTTAGGGTTACGATTAGGGTTATGGTTAGGGTTAGGGATAGGTTTTCGGTTTGGGTTATGTTTTGGGTTAGGTTTAGGGTTAGGGTTAGGGTTAGGGTTAGGGTTAAGGTTAGGATTAGGGTTAGGGTTTGAGTTTGAATTAGGTTTAGGGTTAGCATTAGGGTTAGGGTTAGATTTAGGATAAGTGTTTCAGTTAGGGTTTGGATTAGGGTTAGGGTTAGGGTTAGGGTTAGGGTTTGGGTTAGGGTTAGGGTTAGGGTTAGGGTTTGGGTTAGGGTTAGGGTTAGGGTTAGGGATAGGTTTTGGGTTAGGATTAGGGTTAGGGTTAGGGTTAGGGTTAGGGTTAGGGTTAGGGTTAGGGTTAGGACTAGGATTAGGGTTATGGTTAGGGTTAGGGGTAGGATTAGGGTTAGGGTTAGGGTTCCGATTAGAGTTAGGTTTAGAGTTTGGGTTTGGGTAAGGGTTAAGGTTAGGTTTAGGGTTAGGGTTAGGTTTAGGGTTAAGACTAGGATTAGGGCTAGGGTTAGGGTTAGGATAAGGGTAAGGGAGTGGTTTTAGGTTTAGTTATGGTTAGGGTAAGTGGAAGGGTTAAGGTTAAGGGTTAGGGTTAGGTTTAAGGGTAGGGGATCGGTAAGGGTTATGTTTTGGGTTAGGTTTAGGGTTAGGGTTAGGTTTTGA
>JAJHUQ010000032.1:12740000-12750000 GCA_035773235.1 Eospalax fontanierii
GAATTTGGGTTAGTGTTAGGGCTAGGGTTAGTGTAAAGTTTAGGGTTTGGATTTGGGTTAGGGTTAGGGTTTGAGTTACAATTAGGGTAAAGTTTAGGGTTTAGGTTTCGGTTTGGTTTATGGTTAGGGTGAGGGTTATGGTTAGGTTTAGGGTTAGGGTTAGGGTTAGGGTGAGGTTTTGGGTTAAGTTTAGGGTTAGGATTAGGGTTTGGTTTTGCGTTAGGGTTTGGATTAGGGTTAGGGTTTGGGTTAGGGTTAGGGTTAGGGTTAGGGTTAGTATTTGGGTTAGGGTTAGGGTTAGGGTTCGGGTTTGGGTTAGAGTTAGGGTGAGGGTTAGGAGTTGGGTTAGGATTATTGTTACGGTTAGGATTAGGATTACGGTTAGGGTTCGGATTAGGGTTAGTTTTAGAGTTTGGGTTTGGGTAAGGGTAAGGGTTAGGGTCAGGGTTAGGATAAGGATGAGGGTTAGGGTTAGGGTTAGGATTAGGGTTAGTATTTGGTTTATGGTTTAGGTTTGGGTTAGGGTTAGGGTTTGGGTTAGTGTTAGGATTTGGGTTAGAGTTAGGGTTAGGGTTAGGGTTTGGGTTTGGTTTAGGGTTAGGTTTAGGTTAGGGTTTGGGTTAGAGTTAGGTTTAGGGTTAAGGGTTGTATTAGGGTTATGGTTAGGGTTAGTTTTAGGATTAGGGTTAGGGTTAGGCTTTAGGTTTGGTTTATGGTTAGGGTTAGGGTTAGGGTTTAAGTGTAGGATTAGGGTTAGTGTTAGGGTTTGGATTAGGGTTAGGCTTATGGTGTGGGTTTTGGTTAGGGTTAGGGTTAGGGTTAGGGTTTCGGTGTGGGTTATGTTTTGGGTTAGGTTTAGGGTTAGGGTTAGGGTTTCGGTTCGGGTTAGGATTAGGGTTAGGGTTTGAGTTTGAATTAGGTTTAGGGTTAGCATTAGGGTTAGGGTTAGGTTTAGGATAAGTGTTTCAGTTAGGGTTAGGGTTAGGGTTAGGGTTAGGGTGAGGATTAGGGTTTGATTTAGGGTTAGGGTTAGGGTTAGGGTAAGGGTTTGGGTTAGGGTTAGGGTTAGGGTTAGGGTTTGAGTTAGGGTTAGGGTTAGGGTTAGGGATTGGGTTAGGATTAGGGTTAGGGTTAGGGTTTTTGTTAGGGTTAGGGTTAGGATTAGGGGTTATGTTTAGGTTTAGGGTTATTATTAGGGTTTGGGTTAGGGTTAGTGTTAGGGTTTGGGTTTTAGTTAGAATTAGGGTTAGTGTTAGGGTTAGGTTTTGTGTTAGTGTTAGGGTTAAGCTTAGTGTTAGTGTTAGGGTTTGGGTTAGGGTTAGGGTTAGGTTTAGAGTTAGGATTAGGTATAGGGTTAGGGTTAGATTTAGGGTTTGGTTTAGGAGTTGTGTTAGGGTTAGGTTTAGGGTTTGGGTTAGGTTTAGGGTTAGGGTTGGGGTGTGGGTTCGGGTCCGGGTTAGGGTTAGGGTTTGAGTTAGGGTTAGGGTTAGGGTTAGGGTTAGGGTTAGGGTTAGGGTTAGGGTTAGGGTTAGGACTAGGGTTAGTGTTAGGGTTAGGGTTAGGGTTAGGGTTTGGGTTAGGGTTAGGGTTAGGGTTAGGGTTTGGGTTAGGGTTAGGGTTAGGGTTAGGGTTAGGGTTTGGGTTAGGATTAGGGTTAGGGTTAGGGTTTGGGTTAGGGTTAGGGTTAGGGTTACGGTTAGGGTTAGGATTAGGGTTAGGGTTTGTGTTAAGATTAGGGTTTGGGTTTGGGTTAGGGTTAGGGTTAGGTTTAGGGTTTGATTTAGGGTTAGGGTTAGGGTTAGGGTTAGTGTTAGGGTTTGGGTTAGGGTTAGGGTTAGGACTAGGGTTAGTGTTAGGGTTAGGTTTAGGGTTAGCATTAGGGTTAGGATTAGGGTTAGGGTTTGTGTTAGGGTTAGGGTTAGGGTTAGGGTTTGGTTTAGGGTTAGGGTTAGGGTTAGGGTTTGGGTTAGGGTTAGGGTTAGGGTTAGGGTTAGGGTTTGGGTTAGGATTAGGGTTAGGGTTAGGGTTTGGGTTAGGGTTAGGGTTAGGGTTACGGTTAGGGTTAGGATTAAGGTTAGGGTTTGTGTTAAGATTAGGGTTTGGGTTTGGGTTAGGTTTAGTGTTAAGGTTAGGGTTAGGTTTAGAATTAGGGTTAGGTTTAGAATTAGGGTTAGTGTTAAGGTTAGGGTTAGGGTTAGGGTTAGGGTTAGGGTTAGGGTTATTATTTGGGTTATGGTTTGGGTTAGGGTTAGTGTTAGGATTTGGGTTAGTGTTAGAGTTAGGTTTTGAGTTAGGGTTAGGTTTAGGGTTAGGTTAGGGTTTGGGTTAGAGTTAGGGTTAGGGTTAAGGTTTGGGTTTCGTTTAGAGTTAGGGTTAGGTTAGGGTTTGGGTTAGAGTTAGGGTTAGGCTGAGGTGTTGGATTAGGGTTATGGTTAGGGTTAGGGTTAGGATTAGGGTTACGGTTAGGGTTCCGATTAGAGTTAGGTTTAGAGTTTGGGTTTGGGTAAGGGGTAAGGTTAGGATTAGGGTTAGGGTTAGGGTTAGGGTTAGGATTAGGTTTAGGGTTAGGGTGCCGATTAGAGTTAGGTTTAGAATTTGGGTTTGGGTAAGATTTAAGTTTAGGTTTAGGTTTAGGGTTAGGGGTAGGGTTAGGACTAGGATTAGGGATAGGGTTAGGGTTAGGTTAGGGTTTATGTTAGAGTTAGGGTTAGGGTTAGGGGTTGGATTAGGGTTATGGTTAGGGTTAGGCTTTAGTTTTGGGTTATGGTTAGGGTTAGGGTTAGGGTTTAAGGGTAGGATTAGGGTTAGTGTTAGGGTTTGGGTTAGTGTTAGGGTTACGGTGTGGGTTTAGGTTAGGGTTAGGGTTAGGTTTAGGGTTTCGGTGTGGGTTATGTTTTGGGTTAGGTTTAGGGTTAGGGTTAGGGTTTCGGTTCAGGTTAGGATTAGGGTTAGAGTGTGAGTTTGAATTAGGTTTTGGTTAGCATTAGGGTTAGGGTAGGTTTAGGATTAGTGTTTCGGTTAGGGTTAGGGTTAGGGTTAGGGTTAGGGTTAGTACTAGGATTAGGTTTAGGGTTAGAGTTAGGATTAGGGTTAGGGTTAGGTTTAGGGTTAGGGTTTCGGTTTGGGTTATGTTTTGGGTTAGGTTTAGGGTTAGGGTTAGGGTTAGGGTTAGGGTTAGGTTTAGGGTTAGGATTAGGGTTAGGGTTTGAGTTTGAATTAGGTTTAGGGTTAGCATTAGGGTTAGGGATAGGTTTAGGATAAGTGTTTCAGTTAGGGTTAGGGGTAGGGTGAGGGTTAGGGTTTGATTTAGGGTTAGGTTTAGGGTTATGGTTAGGGTTTGGGTTAGGGTTAGGGTTAGGGTTAGGGTTTGAGTTAGGGTTAGGGTTAGGGTTAGGGTTAGGGTGAGGGTTAGGGTTTGATTTAGGGTTAGGGTTAGGGTTAGGGTTAGTGTTAGGGTTTGGGTTAGGGTTAGGTTTAGGACTAGGGTTAGTGTTAGGGTTAGGTTTAGGGTTAGCATTAGGGTTAGGGTTAGGGTTTGGGTTAGGGTTAGGGTTAGGGTTAGGGTTAGGGTTTGGGTTAGGGTTAGGGTTAGGGTAAGGGTTTGGGTTAGGATTAGGGTTAGGGTTAGGGTTAGGGTTATTGTTAGGGTTTGTGTTAAGATTAGGGTTTGGGTTTGGGTTAGGCTTTGGGTTAGGGTTAGGGTTAGGGTTAGGGTTAGGTTTACAATTAGGGTTAGTGTTAAAGTTAGGGTTAGGGTTAGGGTTAGGATAAGGATGAAGTTTAGGATTAGGGTTAGGATTAGGGTTTCTATTTTGGTTATGGTTTGGGTTAGGGTTAGGGTTAGGGTTTGGGTTAGTGTTAGAGTTAGGGTTTGAGTTAGGGTTAGGTTTAGGGTTAGATTAGGGTTTGGGTTAGAGTCAGTGTTAGGGTTACGGTTTGGGTTTGGTTTAGAGTTAGGGTTTGGTTAGGGTTTGGGTTAGAGTTAGGGTTAGGGTGACGTGTTGGATTAGGGTTATGGTTAGGGTTAGGGTTTGGGTTAGTGTTAGAGTTAGGGTTTGAGTTAGGGTTAGGTTTAGGCTTACATTGGGGTTTGGGTTAGAGTTAGGGTTAGGGTTAGGGTTTGGGTTTGGTTTAGAGTTAGGGTTAGGTTAGGGTTTGGGTTAGAGTTAGGGTTAGGGTCAGGTGTTGGATTAGGGTTATGGTTAGGGTTAGGGTTAGGATTAGGGTTAGGGTTAGGGTTCCGATTAGAGTTAGGTTTAGAGTTTGTGTTTCGGTAAGGGTTAAGGTTAGGTTTAGGGTTAGGGTTAGGGTTAGGGTTAGGGTTAGGACTAGGATTAGGGTTATGGTTAGGGTTAGGGTTAGGATTAGGTTTAGGGTTAGGGTTCCGAATAGAGTTAGGTTTAGAGTTTGGGTTTGGGTAAGGGTTAAGGTTAGGTTTAGGGTTAGGGTTAGGGTTAGGGTTAGGGTTAGGACTAGGATTAGCGTTAGGGTTAGGGTTTGGATTAGGGTTAGGGTTTGGTTTTAGGTTTGTGTTATGGTTAGGGTAAGTGTTAGGGTTAGGGTTTAGTGTTAGGGTTAGGTTTAGGGTAAGGGTTTCGGTTTGGGTTATGTTTTGGGTTAGGTTTAGGGTTAGGGTTAGGGTTTGTATTGGAATTAGGTTTAGGGTTAGCATTAGGGTTAGGGTTAGGTTTAGGATTAGTGTTTCAGTTAGGGTTAGGGTTAGGGTTAGGGTTAGGGTTTGGGTTCGGGTTAGGGTTAATATTAGGTTTAGGATTTGATTTAGGGTTAGGGTTAGGGTTAGGGTTAGTGTTAGGGTTTGGGTTAGGGTTAGGGTTAGGGTTAGGGTTTCGGTGTGGGTTATGTTTTGGGTTAGGTTTAGGGTTAGGGTTAGGGTTTTGGTTCGGGTTAGGATTAGGGTTAGGGTTTGAGTTTGAATTAGGTTTAGGGTTAGCATTAGGGTTAGGGTTAGGTTTAGGATTAGTGTTTTGGTTAGGGTTAGGGTTAGGGTTTGGGTTAGGATTAGGTTTAGGGTTAGGGTTCCGATTAGAGTTAGGTTTAGAATTTGGGTTTGGGTAAGGGTTAAGTTTAGGTTTAGGGTTAGGGTTAGGGGTAGGGTTAGGACTAGGATTAGGGATAGGGTTAGGGTTAGGTTAGGGTTTATGTTAGAGTTAGGGTTAGGGTTAGGGCTTGGATTAGGGTTATGGTTAGGGTTAGGCTTTAGGTTTGGGTTAGGGTTAGGGTTAGGGTTAGGGTTTAAGGGTAGGATTAGGGTTAGTGTTAGGGTTTGGGTTAGTGTTAGGGTTACGGTGTGGGTTTAGGTTAGGGTTAGGGTTAGGGTTAGGATTTCGGTGTGGGTTATGTTTTGGGTTAGGTTTAGGGTTAGGGTTAGGGTTTCGGTTCAGGTTAGGATTAGGGTTAGAGTGTGAGTTTGAATTAGGTTTTGGTTAGCATTAGGGTTAGGGTAGGTTTAGGATTAGTGTTTCGGTTAGGGTTAGGGTTAGGGTTAGGGTTCCGATTAGAGTTAGGTTTAGAGTTTGGGTTTGGGTAAGGGTTAAGGTTAGGGTTAGGGTTAGGGTTAGGGTTAGGGTTATTACTAGGATTAGGTTTAGGGTTAGAGTTAGGATTAGGGTTAGGGTTAGGTTTAGGGTTAGGGTTTCGGTTTGGGTTATGTTTTGGGTTAGGTTTAGGGTTAGGGTTAGGGTTAGGGTTAGGGTTAGGATTAGGGTTAGGGTTTGAGTTTGAATTAGGTTTAGGGTTAGCATTAGGGTTAGGGATAGGTTTAGGATAAGTGTTTCAGTTAGGGTTAGGGTTAGGGTGAGGGTTAGGGTTTAATTTAGGGTTAGGTTTAGGGTTATGGTTAGGGTTTCGGTGTGGGTTATGTTTTGGGTTAGGTTAAGGGTTAGGGTTAGGGTTTCGGTACGGGTTAGGATTAGGGTTAGGGTTTGAGTTTGAATTAGGTTTAGGGTAAGCATTAGGGTTAGGGTTAGGTTTAGGATTAGTGTTTCGGTTAGGGCTAGGGTTAGGGTTAGGGTTAGGGTTCCGATTAGAGTTAGGTTTAGAGTTTGGGTTTGGGTAAGGTTTAAGGTTAGGGTTAGGGTTAGGGTTAGGGTTAGGGTTAGGGTTAGTACTAGGATTAGGTTTAGGGTTAGGGTTAGGATTAGGGTTAGGGTTAGGGTTAGGGTTAGGGTTTCGGTTTGGGTTATGTTTTGGGTTAGGTTTAGGGTTAGGGTTAGGGTTAGCGTTAGGGTTAGGGTTAGGGTTAGGGTTAGGATTAGGGTTAGGGTTTGAGTTTGAATTAGGTTTAGGGTTAGCATTAGGGTTAGGGATAGGTTTAGGATAAGTGTTTCAGTTAGGGTTAGGGTTAGGGTGAGGGTTAGGGTTTGATTTAGGGTTAGGTTTAGGGTTATGGTTAGGGTTTGGGTTAGGGTTAGGGTTAGGGTTAGGATTTGAGTTAGGGTTAGGGTTAGGGTTAGGGTGAGGGTTAGGGTTTGATTTAGGGTTAGGGTTAGGGTTAGGGTTTGGGTTAGGGTTAGGTTTAGGACTAGGGTTAGTGTTAGGGTTAGGTTTAGGGTTAGCATTAGGGTTAGGGTTAGGGTTTGGGTTAGGGTTAGGGTTAGGGTTAGGGTTAGGATTTGGGTTAGGGTTAGGGTTAGGTTAAGGGTTTGGGTTAGGATTAGGGTTAGGGTTAGGGTTAGGGTTATTGTTAGGGTTTGTGTTAAGATTAGGGTTTGGGTTTGGGTTAGGCTTTGGGTTAGGGTTAGGGTTAGGGTTAGGGTTAGGTTTACAATTAGGGTGAGTGTTAAAGTTAGGGTGAGGATAAGGATGAAGTTTAGGATTAGGGTTAGGATTAGGGTGTCTATTTGGGTTATGGTTTGGACTAGGGTTAGGGTTAGGGTTTGGGTTAGTGTTAGAGTTAGGGTTTGAGTTAGGGTTAGGTTTAGGGTTAGATTAGGGTTTGGGTTAGAGTCAGTGTTAGGGTTACGGTTTGGGTTTGGTTTAGAGTTAGGGTTTGGTTAGGGTTTGGGTTAGAGTTAGGGTTAGGGTGACGTGTTGGATTAGGGTTATGGTTAGGGTTAGGGTTTGGGTTAGTGTTAGAGTTAGGGTTTGAGTTAGGGTTAGGTTTAGGCTTACATTGGGGTTTGGGTTAGAGTTAGGGTTAGGGTTAGGGTTTGGGTTTGGTTTAGAGTTAGGGTTAGGTTAGGGTTTGGGTTAGAGTTAGGGTTAGGGTCAGGTGTTGGATTAGGGTTATGGTTATGGTTAGGGTTAGGATTAGGGTTAGGGTTAGGGTTCCGATTAGAGTTAGGTTTAGAGTTTGTGTTTCGGTAAGGGTTAAGGTTAGGTTTAGGGTTAGGGTTAGGGTTAGGGTTAGGGTTAGGACTAGGATTAGGGTTATGGTTAGGGTTAGGGTTAGGATTAGGTTTAGGGTTAGGGTTCCGAATAGAGTTAGGTTTAGAGTTTGGGTTTGGGTAAGGGTTAAGGTTAGGTTTAGGGTTAGGGTTAGGGTTAGGGTTAGGGTTAGGACTAGGATTAGCGTTAGGGTTAGGGTTTGGATTAGGGTTAGGGATTGGTTTTAGGTTTGGGTTATGGTTAGGGTAAGAGTTAGGGTTAGGGTTTAGGGTTAGGGTTAGGTTTAGGGTAAGGGTTTCGGTTTGGGTTATGTTTTGTGTTAGGTTTAGGTTTAGGCTTAGGGTTTGTATTGGAATTAGGTTTAGGGTTAGCATTAGGGTTAGGGTTAGGTTTAGGATTAGTGTTTCAGTTAGGGTTAGGGTTAGGGTTAGGGTTTGGGTTCGGGTTAGGGTTAATATTAGGTTTAGGATTTGATTTAGGGTTAGGGTTAGGGTTAGGGTTAGTGTTAGGGTTTGGGTTAGGGTTAGGGTTAGGGTTAGGGTTTCGGTGTGGGTTATGTTTTGGGTTAGGTTTAGGGTTAGGGTTAGGGTTTTGGTTCGGGTTAGGATTAGGGTTAGGGTTTGAGTTTGAATTAGGTTTAGGGTTAGCATTAGGGTTAGGGTTAGGTTTAGGATTAGTGTTTTGGTTAGGGTTAGGGTTAGGGTTTGGGTTAGGATTAGGTTTAGGGTTAGGGTTCCGATTAGAGTTAGGTTTAGAATTTGGGTTTGGGTAAGGGTTAAGTTTAGGTTTAGGTTTAGGGTTAGGGGTAGGGTTAGGACTAGGATTAGGGATAGGGTTAGGGTTAGGTTAGGGTTTATGTTAGAGTTAGGGTTAGGGTTAGGGGTTGGATTAGGGTTATGGTTAGGGTTAGGCTTTAGGTTTGGGTTAGGGTTAGGGTTAGGGTTAGGGTTTAAGGGTAGGATTAGGGTTAGTGTTAGGGTTTGGGTTAGTGTTAGGGTTACGGTGTGGGTTTAGGTTAGGGTTAGGGTTAGGGTTAGGATTTCGGTGTGGGTTATGTTTTGGGTTAGGTTTAGGGTTAGGGTTAGGGTTTCGGTTCAGGTTAGGATTAGGGTTAGAGTGTGAGTTTGAATTAGGTTTTGGTTAGCATTAGGGTTAGGGTAGGTTTAGGATTAGTGTTTCGGTTAGGGTTAGGGTTAGGGTTAGGGTTAGGGTTCCGATTAGAGTTAGGTTTAGAGTTTGGGTTTGGGTAAGGGTTAAGGTTAGGGTTAGGGTTAGGGTTAGGGTTAGGGTTATTACTAGGATTAGGTTTAGGGTTAGAGTTAGGATTAGGGTTAGGGTTAGGTTTAGGGTTAGGGTTTCTGTTTGGGTTATGTTTTGGGTTAGGTTTAGGGTTAGGGTTAGGGTTAGGGTTGGGGTTGGGGTTAGGGTGAGGGTTAGGATTAGGGTTAGGGTTTGAGTTTGAATTAGGTTTAGGGTTAGCATTAGGGTTAGGGATAGGTTTAGGATAAGTGTTTCAGTTAGGGTTAGGGTTAGGGTGAGGGTTAGGGTTTAATTTAGGGTTAGGTTTAGGGTTATGGTTAGGGTTTCGGTGTGGGTTATGTTTTGGGTTAGGTTTAGGGTTAGGGTTAGGGTTTCGGTTCGGGTTAGGATTAGGGTTAGGGTTTGAGTTTGAATTAGGTTTAGGGTTAGCATTAGGGTTAGGGTTAGGTTTAGGATTAGTGTTTCGGTTAGGGTTAGGGTTAGGGTTAGGGTTAGGGTTCCGATTAGAGTTAGGTTTAGAGTTTGGGTTTGGGTAAGGTTTAAGGTTAGGGTTAGGGTTAGGGTTAGGGGTAGGGTTAGGGTTAGTACTAGGATTAGGTTTAGGGTTAGGGTTAGGATTAGGGTTAGGGTTAGGGTTAGGGTTAGGGTTTCGGTTTGGGTTATGTTTTGGGTTAGGTTTAGGATTAGGGTTAGGGTTAGGGTTAGGGTTAGGATTAGGGTTAGGGTTTGAGTTTGAATTAGGTTTAGGGTTAGCATTAGGGTTAGGGTTAGGTTTAGGATTAGTGTTTTGGTTAGGGTTTGGGTTAGGATTAGGTTAAGGGTTAGGGTTCCGATTAGAGTTAGGTTTAGAATTTGGGTTTGGGTAAGGGTTAAGTTTAGGTTTAGGGTTAGGGTTAGGGGTAGGGTTAGGACTAGGATTAGGGATAGGGTTAGGGTTAGGTTAGGGTTTATGTTAGAGTTAGGGTTAGGGTTAGGGGTTGGATTAGGGTTATGGTTAGGGTTAGGCTTTAGGTTTGGGTTATGGTTAGGGTTAGGGTTAGGGTTTAAGGGTAGGATTAGGGTTAGTGTTAGGGTTTGGGTTAGTGTTAGGGTTACGGTGTGGGTTTAGGTTAGGGTTAGGGTTAGGTTTAGGGTTTCGGTGTGGGTTATGTTTTGGGTTAGGTTTAGGGTTAGGGTTAGGTTTTCGGTTCAGGTTAGGATTAGGGTTAGAGTGTGAGTTTGAATTAGGTTTTGGTTAGCATTAGGGTTAGGGTAGGTTTAGGATTAGTGTTTCGGTTAGGGTTAGGGTTAGGGTTAGGGTTAGGGTTAGTACTAGGATTAGGTTTAGGGTTAGAGTTAGGATTAGGGTTAGGGTTAGGTTTAGGGTTAGGGTTTCGGTTTGGGTTATGTTTTG
>JAJHUQ010000032.1:12755000-12757500 GCA_035773235.1 Eospalax fontanierii
TTGGGTTTGGTTTAGTGTTAGGGTTAGGTTAGGGTTTGGGTTAGAGTTAGGGTTAGGGTAGGGTGTTGGATTAGGGTTATGGTTAGGGTTAGGGTTAGGATTAGGGTTAGGGTTAGGGTTCCGATTAGAGTTAGGTTTAGAGTTTGGGTTTGGGTAAGGGTTAACGTTAGGGTTAGGGTTAGGGTTAGGGTTAGGACTAGGATTAGGGTTAGGGTTAGGGTTAGGATTAGGGTTACGGTTAGGGTTAGGGATAGGTTTTCGTTTTGGGTTATGTTTTGGGTTAGGTTTAGGGTTAGGGTTAGGGTTAGGATTAGGGTTAGGGTTTGAGTTTGAATTAGGTTTAGGGTTAGCATTAGGGTTAGGGTTAGATTTAGGATAAGTGTTTCAGTTAGGGTTTGGGTTAGGGTTAGGGTTAGGGTTAGGGTTAGGGTTTGGGTTAGGATTAGGGTTAGGGTTAGGGTTAGGGTTAGGGTTAGGGTTAGGACTAGGATTAGGGTTATGGTTAGGGTTAGGGTTAGGATTAGGGTTAGGGTTAGGGTTCCGATTAGAGTTAGGTTTAGAGTTTGGATTTGGGTAAGGGTTAAGGTTAGGTTTAGGGTTAGGGTTAGGTTTAGGGTTAGGACTAGGATTAGGGCTAGGGTTAGGGTTAGGATTAGGGTTAGGGTTTGGTTTTAGGTTTGGGTTATGGTTAGGGTAAGTGTTAGGGTTAGGGTTTAGGGTTTGAGTTGGAATTAGGTTTAGGCTTAGCATTAGAGTTAGGGTTAGGTTTAGGATTAATGTTTCAGTTAGTTTTAGGGTTAGGGTTAGGGTTTGGGTTCGGGTTAGGGTTAGGGTTAGGTTTAGGTTTTGATTTAGGGTTAGGGTTAGGGTTAGGGTTTTTGTTAGGGTTTGGGTTAAGGTTAGGGTTAAGACTAGGGTTAGTGTTAGGGTTAGGTTTAGGGTTAGCATTAGGGTAAGGATTAGGGTTAGGGTTACGGTTTGGGTTAGGGTTAGGGTTAGGGTTAGGGTTAGGGTTAGGGTTAGGGTTTGGGTTAGGGTTAGGGTTAGGGATAGAGTTAGGGTTATGGTTAGGTTTAGCATTAGGGTTAGGGTTAGGGTTATGTTTAGAGTTAGCTTTAGGGTTAGGGTTAGGGTTTGGGTTTGGGTTAGGGTTTGGATTAGGGTTAGGGTTTGGGTTAGGGTTAGGGTTAGGGTTCGGGTTAGGATTTGCGTTAGGGTTAGGTTTAGAGTCGAATTTGGGTTAGAGTTATGGTGAGGTTTAGGGTTTGGGTTAGGGTTAGGGTTACGGTTAGGGTGAGGGTTATGGTTAGGGTTAGGATTAGGATTAGGGTTAGGGTTAGGGTTACAGTTTTGGTTTCGGTTATGTTTTGGGCTAGTTTTAGGGTTAGGGTTAGGGTTTGGGTTGGGTTAGGATTAGGGTTAGGGTTTGAGTTTGAATTAGGTTTAGGGTTAGCATTAGGGTTAGGGTTAGGTTTAGGTTAAGTGTTTCAGTTAGGGTTAGGGTTAGGGTTAGGGTTTGGGTTCGGGTTAGGGTTAGGGTTAGGGTTTGATTTAGGGTTAAGGTTAGGGTTAGGGTTAGGGTTAGGGTTAGGGTTAGGGTTAGGGTTTCGGTTTTGGTTATTTTTTGGGTTAGGTTTAGGGTTAGGGTTAGGGTTAGGGTTAGGGTTAGGGTTTGATTTAGGGTTAAGGTTAGGGTTAGGGTTAGTGTTAGGATAAGGATGAGGGTTAGGGTTAGGGTTAGGATTAGTGTTATTATTTGGGTTATGGTATGGGTTAGGGTTAGGGTTAGGGTTTGGGTTAGTGTTAGAGTTAGGGTTTGAGTTAGGGTTAGGTATAGGGTTAGGTTAGGGTTTCGGTTAGAGTTAGGGTTAGGGTTAGGTTTGGGTTTGGTTTAGAGTTAGGGTTAGGTTTGGGTTTGGGTTCGAGTTAGTGTTAGGGTGAGGTGTTGGATTAGTGTTATGGTAGGCGTTAGGGTTAGGATTAGGGTTGGGGTTGGGGTTCTTATTAGTGTTTGGTTTAGAGTTTGGTTTTTGTAAGGGTAAAGTTAGGGTTAGGGTTAGGGTTAGGGTTAGGTCTTGTTTTAGGGTTAGGGTTAGGGTAAGGATTATGGTTAGGGTTTGGATTTAGGTTTGGGTTATGTTTTGGGTAAGTGTTAGGGTTAGGGTTTCGGGTTAGGGTTAGGGTTAGGGTTAGGGTTTCGGTTTTGGTTATTTTTTGGGTTAGGTTTAGGGTTAGGGTTAGGGTTTGGGTTCGCGTTCGGACTAGGGTTAGGGTTTGAGTTTGAATTAGGTTTAGGGTTAGCATTAGGGTTAGGATTAGGGTTAGGTTTAGGGTTTGGGTTAGGGCTAGGGTTAGTTTTAGTGTTAGGGTAAGGGTTTGGTTTAGGGTTAGTGTTAGGGTTAGGGTTTGGGTTAGGGTTAGGCTTAGGATTAGGGTTAGGGTTTGTGTTAAGATTAGGGTTTGGTATTGGGTTAGGGTTAGGGTTAGGGTTTGGATTAAG
>JAJHUQ010000032.1:12760000-12770000 GCA_035773235.1 Eospalax fontanierii
AAGATTATGGTTAGGGTTAGGGTTTGGGTTAGGTTTTCTGTTAGGATTAGGGTTATTGTTAGAATTAGGGTTACGGTAAGGGTTACGGTAAGGGTTAGGGTTAGGATAAGGATGACGGTTAGGGTTAGGGTTAGGATTAGGGTTATTATTTGGGTTATGGTTTGGGTTAGGGTTAGGGTTAGGGTTTGGGTTAGTGTTAGAGTTAGGGTTTGAGTTAGGGTTAGTTTTAGGTTTAGGTTAGGGTTAGGGTTAGGGTTAGGGTTAGGGTTAGGTTTAGGGTTAGGGTTAGGACTAGGATTAGGGTTAGGGTTAGGGTTAGGGTTAGGGTTTGGTTTAGGGTTTTGGTTAGAGGTTAGGGGTTAAGTTTAGATTTAGGGTTAGGGTTAGGGATTGGTTTAGGGTTAGGGTTAGGTTTAGGGTTTGGTTTAGGTTTTGGGTTAGTGTTAGGGTTAGCGTTTGGGTTAGGGTTATGGTTAGGGTTAGTGTTAGGGTTTTAGTTAGGGTTAGGGTTAGGTTTAGGGTTAGGTTTAGGGTTAAGGTTTGGGTTAGGGTTAGGCTTAGAGTTAGGGTTTGAGTTTGAGTTAGGTTTAGGGTTAGCATTAGGGTTAGGATTAGGGTTAGGGTTTTGGTTTGGGTTAGGGTTAGCGTTAGGGTTAGGGTTAGGGTTTGGGTTAGGGTTAGGTTTGAATCTGGGTTAGTGTTAGGGTTATGGTTAGTGTTAAGATTATGGTTAGGGTTAGGGTTAGGGTTAGGTTTTGGGTGAGGGTTAGGGTTAGGGTTAGGGTTAGAATTAGGTTTAGGGTTAGGGTTAGGGTTAGCGTTAGGGTTAGGATATGGATGAGGGTTAGGGTTCGGGTTAGGATGAGGGTTTTTATTTGGGTTATGGTTTGGGTTAGGGTTAGTGTTAGGGTTTGGGTTAGTGTTAGAGTTAGGGTTTGAGTTAGGGTTAGGTTTAGGCTTACATTGGGGTTTGGGTTAGAGTTAGGGTTAGGGTTAGGTTTTGGGTTTGGTTTAGAGTTAGGGTTAGGTTAGGGTTTGGGTTAGAGTTAGGGTTAGGGTGAGGTGTTTGATTAGGGTTATGGTTAGGGTTAGGGTTAGGATTAGGGTTAGGGTTAGGGTTCCCATTAGAGTTAGGTTTAGAGTTTGGGTTTGGGTAAGGGTTAAGTTTAGGGTTAGGGTTAGGGTTAGGGTTAGGGTTAGGGTTAGGGTTAGGGTTAGGATTAGGATTAGTGTTAGGGTTAGTGTTAGGATTAGGGTTAGGGTTTGGGTTTAGGTTTGGGTTATGGTTAGGGTTAGGGTTTAGGGTTAGGGTTAGGGTTAGTGTTAGGGTTTCGGTTTGGGTTATGTTTTGGGTTAGGTTTAGTGTTAGGGTTAGGGTTTGGGTTCGGGTTAGGAATAGGGTTATGGTTTGAGTTTGAATTAGGTTTAGGGTTAGCATTAGGGTTAGGGTTAGGTTTAGGATTAGTGTTTCATTTAGGCTTAGTGTTAGGGTTATGGTTTGGGTACGGGTTAGGTTTAGGGTTAGGGTTAGGGTTTGATTTAGGGTTAGTGTTAAGGTTAGGGTTAGTGTTAGGGTTTGGGTTAGCTTTAGGGTTAGGAATAGGGTTAGTGATAGGGTTAGGTTTAGGGTTAGCATTAGGGTTAGGATTAGGTTTAGGGTTAGGGTTTGGGTTAGGGTTAGGGTTAGGTTTAGGGTTTGGTTTAGGGTTATGGTTAGGGTTAGGGTTTGGGTGAGGGTTAGGGTTAGGGTTAGGGTTAGGGTTTGTGTTAAGATTAGGGCTTGGGTTTGGGTTAGGTTAGCGTTTGGTTTACAGTTAGGGTTAGGGTTAGGGTTTGGGTTTGGTTTAGTGTTAGGGTTAGGTTAGGGTTTGGGTTAGAGTTAGGGTTAGGGTAGGGTGTTGGATTAGGGTTATGGTTAGGGTTAGGGTTAGGATTAGGGTTAGGGTTAGGGTTCCGATTAGAGTTATTTTTAGAGTTTGGGTTTGGGTAAGGGTTAACGTTAGGGTTAGGGTTAGGGTTAGGGTTAGGACTAGGATTAGGGTTAGGGTTAGGGTTAGGATTAGGGTTACGGTTAGGGTTAGGGATAGGTTTTCGTTTTGGGTTATGTTTTGGGTTAGGTTTAGGGTTAGGGTTAGGGTTAGGATTAGGGTTAGGGTTTGAGTTTGAATTAGGTTTAGGGTTAGCATTAGGGTTAGGGTTAGATTTAGGATAAGTGTTTCAGTTAGGGTTTGGGTTAGGGTTAGGGTTAGGGGTAGGGTTAGGGTTTGGGTTAGGATTAGGGTTAGGGTTAGGGGTAGGGTTAGGGTTAGGGTTAGGACTAGGATTAGGGGTATGGTCAGGGTTAGGGTTAGGCTTAGGGTTAGGGTTAGGGTTCCGATTAGAGTTAGGTTTAGAGTTTGGATTTGGGTAAGGGTTAAGGTTAGGTTTAGGGTTAGGGTTAGGTTTAGGGTTAGGACTAGGATTAGGGCTAGGGTTAGGGTTAGGATTAGGGTTAGGGTTTGGTTTTAGGTTTGGGTTATGGTTAGGGTAAGTGTTAGGGTTAGGGTTTAGGGTTTGAGTTGGAATTAGGTTTAGGCTTAGCATTAGAGTTAGGGTTAGGTTTAGGATTAATGTTTCAGTTAGTTTTAGGGTTAGGGTTAGGGTTTGGGTTCGGGTTAGGGTTAGGGTTAGGTTTAGGTTTTGATTTAGGGTTAGGGTTAGGGTTAGGGTTTTTGTTAGGGTTTGGGTTAAGGTTAGGGTTAAGACTAGGGTTAGTGTTAGGGTTAGGTTTAGGGTTAGCATTAGGGTTAGGATTAGGGTTAGGGTTACGGTTTGGGTTAGGGTTAGGGTTAGGGTTAGGGTTAGGGTTAGTGTTAGGGTTTGGGTTAGGGTGAGGGTTAGGGATAGAGTTAGGGTTATGGTTAGGTTTAGCATTAGAGTTAGGGTTAGGGTTATGTTTAGAGTTAGCTTTAGGGTTAGGGTTAGGGTTTGGGTTTGGGTTAGGGTTTGGATTAGGGTTAGGGTTTGGGTTAGGGTTAGGGTTAGGGTTCGGGTTAGGATTTGCGTTAGGGTTAGGTTTAGAGTCGAATTTGGGTTAGAGTTATGGTGAGGTTTAGGGTTTGGGTTAGGGTTAGGGTTACGGTTAGGGTGAGGGTTATGGTTAGGGTTAGGATTAGGATTAGGGTTAGGGTTAGGGTTACAGTTTTGGTTTCGGTTATGTTTTGGGCTAGTTTTAGCGTTAGGGTTAGGGTTTGGGTTGGGTTAGGATTAGGGTTAGGGTTTGAGTTTGAATTAGGTTTAGGGTTAGCATTAGGGTTAGGGTTAGGTTTAGGATAAGTGTTTCAGTTAGGGTTAGGGTTAGGGTTAGGGTTTGGGTTCGGGTTAGGGTTAGGGTTAGGGTTTGATTTAGGGTTAAGGTTAGGGTTAGGGTTAGGGTTAGGGTTAGGGTTAGGGTTAGGGTTAGGGTTTCGGTTTTGGTTATTTTTTGGGTTAGGTTTAGGGTTAGGGTTAGGGTTAGGGTTAGGGTTAGGGTTTGATTTAGGGTTAAGGTTAGGGTTAGGGTTAGTGTTAGGATAAGGATGAGGGTTAGGGTTAGGGTTAGGATTAGTGTTATTATTTGGGTTATGGTATGGGTTAGGGTTAGGGTTAGGGTTTGGGTTAGTGTTAGAGTTAGGGTTTGAGTTAGGGTTAGGTATAGGGTTAGGTTAGGGTTTCGGTTAGAGTTAGGGTTAGGGTTAGGTTTGGGTTTGGTTTAGAGTTAGAGTTAGGTTTGGGTTTGGGTTAGAGTTAGTGTTAGGGTGAGGTGTTGGATTAGTGTTATGGTAGGCGTTAGGGTTAGGATTAGGGTTAGGGTTAGGGTTCTGATTAGAGTTAGGTTTAGAGTTTGGATTTTGTAAGGGTAAAGTTAGGGTTAGGGTTAGGGTTAGGGTTAGGACTTGGATTAGGGTTAGGGTTAGGGTTAGGATTATGGTTAGGGTTTGGATTTAGGTTTGGGTTATGTTTTGGGTAAGTGTTAGGGTTAGGGTTTCGGGTTAGGGTTAGGGTTAGGGTTAGGGTTTCGGTTTTGGTTATTTTTTGGGTTAGTTTTAGGGTTAGGGTTAGGGTTTGGGTTCGGGTTAGGGTTAGGGTTAGGTTTAGGTTTTGATTTAGGGTTAGGGTTAGGGTTAGGGTTTTTGTTAGGGTTTGGGTTAAGGTTAGGGTTAAGACTAGGGTTAGTGTTAGGGTTAGGTTTAGGGTTAGCATTAGGGTTAGGATTAGGGTTAGGGTTACGGTTTGGGTTAGGGTTAGGGTTAGGGTTAGGGTTAGGGTTAGGGTTAGGGTTTGGGTTAGGGTTAGGGTTAGGGATAGAGTTAGGGTTATGGTTAGGTTTAGCATTAGAGTTAGGGTTAGGGTTATGTTTAGAGTTAGCTTTAGGGTTAGGGTTAGGGTTTGGGTTTGGGTTAGGGTTTGGATTAGGGTTAGGGTTTGGGTTAGGGTTAGGGTTAGGGTTCGGGTTAGGATTTGCGTTAGGGTTAGGTTTAGAGTCGAATTTGGGTTAGAGTTATGGTGAGGTTTAGGGTTTGGGTTAGGGTTAGGGTTACGGTTAGGGTGAGGGTTATGGTTAGGGTTAGGATTAGGATTAGGGTTAGGGTTAGGGTTACAGTTTTGGTTTCGGTTATGTTTTGGGCTAGTTTTAGGGTTAGGGTTAGGGTTTGGGTTGGGTTAGGATTAGGGTTAGGGTTTGAGTTTGAATTAGGTTTAGGGTTAGCATTAGGGTTAGGGTTAGGTTTAGGATAAGTGTTTCAGTTAGGGTTAGGGTTAGGGTTAGGGTTTGGGTTCGGGTTAGGGTTAGGGTTAGGGTTTGATTTAGGGTTAAGGTTAGGGTTAGGGTTAGGGTTAGGGTTAGGGTTAGGGTTAGGGTTAGGGTTTCGGTTTTGGTTATTTTTTGGGTTAGGTTTAGGGTTAGGGTTAGGGTTAGGGTTAGGGTTAGGGTTTGATTTAGGGTTAAGGTTAGGGTTAGGGTTAGTGTTAGGATAAGGATGAGGGTTAGGGTTAGGGTTAGGATTAGTGTTATTATTTGGGTTATGGTATGGGTTAGGGTTAGGGTTAGGGTTTGGGGTAGTGTTAGAGTTAGGGTTTGAGTTAGGGTTAGGTATAGGGTTAGGTTAGGGTTTCGGTTAGTGTTAGGGTTAGGGTTAGGTTTGGGTTTGGTTTAGAGTTAGGGTTAGGTTTGGGTTTGGGTTAGAGTTAGTGTTAGGGTGAGGTGTTGGATTAGTGTTATGGTAGGCGTTAGGGTTAGGATTAGGGTTAGGGTTAGGGTTCTGATTAGAGTTAGGTTTAGAGTTTGGATTTTGTAAGGGTAAAGTTAAGGTTAGGGTTAGGGTTAGGGTTAGGACTTGGATTAGGGTTAGGGTTAGGGTTAGGATTATGGTTAGGGTTTGGATTTAGGTTTGGGTTATGTTTTGGGTAAGTGTTAGGGTTAGGGTTTCGGGTTAGTGTTAGGGTTAGGGTTAGGGTTTCGGTTTTGGTTATTTTTTGGGTTAGGTTTAGGGTTAGGGTTAGGGTTTGGGTTCGGGTTAGGATTAGGGTTAGGGTTTGAGTTTGAATTAGGTTTAGGGTTAGCATTAGGGTTAGGATTAGGGTTAGGTTTAGGGTTTGGGTTAGGGCTAGGGTTAGTTTTAGTGTTAGGGTAAGGGTTTGGTTTAGGGTTAGTGTTAGGGTTAGGGTTTGGGTTAGGGTTAGGCTTAGGATTAGGGTTAGGGTTTGTGTTAAGATTAGGGTTTGGTATTGGGTTAGGGTTAGGGTTAGGGTTTGGATTAAGGTTACGTTTAGGGTTAGGGTTTGGGTTTGGGTTAGGATTAGGGTTAGGGTTAAGGTTAGGGTTAGGGTTTGGTTTAGGGTTAGGGTTAGGGTTAGGGTAAGCGTTTGGGTTAGGGTTAGGTTTAGGGTTTGATTTAGGGTTAGGGTTAGGGTTAGGGTTAGGGTTTGGGTTAGGGTTTGGGGTTAGGGGTTAGGGGTTAAGTTTAGGTTTATTGTTAGGGTTAGGGATTGGGTTAGGGTTAGGTTTAGGTTTAGGCTTAGTGTTAGGGTTAGGGTTTGGTTTAGGATTACGGTTAGGTTTAGGTTTTCGGTTAAGTTTCGGGTTAGGGTTAGGGTTTGCATTCGGGTTGGGTTAGTGTTAGGGTTTTAGTTAGGGTTAGGGTTAGGGTTAGGGTTAGGTTTAGGGTTTGGGTTAGGGTTAGGCTTAGGGTTAGGGTTTGAGTTTGAGTTAGGTTTAGGGTTAGCATTATGGTTAGGATTAGGGTTAGGGTTAGGTTTTGGGTTAGGGTTAGGGTTAGGGTTAGGGTTTGGGTTAGGATTAGGTTTGAATCTGGGTTAGTGTTAGGGTTAGGGTTAGTGTTAAGATTATGGTTAGGGTTAGGGTTAGGGTTAGGTTTTCTGTTAGGATTAGGGTTAGGGTTAAAATTAGGGTTAGGGTTAGGGTTAGGGTTAGGGTTAGGGTTAGGATAAGGCTGAGGGTTAGGGTTAGTGTTAGGATTAGGGTTATTATTTGGGTTATGGTTTGGGTTAGGGTTAGGGTTAGGGTTTGGGTTAGTGTTAGAGTTAGGGTTTGAGTTAGGGTTAGGTTTAGGGTTAGCATTAGGGTTAGGATTAGCGTTAGGTTTAGGGTTTGGGTTAGGGTTAGGATTAGGGTTAGGGTTAGGGTTTGGGTTAGGGTTAGGGTTAGGGTTAGGGTTAGGGTCTGGTTAGGGTTAGTGTTAGGATTAGGGTTAGGGTTTGTGTTAAGATCAGGGTTTGGGTTTGGGTTACGGTTAGGGTTAGGGTTAGGTTTAGGGTTAGGTTTAGAATTAGGGTTAGGGTTAAGGTTAGGGTTAGGGTTAGGGTTAGGATAAGGATGAGGGTTAGGGTTAGGTTTAGGGTTAGGTTTAGGGTTAGGGTTAGTGTTAGGGTTAGGGTTAGGGTTTGTGTTAAGATCAGGGTTTGGGTTTGGTTAGGGTTAGGGTTAGGGTTAGGGTTAGGGTTAGGGTTAGAATTAGGGTTAGGGTTATGGTTAGGTTTAGGGTTAGGGTTAGGATAAGGATGAGGGTTAGGGTTAGGGTTAGGATTAGTGTTATTATTTGGGTTATGGTTTGGGTTAGGGTTAGGGTTAGGGTTTGGGTTAGTGTTAGATTTAGGGTTTGAGTTAGGGTTAGGTATAGGGTTAGGTTAGGGTTTCGGTTAGAGTTAGGGTTAGGGTTAGGTTTGGGTTTGGTTTAGAGTTAGGGTTAGGTTTGCGTTTGGGTTAGAGTTAGTGTTAGGGTGAGGTGTTGGATTAGTGTTATGGTTAGCGTTAGGGTTAGGATTAGGGTTAGGGTTAGGGTTCTGATTAGAGTTAGGTTTAGAGTTTGGGTTTTGTAAGGGTTAAGTTTAGGGTTAGGGTTAGGGTTAGGGTTAGGACTTGGATAAGGGTTAGGTTTAGGGTTAGGATTATGGTTAGGGTGTGGATTTAGGTCTGGGTTATGTTTAGGGTAAGTGTTAGTGTTAGGGTTTCGGGTTTGAGTTCGGGTTAGGGTTAGGGTTAGGGTTAGGGTTAGGGTTTGATTTAGGGTTAAGGTTAGGATTACGGTTAGTGTTAGGGTTTAGGTTAGGGTTAGGGTTAGGAGTATGGTTAGTTTTAGGGTTAGGTTTAGGGTTAGCATTAGGGTTTGGATTAGCGTTAGGGTTTGTGTTTGGGTTAGGGTTAGGGTTAGGGTTAGGGTTAGGGTTAGGGTTAGGTTTAGGATTAGGATTAGTGTTAGCGTTAGTGTTAGGATTACGGTTAGGGTTTGGGTTTAGGTTTGGGTTATGGTTAGGGTTAGGGTTTAGGGTGAGGGTTAGGGTTAGGGTTAGGGTTTCGGTTTGGGTTATGTTTTGGGTTAGGTTTAGTGTTAGGGTTAGGGTTTGGTTTCGGGTTAGGAATAGGGTTATGGTTTGAGTTTGAATTAGGTTTAGGGTTAGCATTAGGGTTAGGGTTAGGTTTAGGATTAGTGTTTCATTTAGGCTTAGTGTTAGGGTTAGGGTTTGGGTACGGGTTAGGTTTAGGGTTACGGTTAGGATTTGATTTAGGGTTAGGGTTAAGGTTAGGGTTAGTGTTAGGGTTTGGGTTAGGGTTAGGGTTAGGAATAGGGTTAGTGATAGGGTTAGGTTTAGGGTTAGCATTAGGGTTAGGATTAGGTTTAGGGTTAGGGTTTGGGTTAGGGTTAGGGTTAGGGTTCGGATTAGGGTTAGGGTTTGTGTTAAGATTAGGGTTTGGGTTTGGGTTAGGTTAGGGTTTGGGTTACAGTTAGGGTTAGGGTTAGGGTTTGGGTTTGGTTTAGTGTTAGGGTTATGTTAGGGTTTGGGTTAGAGTTAGGGTTAGGGTGAGGTGTTGGATTAGGGTTATGGTTAGGGTTAGAGTTAGGATTAGGGTTAGGGTTAGGGTTCCGATTAGAGTTAGGTTTAGAGTTTGGGTTTGGGTAAGGGTTAACGTTAGGGTTAGGGTTAGGGTTAGGGTTAGGACTTGGATAAGGTTAGGGTTAGGGTTAGGATTAGGGTTACGGTTAGGGTTAGGGATAGGTTTTCGGTTTGGGTTATGTTTTGGGTTAGGTTTAGGGTTAGGGTTAGGATTAGGGTTACGGTTAGGGTTAAGGTTAGGATTAGGGTTAGGGTTTGAGTTTGAATTAGGTTTAGGGTTAGCATTAGGGTTAGGGTTAGATTTAGGATAAGTGTTTCAGTTAGGGTTTGGGTTAGGGTTAGGGTTAGGGTTAGGGTTAGGGTTTGGGTTAGGGTTAGGGTAAGGGTTAGGGTTAGGGTTAGGGTCTGGTTAGGGTTAGGGTTAGGATTAGGGTTAGGGTTTGTGTTAAGATCACGGTTTGGGTTTGGGTTAGGGTTAGGCTTAGGGTTAGGGTTAGGGTTAGGGTTAGGGTTAGGGTTAGAATTAGGGTTAGGGTTAAGGTTAGGGTTAGGGTTAGGGTTAGGATAAGGATGAGGGTTAGGGTTAGGGTTAGGATTAGTGTTATTATTTGGGTTATTGTTTGGGTTAGGGTTAGGGTTAGGGTTAGGGTTAGTGTTAGAGTTAGGGTTTGAGTTAGGGTTAGGTATAGGGTTAGGTTAGGGTTTCGGTTAGAGTTAGGGTTAGGGTTAGGTTTGGGTTTGGGTTAGAGTTAGTGTTAGGGTGAGGTGTTGGATTAGTGTTATGGTTAGCGTTAGGGTTAGGATTAGGGTTAGGGTTAGGGTTCTGATTAGAGTTAGGTTTAGAGTTTGGGTTTTGTAAGGGTAAAGGTTAGGGTTAGGGTTAGGGTTAGGGTTAGGACTTGGATTAGGGTTAGGGTTAGGGTTTGGATTATGGTTAGGGTTTGGATTTAGGTTTGGGTTATGTTTAGGGTAAGTGTTAGGGTTAGGGTTTCGGGTTAGGGTTAGGGTTAGGGGTAGTGTTTCGGTTTTGGTTGTTTTTTGGGTTAGGTTTAGGCGTGGGGTTAGGGCTGGGGTTTGGGTTAGGACTAGGGTTAGGGTTTGAGTTTGAATTAGGTTTAGGGTTAGCATTAGGGTTAGGATTAGGGTTAGGTTTAGGGTTTGGGTTAGGGCTAGGGTTAGTTTTAGTGTTAGGGTTAGGGTTTGGGTTAGGGTTAGTGTTAGGGTTAGGGTTTGGGTTAGGGTTAGGCTTAGGATTAGGGTTAGGGTTTGTGTTAAGATTAGGGTTTGGGATTGGTTTAGGGTTAGGGTTAGGGTTTGGATTAAGGTTACGTTTAGGGTTAGGGTTTGGGTTTGGGTTAGTGTTAGGGTTAGGTTTACGTTTTGGGTTATTGTTTCGGTTTCGGTGTGGATTAGGCTTAGGTTTCGTGTTAGGGTTTGGGTTTGGTTTAGGATTAGGGTTAGGGTTAAGGTTAGGGTTCGGCTTTGGTTTAGGGTTAGGGTTAGGGTTAGGGTAAGCGTTTGGGTTCGGGTTAGGTTTAGGGTTTGATTTAGGGTTAGGGTTAGGGTTAGGGTTAGGGTTTGGGTTAGGGTTTGGGATTAGGGGTTAGGGGTTAAGTTTAGGTTTATTGTT
>JAJHUQ010000032.1:12785000-12787500 GCA_035773235.1 Eospalax fontanierii
GGTTTTGGTTTGCGTTAGGGTTAGGGTTAGGGTTAGGGTTTGGGTTAGGGTTTGGGGTTCGGGGTTAGGGGTTAAGTTTAGGTTTAGGGTTAGGGTTAGGGTTCGGGTTAGGATTTGGGTTAGGGTTAGGGTTAGAGTCGGATTTGGGTTAGAGTTATGGTGAAGGTTAGGGGTTGGGTTAGGGTTAGGATTAGGGTTACGGTTAGGATTAGGGTTAGGGTTAGTGTTTGGATTAGGGTTAGTTTTAGGGTTTGGGTTTGGGAAAGGGTAAGGGTTAGGGTTAGGGTTTGGAGTAGGGTTAGGTTTAGGTTTTCGGTTAGGGTTAATGTTAGGGTTAGGGTTTGGTTTAGGGTTAAGTTTAGGGTTAGGGTTTAGGTTAGGTTTAGGGTTAGGGTTAGGGTTTGGGTTAGGGTTATGGTTGGGGTTCGGGTTTGGGTTAGGTTTAGGGTTAGGGTTAGGGTTAGGGTTAGGATTAGGGTTAGGGTTTGGGTTAGGGTTAGGCTTAGGTTTGAATTTGGGTTAGTGTTAGGGCTAGGGTTATTGTAAAGTTTATGGTTTGGATTTGGGTTAGGGTTAGGTTTTGAGTTACCATTAGGGTAAAGTTTAGGGTTTAGGTTTGGGTTAGGTTTATGGTTAGGGTTTGGTTTATGGTTAGGTTTAGGGTTAGGGTTAGGGTTAGGGTTTGGGTTAAGTTTAGGGTTAGGGTTAGGGTTAGGATTTGGGTTAGGGTTAGGGTTAGGGTTCGGGTTTGGGTTAGAGTTAGGGTGAGGGTTAGGGGTTGGGTTAGGGTTAGGGTTACGGTTAGGATTAGGATTACGGTTAGGGTTCGGATTAGGGTTAGTTTTAGGGTTTGAGTTTGGGTAAGGGTAAGGGTTAGTGTTAGGGTTAGGATAAGGATGAGGGTTAGGTTTAGGGTTAGGATTAGGGTTAGTGTTTGGGTTATGGTTTAGGTTTGGGTTAGGGTTAGGGTTTGGGTTAGTGTTAGAGTTAGCTTTTGAGTTAGGGTTAGGGTTAGGGTTAGGTTAGGATTTGGGTTAGAGTTAGGGTTAGGGTTAGAGTTTGGGTTTGGGTTAGGGTTAGGGTTAGGTTAGGGTTTGGGTTAGAGTTAGGGTTAGGGTTATGGGTTGGATTAGGGTTATGGTTAGGGTTAGGTTTAGGATTAGGGTTAGGGTTATTCTTTAGTTTTGGGTTATGGTTAGGGTTAGGGTTAGGGTTTAAGGGTAGGATTAGGGTTAGTGTTACGGTTTGGGTTAGGGTTAGGCTTACGGTGTGGGTTTGGGTTAGGGTTAGGGATAGGGTTAGGGTTTCGGTGTGGGTTATGTTTTGGGTTAGGTTTAGGGTCAGGGTTAGGATTTCGGTTCGGGTTAGGATTAGGGTTAGGGTTTCAGTTTGAATTAGGTTTAGTTTTAGCATTAGGGTTAGGGTTAGGTTTAGGATTAGTGTTTCGGTTAGGGTTAGGGTTAGGGTTTGGGTTAGGGTTAGGGTTAGGATTAGGGGTTAGGTTTAGGTTTAGGGTTATTATAAGTGTTTGGGTTAGGGTTAGTGTTAGAGTTTGGGTTAGGGTTAGGATTAGGTTTAGGGTTAGGGTTACGATTATGGTTAAGTTTAGGGTTCGTGTTTGGGTTAGGTTTAGGCTTAGGGTTAGGGTTAGTGTTAAGGTTTGGGTTAGTGTTCGGTTTAGGTTTTGGGTTAGGGTTAGGGTTAGTGTGAGGATTTGGGTTAGGGTTAGGTTTAGGGTTAGGGTTTGGGTTAGTGTTAGGGTTAGGTTTAGGGTTAGGGTTAGGGTTAGAATAAGGATGAGAGTTAGGGTTAGGGTTAGGATTAGGGTTATTATTTGGGTTGTGGTTTGGGTTAGAGTTAGGGTTAGGGTTTGGGTTAGTGTTAGAGTTAGGGTTTGAGTTAGGGTTAGGTTTAGGGTTAGGTTAGGGTTTGGGTTAGAGATAGGGTTAGGGTTAGGGTTTGGGTTTGGTTTAGAGTTAGGGTTAGGTTAGGGTTTGGGTTAGAATTAGGGTTAGGGTGAGGTGTTGGATTAGGGTTATGGTTTTTTAGGGTTAGGATTAGGTTTAGGGTTAGGGTTCCGATTAGAGTTAGGTTTAGATTTTGGGTTTGGGTAAGGATTAAGGTTAGGGTTAGGGTTAGGGTTAGGGTTAGGGTTAGGGTTAGGGTTTGGGGTAGGGTTAGGGTTAGGGTTAGGGTTACGGTTTCGGTTTGGGTTATGTTTTGGGTTAGTTTTAGGGTTAGGGTTAGGGTTTGAGATGGGTTAGGATTAGGGTTAGGGTTTGAGTTTGAATTAGGTTTAGGGTTAGCATTAGGGTTAGGGTTAGGTTTAGGATAAGTGTTTCAATTAGGGTTAGGTTTAGGGTTAGGGTTTGGGTTCGGGTTAGGGTTAGGGTTAGGGTTAGGGTTTGATTTAGGGTTAAGGTTAGGATTAAGGTTAGTGTTAGGGTTTGGGTTAGGGTTAGGGTTAGGAGTAGGGTTAGTTTTAGGGTTAGGTTTAGGG
>JAJHUQ010000032.1:12792500-12797500 GCA_035773235.1 Eospalax fontanierii
GGGTTAGGGTTAGGGTTAGGTTTGAGTTATGGTTAGGGTAAGTGTTAGGGTTAGGGTTTAGGGTTAGGGTTAGGTTTAGGGTAAGGGTTTCGGTTTGGGTTATGTTTTGGGTTAGGTTTAGGGTTAGGGTTAGGGTTTGAATTGGAATTAGGTTTAGGGTTAGCATTAGGGTTAGGGTTAGGTTTAGGATTAGTGTTTCAGTTAGGGTTAGGGTTAGGGTTAGGGTTAGGGTTAGGGTTAGGGTTAGGGTTAGGGTTTGTGTTAAGATTAGGGATTAGGTTTGGGTTAGGTTAGGGTTTGGTTACAGTTAGGGTTAGGGTTAGGGTTTGGGTTTGGTTTAGTGTTAGGGTTAGGTTAGGGTTTAGGTTAGAGTTAGGGTTAGGGTGAGGTGTTGGATTAGGGTTATGGTTAGGGTTAGGGTTAGGATTAGGGTTAGGGTTAGGGTTCCGATTAGAGTTAGGTTTAGAGTTTGGGTTTGGGTAAGGGTTAAGGTTAGGGTTACGGTTAGCGTTAGGGTTAGGTTTTCGGTTTGGGTTATGTTTTGGGTTAGGTTTAGGGTTAGGGATAGGGTTAGGGTTAGGTTTAAGGTTAGGATTAGGGTTAGGGTTTGAGTTTGAATTAGGTTTAGGGTTAGTATTAGGGTTAGGGTTAGATTTAGGATAAGTGTTTCAGTTAGGGTTTGGGATAGGGTTAGGGTTAGGGTTAGGGTTTGGGTTAGTGTTAGGTTTCGGGTTTGGGTTAGGGTTAGGGTTAGTGTTAGCAATAGGGTTAGGGTTAGGGTTAGGGTTTGGGTTAGTGTTAGGGTTAGGTTTAGGGTTAGGGTTAGGGTTAGAATAAGGATGAGGGTTAGGGTTAGGGTTAGGATTAGGGTTATTATTTGGGTTATGGTTTGGGTTAGTTTTAGGGTTAGGGTTTGGGTTAGTGTTAGAGTTAGGGTTTGAGTTAGGGTTAGGTTTAGGGTTAGGTTAGGGTTTGGGTTAGAGATAGGGTTAGGGTTAGGGTTAGGATTAGTGTTAGGGTTTGGGTTAGGGTTAGGGTTAGGACTAGGGTTAGTGTTAGTGTTAGGTTTAGGGTTAGCATTAGGGTTAGGATTAGGGTTAGGGTTAGGGTTTGGGTTAGGGTTAGGTTTAGGGTTAGGGTTAGGGTTAGGGTTAGGGTTAGGGTTTGGGTTAGGGTTAGGGTTAGGTTTAGGCTTTGGGTTAGGATTAGGGTTAGGGTTAGGGTTAGTGTTAGGGTTTGTGTTAAGATTAGGGTTTGGGTTTGGGTTAGGGTTAGGGTTAGGGTTAGGGGTAGGGATAGGGTTAGGTTTACAATTAGGGTTAGTGTTAAGGATAGGGTTAGGGTTAGGGTTAGGATAAGGATGAAGGTTAGGGTTAGGGTTAGGATAAGGGTTACTATTTGGGTTATGGTTTGGGTTAGGGTTAGGGTTAGGGTTTGGGTTAGTGTTAGAGTTAGGGTTTGAGTTAGGGTTAGGTTTAGGGTTAGATTAGGGTTTGGGTTAGAGTCAGTGTTAGGGTTACGGTTTGGGTATGGTTTAGAGTTAAGGTTAGGTTAGGGTTTGGGTTAGAGTTAGGGTTAGGGTGAGGTGTTGGATTAGGGTTATGGTTAGGGTTAGGGTTTGGGTTAGTGTTAGAGTTAGGGTTTGAGTTAGGGTTAGGTTTAGGCTTACATTGGGGTTTGGGTTAGAGTTAGGGTTAGGGTTAGGTGTTGGGTTTGGTTTAGAGTTAGGGTTAGGTTAGGGTTTGGGTTAGAGTTAGGGTTAGGGTGAGTTGTTGGATTAGGGTTATGGTTAGGGTTAAGGTTAGGATTAGGGTTAGTGTTAGGATTCCGATTAGAGTTAGGTTTAGAGTTTGGGGTTAGGTTAGGGTTAGGGTTAGGGTTTGGGTTAGAGATAGGGTTAGGGTTAGGGTTAGTGTTAGTGTTAGGGTTTGGGTTAGGGTTAGGGTTAGGACTAGGGTTAGTGTTGGTGTTAGGTTTAGGGTTAGCATTAGGGTTAGGATTAGGGTTAGGGTTAGGGTTTGGGTTAGGGTTAGGGTTAGGGTTAGGGTTAGGGTTAGGGTTAGGGTTAGGTTTGGGTTATGGTTAGGGTAAGGGTTAGGGTTAGGGTTTAGGGTTAGGGTTAGGTTTAGGGTAAGGGTTTCGGTTTGGGTTATGGTTTGGGTTAGGTTTAGGGTTAGGGATAGGGTTTGAATTGGAATTAGGTTTAGGGTTACATTAGGGTTAGGGTTAGGTTTAGGATTAGTGTTTCAGTTAGGGTTAGGGTTAGGGTTAGGGTTAGGGTTAGGGTTTGTGTTAAGATTAGGGATTAGGTTTGGGTTAGGTTAGGGTTTGGTTACAGTTAGGGTTAAGGTTAGGGTTTGGGTTTGGTTTAGTGTTAGGGTTAGGTTAGGGTTTAGGTTAGAGTTAGGGTTAGGGTGAGGTGTTGGATTAGGGTTATGGTTAGGGTTAGGGTTAGGATTAGGGTTAGGGTTAGGGTTCCGATTAGAGTTAGGTTTAGAGTTTGGGTTTGGGTAAGGGTTAAGGTTAGGGTTACGGTTAGCGTTAGGGTTAGGTTTTCGGTTTGGGTTATGTTTTGTGTTAGGTTTAGGGTTAGGGTTAGGGTTAGGGTTAGGTTTAAGGTTAGGATTAGGGTTAGGGTTTGAGTTTGAATTAGGTTTAGGGTTAGCATTAGGGTTAGGGTTAGATTTAGGATAAGTGTTTCAGTTAGGGTTTGGGATAGGGTTAGGGTTAGGGTTAGGGTTTGGGTTAAGGTTTGGGTTAGTGTTAGGTTTCGGGTTTGGGTTAGGGTTAGGGTTAATGTTACCAATAGGGTTAGGGTTAGGGTTAGGGTTTGGGTTAGTGTTAGGGTTAGGTTTAGGGTTAGGGTTAGGGTTAGAATAAGGATGAGGGTTAGGGTTAGGGTTAGGTTTAGGGTTATTATTTGGGTTATGGTTTGGGTTAGTTTTAGGGTTAGGGTTTGGGTTAGTGTTAGAGTTAGGGTTTGAGTTAGGGTTAGGTTTAGGGTTAGGTTAGGGTTTGGGTGAGAGATAGGGTTAGGGTTAGGGTTAGGGTTAGTGTTAGGGTTTGGGTTAGGGTTAGGGTTAGGAATAGGGTTGGTGTTAGTGTTAGGTTTAGGGTTAGCATTAGGGTTAGGATTAGGGTTAGGGTTAGGGTTTGGGTTAGGGTTAGGTTTAGGGTTAGGGTTAGGGTTAGGGTTAGGGTTAGGGTTTGGGTTAGGGTTAGGGTTAGGTTTAGGCTTTGGGTTAGGATTAGGGTTAGGGTTAGGGTTAGTGTTAGGGTTTGTGTTAAGATTAGGGTTTGGGTTTGGGTTAGGGTTAGGGTTAGGGTTAGGGTTAGGGTTAGGTTTACAATTAGGGTTAGTGTTAAGGTTAGGGTTAGGGTTAGGGTTAGGATAAGGATGAAGGTTAGGGTTAGGGTTAGGATAAGGGTTACTATTTGGGTTATGGTTTGGGTTAGGGTTAGGGTTAGGGTTTGGGTTAGTGTTAGAGTTAGGGTTTGAGTTAGGGTTAGGTTTAGGGTTAGATTAGGGTTTGGGTTAGAGTCAGTGTTAGGGTTACGGTTTGGGTATGGTTTAGAGTTAAGGTTAGGTTAGGGTTTGGGTTAGAGTTAGGGTTAGGGTGAGGTGTTGGATTAGGGTTATGGTTAGGGTTAGGTTTGGGTTAGTGTTAGAGTTAGGGTTTGAGTTAGGGTTAGGTTTAGGCTTATATTGGGGTTTGGGTTAGAGTTAGGGTTAGGGTTAGGTGTTGGGTTTGGTTTAGAGTTAGGGTTAGGTTAGGGTTTGGGTTAGAGTTATGGTTAGGGTGAGGTGTTGGATTAGGGTTATGGTTAGGGTTAAGGTTAGGATTAGGGTTAGTGTTAGGATTCCGATTAGAGTTAGGTTTAGAGTTTGGGGTTAGGTTAGGGTTAGGGTTAGGGTTTGGGTTAGAGATAGGGTTAGGGTTAGGGTTAGTGTTAGTGTTAGGGTTTGGGTTAGGGTTAGGGTTAGGACTAGGGTTAGTGTTAGTGTTAGGTTTAGGGTTAGCATTAGGGTTAGGATTAGGGTTAGGGTTAGGGTTTGGGTTAGGGTTAGGGTTAGGGTTAGGGTTAGGGTTTGGGTTAGGGTTAGGGTTAGGTTTGGGTTATGGTTAGGGTAAGTGTTAGGGTTAGGGTTTAGGGTTAGGGTTAGGTTTAGGGTAAGGGTTTCGGTTCGGGTTATGTTTTGGGTTAGGTTTAGGGTTAGGGTTAGGGTTTGAATTGGAATTAGGTTTAGGGTTAGCATTAGGGTTAGGGTTAGGTTTAGGATTAGTGTTTCAGTTAGGGTTAGGGTTAGGGTTAGGGTTTGGGTTCGGGTTAGGGTTAGGGTTAGGTTTAGGGTTTGATTTAGGGTTAGGGTTAGGGTTAGGGTTAGTGTTAGGGTTTGGGTTAGGGTTAGGGTTAGGACTAGGGTTAGTGTTAGGGTTAGGTTTAGGGTTAGCATTAGGGTTAGGATTACGGTTAGGGTTAGGGTTTGGGTTTTGGTTAGGGTTAGGGTTAGGTTTAGGGTTAAGGTTTGGGTTAGGGTTAGGGTTAGGGTTAGCGTTTGGGTTAGGGTTAGGGTTAGGGTTAGGATTAGGGTTAGGGTTTGTGTTAAGATTAGGGTTTGGGTTTGGGTTAAGGTTAGGGTTAGGGTTTGGGTTAAGGTTACGTTTAGGGTTAGGGTTTGTGTTAGGGTTAGGGTTAGCGTTAGGAGTAGGGTTAGGGTTTAGGTTTTTGGTTAGGGTTAGTGTTAGGGTTAGTGTTAGGATTAGGGTTTGGGTTAGGGTTTAGATTTGGTTAGGTTTAGGGTTAGGGTTAGGGTTATGGTTAGGTTTAGCATTAGGGTTAGGGTTAGGGTTATGGTTAGGGTTGGCGTTAGGTTTAGGGTTAGGGTTTGGGTTTGGTTTAGGGTTTGGGTTAGGGTTAGGGTTTGGGTTAGGGTTAGGGTTAGGGTTCGTGTTAGGATTTGGGTTAGGGTTAGGGTTAGAGTCGGATTTGGGTTAGAG
>JAJHUQ010000032.1:12802500-12805000 GCA_035773235.1 Eospalax fontanierii
TAGGGTTAGGGTTAGGGTTAGGGTTAGGGTTAGGGTTAGGGTTTGGGGTAGGGTTAGGGTTAGGGTTAGGGTTACGGTTTCGGTTTGGGTTATGTTTTGGGTTAGTTTTAGGGTTAGGGTTAGGGATTGAGATGGGTTAGGATTAGGGTTAGGGTTTGAGTTTGAATTAGGTTTAGGGTTAGCATTAGGGTTAGGGTTAGGTTTAGGATAAGTGTTTCAATTAGGGTTAGGTTTAGGGTTAGGTTTTGGGTTCGGGTTAGGGTTAGGGTTAGGGTTAGGGTTTGATTTAGGGTTAAGGTTAGGATTAGGGTTAGTGTTAGGGTTTGGGTTAGGGTTAGGGTTAGGAGTAGGGTTAGTTTTAGGGTTAGGTTTAGGGTTAGCATTAGGGTTAGGATTAGCGTTAGGGTTAGGGTTAGGGTTAGGGTTAGGGTTTGTGTTAAGATTAGAGTTTGTGTTTGGGTTAGGATTAGGGTTAGGGTTAGGGTTAGGGTTAGGGATAGGGTTAGAATTAGGGTTAGGGTTAAGGTTAGGGTTAGGGTTAGGTTTAGGGTTAGGGTTAGGGTTAGGGTTAGGGTTGGTGTTAAGATTATGGTTAGGGTTAGGGTTTGGGTTAGGTTTTCTGTGAGGATTAGGGTTAGGGTTAGAATTAGGGTTACCGTTAGGGTTACGGTTAGGGTTAGGTTTAGGATAATGATGAGAGTAAGGGTTAGGGTTAGGATTAGGGTTTTTATTTGGGTTATGGTTTGGGTTAGGGTTTGGGTTAGTGTTAGAGTTAGGGTTTGAGTTAGGGTTAGGTTTAGGTTTAGATTAGGGTTAGGGTTAGGGTTAGGGTTAGGGTTAGGGTTAGGGTTAGGACTAGGATTAGGGTTAGGGTTAGGGTTAGGGTTAGGGTTTGGTTTAGTGTTTGGGGTTAGGGGTTAGGGGTTAAGTTTAGGTTTAGGGTTAGGGTTAGGGATTGGTTTAGGGTTAGGGTTAGGTTTAGCGTTAGGTTTAGCTTTTAGGTTAGTGTTAGGGTTAGCGTTTGGGTTAGGGTTAGGGTTAGGGTTAGTGTTAGGTTTACGGTTTGGTTTAGGATTACGTTTAGGTTTAGGTTTTTGGTTAAGTTTCGGGTTAGGGTTATGGTTTGCGTTCGGGTTCGGTTAGTGTTACGGTTAGGGTTAGGGTTAGGGTTAGGTTTAGGGTTAGGGTTTGGGTTAGGGTTAGGCTTAGGGTTAGGGTTTGAGTTTGAGTTAGGTTTAGGGTTAGCATTAGGGTTAATATTAGGTTTAGGGTTTTGGTTTGGGTTAGGATTAATGTTAGGGTTAGGGTTAGGGTTTGGGTTAGTGTTAGAGTTAGGGTTTGAGTTAGGGTTAGGTTTAGGCTTACATTGGGGTTTGGGTTAGAGTTAAGGTTAGGGTTAGGGTTTGGGTTTGGTTTAGAATTATTGTTAGGTTAGGGTTTGGGTTAGAGTTAGGGTTAGGGTGAGGTGTTGGATTAGGGTTATGGTTAGGGTTAGGGTTAGGATTACTGTTAGGGTTAGGGTTCCGATTAGAGTTAGGTTTAGAGTTTGGGTTTGGGTAAGGGTTAAGGTTAGGTTTAGGGTTAGGGTTAGGATTAGGGTTAGGGTTTTGGTTAGGGCTAGGCTTAGGTTTGAATTTGGGTTAGTGTTAGGGCTAGGGTTAGTGTAAAGTTTATGGTTTGGATTTGGGTTAGGGTTAGGTTTTGAGTTACCATTAGGGTAAAGTTTAGGGTTTAGGTTTGGGTTAGGTTTATGGTTAGGGTTTGGTTTATGGTTAGGTTTAGGGTTAGGGTTAGGGTTAGGGTTTGGGTTAAGTTTAGGGTTAGGGTTAGGATTTGGGTTAGGGTTAGGGTTAGGGTTCGGGTTTGGGTTAGAGTTAGGGTAAGGGTTAGGGGTTGGGTTAGGGTTAGGGTTACGGTTAGGATTAGGATTACGGTTAGGGTTCGGATTAGGGTTAGTTTTAGGGTTTGAGTTTGGGTAAGGGTAAGGGTTAGTGTTAGGGTTAGGATAAGGATGAGGGTTAGGTTTAGGGTTAGGATTAGGGTTAGTGTTTGGGTTATGGTTTAGGTTTGGGTTAGGGTTAGGGTTTGGGTTAGTGTTAGAGTTAGGTTTTGATTTAGGTTTAGGGTTAGGGTTGGGTTAGGATTTGGGTTAGAGTTAGGGTTAGGGTTAGAGTTTGGGTTTGGGTTAGGGTTAGGGTTAGGTTAGGGTTTGGGTTAGAGTTAGGGTTAGGGTTAGGTGTTGGATTAGGGTTATGGTTAGGGTTAGGTTTAGGATTAGGGTTAGGGTTATTCTTTAGTTTTGGGTTATGGTTAGGGTTAGGGTTAGGGTTTAAGGGTAGGATTAGGGTTAGTGTTACGGTTTGGGTTAGGGTTAGGCTTACGGTGTGGGTTTGGGTTAGGGTTAGGGATAGGGTTAGGGTTTCGGTGTGGGTTATGTTTTGGGTTAGGTTTAGGGTCAGGGTTAGGATTTCGGTTCGGGTTAGGATTAGGGTTAGGGTTT
>JAJHUQ010000032.1:12810000-12817500 GCA_035773235.1 Eospalax fontanierii
GAGTCAGTGTTAGGGTTACGGTTTGGGTATGGTTTAGAGTTAAGGTTAGGTTAGGGTTTGGGTTAGAGTTAGGGTTAGGGTGAGGTGTTGTATTACGGTTATGGTTAGGGTTAGGTTTGGGTTAGTGTTAGAGTTAGGGTTTGAGTTAGGGTTAGGTTTAGGCTTACATTGGGGTTTGGGTTAGAGTTAGGGTTAGGGTTAGGTGTTGGGTTTGGTTTAGAGTTAGGGTTAGGTTAGGGTTTGGGTTAGAGTTAGGGTTAGGGTGAGGTGTTGGATTAGGGTTATGGTTAGGGTTAAGGTTAGGATTAGGGTTAGTGTTAGGATTCCGATTAGAGTTAGGTTTAGAGTTTGGGGTTAGGTTAGGGTTAGGGTTAGGGTTTGGGTTAGAGATAGGGTTAGGGTTAGGGTTAGTGTTAGTGTTAGGGTTTGGGTTAGGGTTAGGTTTAGGACTAGGGTTAGTGTTAGTGTTAGGTTTAGGGTTATCATTAGGGTTAGGATTAGGGTTAGGGTTAGGGTTTGTGTTAGGGTTAGGGTTAGGGTTAGGGTTAGGGTTAGGGTTAGGGTTAGGGTTTGGGTTAGGGTTAGGGTTAGGTTTGGGTTATGGTTAGGGTAAGTGTTAGGGTTAGGGTTTAGGGTTAGGGTTAGGTTTAGGGTAAGGGTTTCGGTTTGGGTTATGTTTTGGGTTAGGTTTAGGGTTAGGGTTAGGGTTTGAATTGGAATTAGGTTTAGGGTTAGCATTAGGGTTAGGGTTAGGTTTAGGATTAGTGTTTCAGTTAGGGTTAGGGTTAGGGTTAGGGTTAGGGTTAGGGTTAGGGTTAGGGTTAGGGTTTGTGTTAAGATTAGGGATTAGGTTTGGGTTAGGTTAGGGTTTGGTTACAGTTAGGGTTAGGGTTAGGGTTTGGGTTTGGTTTAGTGTTAGGGTTAGGTTAGGGTTTAGGTTAGAGTTAGGGTTAGGGTGAGCTGTTGGATTAGGGTTATGGTTAGGGTTAGGGTTAAGGTTAGGGTTAGGGTTAGGGTTCCGATTAGAGTTAGGTTTAGAGTTTTCGTTTGGGTAAGGGTTAAGGTTAGGGTTACTGTTAGCGTTATGGTTAGGTTTTCGGTTTGGGTTATGTTTTGGGTTAGGTTTAGGGTTAGGGTTAGGGTTAGGGTTAGGTTTAAGGTTAGGATTAGGGTTAGGGTTTGAGTTTGAATTAGGTTTAGGGTTAGCATTAGGGTTAGGGTTAGATTTAGGATAAGTGTTTCAGTTAGGGTTTGGGATAGGGTTAGGGTTAGGGTTAGGGTTTGGGTTAAGGTTTGGGTTAGTGTTAGGTTTCGGGTTTGGGTTAGGGTTAGGGTTAGTGTTAGCAATAGGGTTAGGGTTAGGGTTAGGGTTAGGGTTTGGGTTAGTGTTAGGGTTAGGTTTAGGGTTAGGGTTAGGGTTAGAATAAGGATGAGGGTTAGGGTTAGGGTTAGGATTAGGGTTATTATTTGGGTTATGGTTTGGGTTAGTTTTAGGGTTAGGGTTTGGGTTAGTGTTAGAGTTAGGGTTTGAGTTAGGGTTAGGTTTAGGGTTAGGTTAGGGTTTGGGTTAGAGATAGGTTTAGGGTTAGGGTTAGGGTTAGTGTTAGGGTTTGGGTTAGGGTTAGGGTTAGGACTAGGGTTAGTGTTAGTGTTAGGTTTAGGGTTAGCATTAGGGTTAGGATTAGGGTTAGGGTTAGGGTTTGGGTTAGGGTTAGGGTTAGGGTTAGGGTTAGGGTTAGGGTTAGGGTTTGGGTTAGGGTTAGGGTTAGCTTTAGGCTTTGGGTTAGGATTAGGGTTAGGGTTAGGGTTAGTGTTAGGGTTTGTGTTAAGATTAGGGTTTGGGTTTGGGTTAGGGTTAGGGTTAGGGTTAGGGTTAGGGTTAGGGTTAGGTTTACAATTAGGGTTAGTGTTAAGGTTAGGGTTAGGGTTAGGGTTAGGATAAGGATGAAGGTTAGGGTTAGGGTTAGGATAATGGTTACTATTTGGGTTATGGTTTGGGTTAGGGTTAGGGTTAGGGTTTGGGTTAGTGTTAGAGTTAGGGTTTGAGTTAGGGTTAGTTTTAGGGTTAGATTAGGGTTTGGGTTAGAGTCAGTGTTAGGGTTACGGTTTGGGTATGGTTTAGAGTTAGGTTAGGTTAGGGTTTGGGTTAGAGTTAGGGTTAGGGTGAGGTGTTGGATTAGGGTTATGGTTAGGGTTAGGGTTTGGGTTAGTGTTAGAGTTAGGGTTTGAGTTAGGGTTAGGTTTAGGCTTACATTGGGGTTTGGGTTAGAGTTAGGGTTAGGGTTAGGTGTTGGGTTTGGTTTAGAGTTAGGGTTAGGTTAGGGTTTGGGTTAGAGTTAGGGTTAGGGTGAGGTGTTGCTTTAGGGTTATGGTTAGGGTTAAGGTTAGGATTAGGGTTAGTGTTAGGATTCCGATTAGAGTTAGGTTTAGAGTTTGGGGTTAGGTTAGGGTTAGGGTTAGGGTTTGGGTTAGAGATAGGGTTAGGGTTAGGGTTAGTGTTAGTGTTAGGGTTTGGGTTAGGGTTAGGGTTAGGACTAGGGTTAGTGTTAGTGTTAGGTTTAGGGTTAGCATTAGGGTTAGGATTACGGTTAGGGTTAGGGTTTGGGTTAGGGTTAGGGTTAGGGTTAGGGTTAGGGTTAGGGTTTGGGTTAGGGTTAGGGTTAGGTTTGGGTTATGGTTAGGGTAAGTGTTAGGGTTAGGGTTTAGGGTTAGGGTTAGTTTTAGGGTAAGGGTTTCGGTTTGGGTTATGTTTTGGGTTAGGTTTAGGGTTAGGGTTAGGGTTTGAATTGGAATTAGGTTTAGGGTTAGCATTAGGGTTAGGGTTAGGTTTAGGATTAGTGTTTCAGTTAGGGTTAGGGTTAGGGTTAGGGTTAGGGTTAGGGTTAGGGTTTGTGTTAAGATTAGGGATTAGGTTTGGGTTAGGTTAGGGTTTGGTTACAGTTAGGGTTAGGGTTAGGGTTTGGGTTTGGTTTAGTGTTAGGGTTAGGTTAGGGTTTAGGTTAGAGTTAGGGTTAGGGTGAGGTGTTGGATTAGGGTTACGGTTAGGGTTAGGGTTAGGATTAGGGTTAGGGTTAGGGTTAGGGTTCCGATTAGAGTTAGGTTTAGAGTTTGGGTTTGGGTAAGGGTTAAGGTTAGGGTTACGGTTAGCGTTATGGTTAGGTTTTCGGTTTGGGTTATGTTTTGGGTTAGGTTTAGGGTTAGGGTTAGGGTTAGGGTTAGGTTTAAGGTTAGGATTAGGGTTAGGGTTTGAGTTTGAATTAGGTTTAGGGTTAGCATTAGGGTTAGGGTTAGATTTAGGATAAGTGTTTCAGTTAGGGTTTGGGATAGGGTTAGGGTTAGGGTTAGGGTTTGGGTTAAGGTTTGGGTTAGTGTTAGGTTTCGGGTTTGGGTTAGGGTTAGGGTTAGTGTTAGCAATAGGGTTAGGGTTAGGGTTAGGGTTAGGGTTTGGGTTAGTGTTAGGGTTAGGTTTAGGGTTAGGGTTAGGGTTAGAATAAGGATGAGGGTTAGGGTTAGGGTTAGGATTAGGGTTATTATTTGGGTTATGGTTTGCGTTAGTTTTAGGGTTAGGATTTGGGTTAGTGTTAGAGTTAGGGTTTGAGTTAGGGTTAGGTTTAGGGTTAGGTTAGGGTTTGGGTTAGAGATAGGGCTAGGGTTAGGGTTAGGGTTAGTGTTAGGGTTTGGGTTAGGGTTAGGGTTAGGACTAGGGTTAGTGTTAGTGTTAGGTTTAGGGTTAGCATTAGGGTTAGGATTAGGGTTAGGGTTAGGGTTTGGGTTAGGGTTAGGGTTAGGGTTAGGGTTAGGGTTAGGGTTTGGGTTAGGGTTAGGGTTAGGTTTAGGCTTTGGGTTAGGATTAGGGTTAGGGTTAGGGTTAGTGTTAGGGTTTGTGTTAAGATTAGGGTTTGGGTTTGGGTTAGGGTTAGGGTTAGGGTTAGGGTTAGGGTTAGGGTTAGGTTTACAATTAGGGTTAGTGTCAAGGTTAGGGTTAGGGTTAGGGTTAGGATAAGGATGAAGGTTAGGGTTGGGGTTAGGATAAGGGTTACTATTTGGGTTATGGTTTGGGTTAGGGTTAGGGTTAGGGTTTGGGTTAGTGTTAGAGTTAGGGTTTGAGTTAGGGTTAGGTTTAGGGTTAGATTAGGGTTTGGGTTAGAGTCAGTGTTAGGGTTACGGTTTGGGTATGGTTTAGAGTTAGGTTAGGTTAGGGTTTGGGTTAGAGTTAGGGTTAGGGTGAGGTGTTGGATTAGGGTTATGGTTAGGGTTAAGGTTAGGATTAGGGTTAGTGTTAGGATTCCGATTAGAGTTAGGTTTAGAGTTTGGGGTTAGGTTAGGGTTAGGGTTAGGGTTTGGGTTAGAGATAGGGTTAGGGTTAGGGTTAGTGTTAGTGTTAGGGTTTGGGTTAGGGTTAGGGTTAGGACTAGGGTTAGTGTTAGTGTTAGGTTTAGGGTTAGCATTAGGGTTAGGATTAGGGTTAGGGTTAGGGTTTCGGTTAGGGTTAGGGTTAGGGTTAGGGTTAGGGTTAGGGTTAGGTTTTGGGTTAGGGTTAGGGTTAGGTTTGGGTTATGGTTAGGGTAAGTGTTAGGGTTAGGGTTTAGGGTTAGGGTTAGGTTTAGGGTAAGGGTTTCGGTTTGGGTTATGTTTTGGGTTAGGTTTAGGGTTAGGGTTAGGGTTTGAATTGGAATTAGGTTTAGGGTTAGCATTAGGGTTAGGGTTAGGTTTAGGATTAGTGTTTCAGTTAGGGTTAGGGTTAGGGTTAGGGTTAGGGTTAGGGTTAGGGTTAGGGTTTGTGTTAAGATTAGGGATTAGGTTTGGGTTAGGTTAGGGTTTGGTTACAGTTAGGGTTAGGGTTAGGGTTTGGGTTTGGTTTAGTGTTAGGGTTAGGTTAGGGTTTAGGTTAGAGTTAGGGTTAGGGTGAGGTGTTGGATTAGGGTTATGGTTAGGGTTAGGGTTAGGATTAGGGTTAGGGTTAGGGTTCCGATTAGAGTTAGGTTTAGAGTTTGGGTTTGGGTAAGGGTTAAGGTTAGGGTTACGGTTAGCGTTAGGGTTAGGTTTTCGGTTTGGGTTATGTTTTGGGTTAGGTTTAGGGTTAGGGTTAGGGTTAGGGTTAGGTTTAAGGTTAGGATTAGGGTTAGGGTTTGAGTTTGAATTAGGTTTAGGGTTAGCATTAGGGTTAGGGTTAGATTTAGGATAAGTGTTTCAGTTAGGGTTTGGGATAGGGTTAGGGTTAGGGTTAGGGTTTGGGTTAAGGTTTGGGTTAGTGTTAGATTTCGGGTTAGGGTTAGGGTTAGGGTTAGTGTTAGCAATAGGGTTAGGGTTAGGGTTAGGGTTAGGGTTTGGGTTAGTGTTAGGGTTAGGTTTAGGGTTAGGGTTAGGGTTAGAATAAGGATGAGGGTTAGGGTTAGGGTTAGGATTAGGGTTATTATTTGGGTTATGGTTTGGGTTAGTTTTAGGGTTAGGGTTTGGGTTAGTGTTAGAGTTATGGTTTGAGTTAGGGTTAGGTTTAGGGTTAGGTTAGGGTTTGGGTTAGAGATAGGGTTAGGGTTAGGGTTAGGGTTAGTGTTAGGGTTTGGGTTAGGGTTAGGGTTAGGACTAGGGTTAGTGTTAGTGTTAGGTTTAGGGTTAGCATTAGGGTTAGGATTAGGGTTAGGGTTAGGGTTTGGGTTAGGGTTAGGGTTAGGGTTAGGGTTAGGGTTAGGGTTTGGGTTAGGGTTAGGGTTAGGTTTAGGCTTTGGGTTAGGATTAGGGTTAGGGTTAGGGTTAGTGTTAGGGTTTGTGTTAAGATTAGGGTGTGGGTGGGGGTGAGGGTTAGGGTGAGGGTTAGGGTTAGGGATGGGGTTAGGATTGCAATTAGGGTTAGTGTTAAGGTTAGGGATAGAGTTAGGGTTAGGATAAAGATGAAGGTTAGGGTTAGGGTTAGGATAAGGGTTACTATTTGGGTTATGGTTTGGGTTAGGGTTAGGGTTAGGTTTTGGGTTAGTGTTAGAGTTAGGGTTTGAGTTAGGGTTAGGTTTAGGGTTAGATTAGGGTTTGGGTTAGAGTCAGTGTTAGGGTTACGGTTTGGGTATGGTTTAGAGTTAAGGTTAGGGTTAGGGTTAGGGTTAGGGTTAGGGTTTGTGTTAAGATCAGGGTTGGGTTTGGTTAGGGTTAGGGTTAGGGTTAGGGTTAGGGTTAGGGTTAGAATTAGGGTTAGGTTTATGGTTAGGTTTAGGGTTAGGGTTAGGATAAGGATGAGGGTTAGGGTTAGGGTTAGGATTAGTGTTATTATTTGGGTTATGGTTTGGGTTAGGGTTAGGGTTAGGGTTTGGGTTAGTGTTAGATTTAGGGTTTGAGTTAGGGTTAGGTATAGGGTTAGGTTAGGGTTTCGGTTAGAGTTAGGGTTAGGGTTAGGTTTGGGTTTGGTTTAGAGTTAGGGTTAGGTTTGGGTTTGGGTTAGAGTTAGTGTTAGGGTGAGGTGTTGGATTAGTGTTATGGTTAGCGTTAGGGTTAGGATTAGGGTTAGGGTTAGGGTTCTGATTAGAGTTAGGTTTAGAGTTTGAGTTTTGTAAGGGTTAAGTTTAGGGTTAGGGTTAGGGTTAGGGTTAGGACTTGGATTAGGGTTAGGTTTAGGGTTAGGATTATGGTTAGGGTTTGGATTTAGGTTTGGGTTATGTTTAGGGTAAGTGTTAGGGTTAGGGTTTCGGGTTTGAGTTCGGGTTAGGGTTAGGGTTAGGGTTAGGGTTAGAGTTTGATTTAGGGTTAAGGTTAAGATTACGGTTAGTGTTAGGGTTTGGGTTAGGGTTAGGGTTAGGAGTATGGTTAGTTTTAGGGTTAGGTTTAGGGTTAGCATTAGGGTTTGGATTAGCGTTAGGGTTAGGGTTTGGGTTAGGGTTAGGGTTAGGGTTAGGATTAGGGTTTGGGTTAGGTTTAGGGTTAGGGTAAGGGTTAGGATTAGGGTTAGGGTTTGTGCTAAGATTAGGGTTTGTGTTTGGGTTAGGGTTAGGGTTAGGGTTAGGGTTAGGGTTAGGGTTAGGGATAGGGTTAGAATTAGGGTTAGGGTTAAGGTTAGTGTTAGGGTTAGGTTTAGGGTTAGGGTTAGGGTTAGGGTTGGTGTTAAGATTATGGTTAGGGTTACGGTTTGGGTTAGGTTTTCTGTTAGGACTACGGTTAGGGTTAGAATTAGGGTTACGGTTAGGGTTACGGTTAGGGTTAGGGTTAGGATAAGGATGAGGGTTAGGGTTAGGGTTAGGATTAGGGTTATTATTTGGGTTATGGTTTGGGTTAGGGTTAGGGTTAGGGTTTGGGTTAGTGTTAGAGTTAGGGTTTGAGTTAGGGTTAGGTTTAGGTTTAGGTTAGGGTTAGGGTTAGGGTTAGGGTTAGGGTTAGGGTTAGGGTTAGGACTAGGATTAGGGTTAGGGTTAGGGTTAGGGTTAGGGTTTGGTTTAGGGTTTGGGGTTAGGGGTTAGGGGTTAAGTTTAGGTTTAGGGTTAGGGTTAGGGATTGGTTTAGGTTTAGGGTTAGGTTTAGGGT
>JAJHUQ010000032.1:12822500-12832500 GCA_035773235.1 Eospalax fontanierii
ATGGTGTGGGTTCGGGTTGGGTTGGTTTTGGGTTTTTAGTGAGGGTTAGGGTTAGGGTTAGGGATAGGGGTTGGATTAGGGTTAGGCTTAGGGTTAGGGTTTGAGTTTGAGTTAGGTTTAGGGTTAGCATTAGGGTTAGGATTAGGGTTAGTGTTAGGGTTTGGGTTAGGGTTAGGCTTAGGGTTAGGGTTAGGGTTTGGGTTACGGTTAGGATTGAATCTGGGTGAGTGTTAGGGTTATGGTTAGTGTTAAGATTATGGTTAGGGTTAGGGTTAGGGTTAGGTTTTGGGTTAGGGTTAGGGTTAGGGTTAGAATTAGGGTTAGGGTTAGGGTTAGGGTTAGGGATAGGGATAGGGTTAGGAAAAGGATGAGGTTTAGGGTTAGGGTTAGGATTAGGGTTATTATTTGGGTTATGGTTTGGGTTAGGGTTAGTGTTAGGGTTTGGGTTAGTGTTAGAGTTAGGGTGAGGGTTAGGGTTTGGGTTTGGTTTAGAGTTAGGGTTAGGTTAGGGTTTGGGTTAGAGTTAGGGTTAGGGTGAGGTGTTCGATCAGGGTTATGGTTAGGGTTAGGGTTAGGATTATGGTTACGGTTACGGTTCCGATTAGAGTTAGGTTTAGAGTGTGGGTTTGGGTAAGGGTTAAGGTTAGGTTTAGGGTTAGGGTTAGGGTTAGGGTTAGGATTAGGGTTAGGGTTAGGGTTCCGATTAGAGTTAGCTTTAGAGTTTGGGTTTGGGTAAGGGTTAAGTTTTAGTTTAGGGTTAGGGTTAGGGGTAGGGTTAGGACTAGGATTAGGGATAGGGATGGGGTTAGGTTAGGGTTTATGTTGAGTTCAGGGTTAGGGTTAGGGGTTGGATTAGGGTTATGGTTAGGGTTAGGCTTTAGGTTTGGGTTATGGTTAGGGTTAGGGTTAGGGTTTAAGGGTAGGATTAGAGTTAGTGTTAGGGTTTGGGTTAGGGTTAGGGTTACGGTGTGGGTTTGGGTTAGGGTTAGGGTTAGGGTTAGGGTTTCGGTGTGGGTTATGTTTTGGGTTAGGTTTAGGGTTAGGGTTAGGGTTTCGGTTCAGGTTAGGATTAGGATTAGAGTTTGAGTTTGAATTAGGTTTGGGTTAGCATTAGGGTTAGGGTTAGGTTTAGGATTAGTGTTTCGGTTAGGGTTAGGGTTAGGGTTAGGGTTAGGGTTCCGATTAGAGTTAGGTTTAGAGTTTGGGTTTGGGTAAGGATTAAGGTTAGTGTTAGGGTTAGGGTTAGGGTTAGGGTTAGTACTAGGATTAGGTTTAGGGTTAGGGTTAGGATTAGGGTTAGTGTTAGGGTTAGGTTAGGGTTTCGGTTTGGGTTATGTTTTGGGTTAGGTTTAGGGTTTGGGTTGGTTAGGGTTAGGGGTAGGGTTAGGGTTAGGATTAGGGTTAGGGTTTGAGTTTGAATTACGTTTAGGGTTAGCATTAGGGTTAGGGTTAGGTTTAGGATAAGTGTTTCAGTTAGGGTTAGGGTTAGGGTTAGGGTTAGGGTTAGGGTGAGGATTAGGGTTTGATTTAGGGTTAGGGTTAGGGTTAGGGTAAGGGTTTGGGTTAGGGTTAGGGTTAGGGTTAGGGTTTGAGTTAGGGTTAGGGTTAGGGTTAGGGATTGGGTTAGGATTAGGGTTAGGGTTAGGGTTTCGGTTCGGGTTAGGATTATGGTTAGGGTTTGAGTTTGAATTAGGTTAAGGGTTAGCATTAGGGTTAGGGTAAGGTTTAGGATTAGTGTTTTGGTTAGGGTTAGGGTTAGGGTTAGGGTTTGGGTTAGGGTTAGGGTTAGGATTAGGGGTTAGCTTTAGGTTTAGGGTTATTATTAGGGTTTGGGTTAGGGTTAGTGTTAGGGTTTGGGTTTTAGTTAGAATTAGGTTTAGTGTTAGGGTTAGGTTTTGTGTTAGTGTTAGGGTTAATAATAGTGTTAGTGTTAGGGTTTGGGTTAGGGTTAGGGTTAGGTTTAGAGTTAGGATTAGGTTTAGGGTTAGGGTTAGATTTAGGGTTTGGTTTAGGAGTAGTGTTAGGGTTAGGTTTAGGGTTTGGGTTAGGTTTAGGGTTAGGGTTAGGGTTTGGGTTCGGGTTAGGGTTAGGGTTAGGGTTAGGGTTAGCGTTTGGGTTAGGGTTAGGGTTAGGGTTAGGGTTTGGGTTAGGGTTAGATTTAGGGTTAGGTTTAGGGTTTGGGATAGGATTAGGATTAGGGTTAGGGTTTGGGATAGGGTTAGGGTTAGGGTTACGGTTAGGGTTAGAATTAGGGTTAGGGTTTGTGTTAAGATTAGGGTTTGGGTTTGGGTTAGGGTTAGGTTTAGGTTTAGGGTTTGATTTAGGGTTAGGGTTAGTGTTAGGGTTTGGGTTAGGGTTAGGGTTAGGACTAGGGTTAGTGTTAGGGTTAGGTTTAGGGTTAGCATTAGGGTTAGGATTAGGGTTAGGGTTAGGGTTTGTGTTAGGGTTAGGGTTAGGGTTAGGGTTAGGGTTTGGGTTAGGGTTAGGGTTTGGGTTAGGGTTTGGGTTAGGGTTAGGATTAGGGTTAGGGTTAGGGTTCCGATTAGAGTTAGGTTTAGAGTTTGGGTTTGGGTAAGGGTTAAGGTTAGGGTTAGGGTTAGGGTTAGGGTTAGGGTTAGGGTTTCAGTTTGGTTATGTTTTGGGTTAGGTTTAGGGTTAGGGTTACGGTTAGGGTTAGGGTTAGGGTTAGGGTTAGGATTAGGGTTAGGGTTTGAGTTTGAATTAGGTTTAGGGTTAGCATTAGGGTTAGGGTTAGGTTTAGGATAAGTGTTTCAGTTAGGGTTAGGGTTAGGGTTAGGGTTAGGGTGAGGGTTAGGGTTTGATTTAGGGTTAGGTTTAGGGTTAGGATTAGTGTTAGGGTTTGGGTTAGGGTTAGGGTTAGGACTAGGGTTAGTGTTAGGGTTAGGTTTAGGGTTAGCATTAGGGTTAGGATTAGGGTTAGGGTTAGGGTTTGGGTTAAGGTTAGGGTTAGGGTTAGGTTTACAATTAGGGTTAGTGTTAAGGTTAGGGTTAGGGTTAGGGTTAGGATAAGGATGAAGGTTAGGGTTAGGGTTAGGATTAGGGTTACTATTTGGGTTATGGTTTGGGTTAGGGTTAGGGTTTTGGTTAGTGTTAGAGTTAGGGTTTGAGTTAGGGTTAGGTTTAGGGTTAGATTAAGGTTTGGGTTAGAGTCAGTGTTAGGGTTACGGTTTGGGTTTGGTTTAGAGTTAGGGTTAGGTTAGTTTTTGGGTTAGAGTTAGGGTTAGGGTGAGGTGTTGGATTAGGGTTATGGTTAGGGTTATGGTTTGGGTTAGTGTTACAGTTAGGGTTTGAGTTAGGGTTAGGTTTAGGCTTACATTGGGGTTTGGGTTAGAGTTAGGGTTAGGGTTAGGTGTTGGGTTTGCTTTAGATTTACTGTTAGGTTAGGGTTTGGGTTAGAGTTAGGGTTAGGGTGAGGTGTTGGATTAGGGTTATGGTTAGGGTTAGGGTTAGGATTAGGGTTAGGGTTAGGGTTCCGATTAGAGTTAGGTTTAGAGTTTGGGTTTCGGTAAGGGTTAAGGTTAGGTTTAGGTTTAGGGTTAGGGTTAGGGTTAGGGTTAGGACTATGATTAGGGTTATGGTTAGGGTAAGGGTAAGGATTAGGGTTAGGGTTAGGGTTCCGATTAGAGTTAGGTTTAGAGTTTGGGTTTGGGTAAGGGTTAAGGTTAGGTTTAGGGTTAGGGTTAGGGTTAGGGTTAGGACTAGGATTAGGGTTAGGGTTAGGGGTTGGATTAGGGTTAGGTTTTGGTTTTGGGTTTGGGTTATGGATAGGGTAAGTTTTAGGGTTAGGGTTTAGGGTTAGGGTTAGGTTTAGGGTAAGGATTTCGGTTTGGGTTATGTTTTGGGTTAGGTTTAGGGTTAGGGTTAGGGTTTGAATTGGAATTAGGTTTAGGGTTAGCATTAGTGTTAGGGTTAGGTTTAGGATTAGTGTTTCAGTTAGGGTTAGGGTTAGGGTTAGGGTTTGGGTTCGGGTTAGGGTTAGGGTTAGGTTTAGGGTTTGATTTAGGGTTAGGGTTAGGGTTAGGGTTAGTGTTAGGGTTTGGGTTATGGTTAGGGTTAGGACCAGGGTTAGTGTTAGGGTTAGGTTTATGGTGAGCATTAGGGTTAGGATTACGGTTAGGGTTAGGGTTTGGGTTTTGGTTAGGGTTAGGGTTAGCTTTAGGGTTAAGGTTTGGGTTAGGGTTAGGGTTAGGTTTAGCATTTGGGTTAGGGTTAGGGTTAGGGTTAGGATTAGGGTTAGGGTTTGTGTTAAGATTAGGGTTTGGGTTTGGGTTAAGGTTAGGGTTAGGGTTTGGGTTAAGGTTAGGTTTAGGGTTAGGGTTAGTGTTAGGGTTAGGGTTAGTGTTAGGAGTGGGTTAGGGTTTAGGTTTTTGGTTAGGGTTAGTGTTAGGGTTATTGTTAGGATTAGGGTATGGGTTAGGGTTTAGGTTTGGTTAGGTTTAGGGTTAGGGTTATGATTATGGTTAGGTTTAGCATTAGGGTTAGGGTTAGGGTTATGGTTAGGGTTGGTGTTAGGTTTAGGGTTAGGGTTTGGGTTTGGGTTAGGGTTTGGGTTAGGGTTAGGGTTTGGGTTAGGGTTAGGGTTAGGGTTCGGGTTAGGATTTGGGTTAGGGTTAGGGTTAGAGTCGGATTTGGGTTAGAGTTATGGTGAAGGTTAGGGGTTGGGTTAGGGTTAGGGTTACGGTTAGGATTAGGGTTACGGTTAGGATTAGGGTTAGGGTTAGTGTTTGGATAAGGGTTAGTTTAAGGGTTTGGGTTTGGGTAAGGGTAAGAGTTAGGTTTAGGGTTTGGAGTAGGTTTAGGTTTTCGGTTAGGGTTAATGTTAGGGTTAAGATTAGGGTTAGGGTTTGGTTTAGGGTAAAGGTTAGGGTTAAGGTTTAGGTTAGGTTTAGGGTTAGGGTTAGGGTTTGGGTTAGGGTTATGGTTGGGGTTCGGGTTTGGGTTAGGGTTAGGGTTAGGGTTAGGGTTAGGGTTAGGGTTAGGATTAGGGTTAGGGTTTGGGTTAGGGTAAGGCTTAGGTTTGAATTTGGGTTAGTGTTAGGGCTAGGGTTAGTGTAAAGTTTATGGTTTGGATTTGGGTTAGGGTTAGGGTTTGAGTTACCATTAGGGTAAAGTTTAGGGTTTAGGTTTGGGTTAGGTTTATGGTTAGGGTTTGGGTTATGGTTAGGTTTAGGGTTAGGGTTAGGGTTAGGGTTTGGGTTAAGTTTAGGGTTAGGGTTAGGGTTAGGATTTGGGTTAGGGTTAGGGTTAGGGTTCGGGTTTGGGTTAGAGTTAGGGTGAGGGTTAAGGGTTGGGTTAGGGTTAGGGTTACGGTTAGGATTAGGATTACGGTTAGGGTTCAGATTAGGGTTAGTTTTAGGGTTTGTGTTTGGGTAAGGGTAAGGGTTAGGGTTAGGGTTAGGATAAGGATGAGGGTTAGGTTTAGGGTTAGGATTAGGGTTAGTGTTTGGGTTATGGTTTAGGTTTGGGTTAGGGTTAGGGTTTGGGTTAGTGTTAGATTTAGGTATTGAGTTAGGGTTAGGGTTAGGGTTAGGTTAGGATTTGGGTTAGAGTTAGGGTTAGGGTTAGGGTTTGGGTTTGGGTTAGGGTTAGGGTTAGGTTAGGGTTTGGGTTAGAGTTAGGGTTAGGGTTATGGGTTGGATTAGGGTTATGGTTAGGGTTAGGTTTAGGATTAGGGTTAGGGTTATTCTTTAGTTTTGGGTTATGGTTAGGGTTAGGGTTAGGGTTTGAGGGTAGGATTAGGGTTAGTGTTACGGTTTGGGTTAGGGTTAGGCTTACGGTGTGGGTTTGGGTTAGGGTTAGGGATAGGGTTAGGGTTTCGGTGTGGGTTATGTTTTGGGTTAGGTTTAGGGTCAGGGTTAGGATTTCGGTTCGGGTTAGGATTAGGGTTAGGGTTTGAGTTTGAATTAGGTTTAGGGTTAGCATTAGGGTTAGGGTTAGGTTTAGGATTAGTGTTTCGGTTAGGGTTAGGGTTAGGGTTTGGGTTAGGGTTAGGGTTAGGATTAGGGGTTAGGTTTAGGTTTAGGGTTATTATAAGGGTTTGGGTTAGGGTTAGTGTTAGAGTTTGGGTTAGGGTTAGGATTAGGGTTAGGGTTAGGGTTACGATTATGGTTAAGTTTAGGGTTCGTGTTTGGGTTAGGTTTAGGCTTAGGGTTAGGGTTAGTGTTAAGGTTTGGGTTAGTGTTAGGTTTAGGTTTTGGGTTAGGGTTAGGGTTAGTGTTAGGAATAGGGTTAGGGTTAGGGTTAGGGTTAGGGTTTGGGTTAATGTTAGGGTTAGGTTTAGGGTTAGGTTTAGGGTTAGAATAAGGATGAGGGTTAGGGTTAGGGTTAGGATTAGGGTTATTATTTGGGTTGTGGTTTGGGTTAGTGTTAGGGTTAGGGTTTGGGTTAGTGTTAGAGTTAGGGTTTGAGTTAGGGTTAGGTTTAGGGTTAGGTTAGGGTTTGGGTTAGAGATAGGGTTAGGGTTAGGGTATGGGTTTGGTTTAGAGTTAGGGTTAGGTTAGGGTTTGGGTTAGAGGTAGGGTTAGGGTGAGGTGTTGGATTAGGGTTATGGTTTTTTAGGGTTAGGATTAGGTTTAGGGTTAGGGTTCCGATTAGAGTTAGGTTTAGAGTTTGGGTTTGAGTAAGGGTTAAGGTTAGAGTTAGGGTTAGGTTTAGGGTGAGGGTTAGGGTTAGGGTTTGGGTTAGGGTTAGGGTTAGGGTTAGGGTTAGGGTTACGGTTTCGGTTCGGGTTATGTTTTGGGTTAGTTTTAGTGTTAGGGTTAAGGTTTGAGATGGGTTATTATTAGGGTTAGGGTTTGACTTTGAATTAGGTTTAGGGTTAGCATTAGGGTTAAGGTTAGGTTTAGGATAAGTGTTTCAGTTAGGGTTAGGGTTAGGGTTAGGTTTTGGGTTCGGGTTAGGGTTAGGGTTAGGGTTAGGGTTTGATTTAGGGTTAAGGTTAGGATTAGGGTTAGTGTTAGGGTTTGGGTTAGGTTTAGGGTTAAGAGTAGGGTTAGTTTTAGGGTTAGGTTTAGGGTTAGCATTAGGGTTAGGATTAGCGTTAGGGTTAGGGTTATGGTTAGGGTTAGGGTTAGGGTTTGTGTTAAGATTAGGGTTTGGGTTTGGGTTAGGGTTAGGGTTAGGGTTAGGGTTAGGGTTAGGGATAGGGTTAGAATTAGGGTTAGGGTTAAGGTTAGGGTTAGGGTTTGGTTTAGGGTTAGGGTTAGGGTTAGGGTTAGGGTTAGGTTTTCTGTTAGGATTAGGGTTAGGGTTAGAATTAGGGTTACCGTTAGGGTTACGGTTAGGGTTAGGTTTAGGATAAGGATGAGAGTAAGGGTTAGGGTTAGGATTAGGGTTTTTATTTGGGTTATAGTTTGGGTTAGGGTTTGGGTTAGTGTTAGAGTTAGGGTTTGAGTTAGGGTTAGGTTTAGGTTTAGGTTAGGGTTAGGGCTAGGGGTAGGGTTAGGGTTAGGGTTAGGGTTACGACTAGGATTAGGGTTAGGGTTAGGGTTAGGGTTAGGGTTTGGTTTAGGGTTTGGGGTTAGGGGTTAGGGGTTAAGTTTAGGTTTAGGGTTAGGGTTAGGGATTGGTTTAGGCTTAGGGTTCGGTTTAGCGTTAGGTTTAGGTTTTGGGTTAGTGTTAGGGTTAGCGTTTGGGTTACGGTTAGGGTTAGGGTTAGTGTTAGGGTTACGGTTTGGTTTAGGATTACGGTTAGGTTTAGGTTTTTGGTTAAGTTTCGGGTTAGGGTTATGGTTTGCGTTCGGGTTCGGTTTGTGTTAGGGTTTTAGTTAGGGTTAGGGTTAGGTTTAGGCTTAGGGTTAGGGTTTGAGTTTGAGTTAGGTTTAGGGTTAGCATTAGGGTTAGGATTAGGGTTAGGGTTTTGGTTTGCGTTAGGGTTCGGGTTAGGGTTAGGGTTTGGGTTAGGGTTTGGGGTTCGGGGTTAGGGGTTAAGTTTAGGTTTAGGGTTAGGGTTAGGGTTCGGGTTAGGATTTGGGTTAGGGTTAGGGTTAGAGTCGGATTTGGGTTAGAGTTATGGTGAAGGTTAGGGGTTGGGTTAGGGTTAGGATTAGGGTTACGGTTAGGATTAGGGTTAGGGTTAGTGTTTGGATTAGGGTTAGTTTTAGGGTTTGGGTTTGGGAAAGGGTAAGGGTTAGGGTTAGGGTTTGGAGTAGGGTTAGGTTTAGGTTTTCGGTTAGGGTTAATGTTAGGGTTAGGGTTAGGGTTAGGGTTTGGTTTAGGGTTAAGGTTAGGGTTAGGGTTTAGGTTAGGTTTAGGGTTAGGGTTAGGGTTTGGGTTAGGGTTATGGTTGGGGTTCGGGTTTGGGTTAGGTTTAGGGTTAGGGTTAGGGTTAGGGTTAGGATTAGGGTTAGGGTTTGGGTTAGGGTTAGGCTTAGGTTTGAATTTGGGTTAGTGTTAGGGCTAGGATTAGTGTAAAGTTTATGGTTTGGATTTGGGTTAGGGTTAGGTTTTGAGTTACCATTAGGGTAAAGTTTAGGGTTTAGGTTTGGGTTAGGTTTATGGTTAGGGTTTGGTTTATGGTTAGGTTTAGGGTTAGGGTTAGGGTTAGGGTTTGGGTTAAGTTTAGGGTTAGGGTTAGGGTTAGGATTTGGGTTAGGGTTAGGGTTAGGGTTCGGGTTTGGGTTAGAGTTAGGGTGAGGGTTAGGGGTTGGGTTAGGGTTAGGGTTACGGTTAGGATTAGGATTACGGTTAGGGTTCGGATTAGGGTTAGTTTTAGGGTTTGAGTTTGGGTAAGGGTAAGGGTTAGTGTTAGGGTTAGGATAAGGATGAGGGTTAGGTTTAGGGTTAGGATTAGGGTTAGTGTTTGGGTTATGGTTTAGGTTTGGGTTAGGGTTAGGGTTTGGGTTAGTGTTAGAGTTAGGTTTTGAGTTAGGGTTAGGGTTAGGGTTAGGTTAGGATTTGGGTTAGAGTTAGGGTTAGGGTTAGAGTTTGGGTTTGGGTTAGGGTTAGGGTTAGGTTAGGGTTTGGGTTAGAGTTAGGGTTAGGGTTATGGGTTGGATTAGGGTTATGGTTAGGGTTAGGTTTAGGATTAGGGTTAGGGTTATTCTTTAGTTTTGGGTTATGGTTAGGGTTAGGGTTAGGGTTTAAGGGTAGGATTAGGGTTAGTGTTACGGTTTGGGTTAGGGTTAGGCTTACGGTGTGGGTTTGGGTTAGGGTTAGGGATAGGGTTAGGTTTTCGGTGTGGGTTATGTTTTGGGTTAGGTTTAGGGTCAGGGTTAGGATTTCGGTTCGGGTTAGGATTAGGGTTAGGGTTTCAGTTTGAATTAGGTTTAGTTTTAGCATTAGGGTTAGGGTTAGGTTTAGGATTAGTGTTTCGGTTAGGGTTAGGGTTAGGGTTTGGGTTAGGGTTAGGGTTAGGATTAGGGGTTAGGTTTAGGTTTAGGGTTATTATAAGTGTTTGGGTTAGGGTTAGTGTTAGAGTTTGGGTTAGGGTTAGGATTAGGTTTAGGGTTAGGGTTACGATTATGGTTAAGTTTAGGGTTCGTGTTTGGGTTAGGTTTAGGCTTAGGGTTAGGGTTAGTGTTAAGGTTTGGGTTAGTGTTTGGTTTAGGGTTTGGGTTAGGGTTAGGGTTAGTGTTAGGAATAGGGTTAGGGTTAGGTTTAGGGTTAGGGTTTGGGTTAGTGTTAGGGTTAGGTTTAGGGTTAGGGTTAGGGTTAGAATAAGGATGAGGGTTAGGGTTAGGGTTAGGATTAGGGTTATTATTTGGGTTGTGGTTTGGGTTAGAGTTAGGGTTAGTGGTAGAGTTAGGGTTTCAGTTAGGGTTAGGTTTAGGGTTAGGTTAGGGTTTGGGTAAGAGATAGGGTAAGGGTTAGGGTTTGGGTTTGGTTTAGAGTTAGGGTTAGGTAAGGGTTTGGGTTAGCGTTAGGGTTAGGGTGAGGTGTTGGATTAGGGTTATGGTTTTTTTGGGTTAGGATTAGGTTTAGGGTTAGGGTTCCGATTAGAGTTAGGTTTAGAGTTTGGGTTTGGGTAAGGATTAAGGTT
>JAJHUQ010000032.1:12835000-12840000 GCA_035773235.1 Eospalax fontanierii
GGGTTAGCATTAGGGTTAGGGTTAGGTTTAGGATTAGTGTTTCAGTTAGGCTTAGTGTTAGGGTTAGGGTTTGGGTATGGGTTAGGTTTAGGGTTAGGGTTAGGGTTTGATTTAGGGTTAGGGTTAAGGTTAGGGTTAGTGTTAGGGTTTGGGTTAGGGTTAGGGTTAGGAATAGGGTTAGTGATAGGGTTAGGTTTAGGGTTAGCATTAGGGTTAGGATTAGGTTTAGGGTTAGGGTTTGGGTTAGGGTTAGGGTTAGAGTTAGGGTTAGGTTTAGGGTTTGGTTTAGGGTTATGGTTAGGGTTAGGGTTTGGGTGAGGGTTAGGGTTAGGGTTAGGGTTAGGGTTAGGGTTTGTGTTAAGATTAGGGATTAGGTTTGGGTTAGGTTAGGGTTTGGTTACAGTTAGGGTTAGGGTTAGGGTTTGGGTTTGGTTTAGTGTTAGGGTTAGGTTAGGGTTTAGGTTAGAGTTAGGGTTAGGGTGAGGTGTTGGATTAGGGTTATGGTTAGGGTTAGGGTTAGGATTAGGGTTAGGGTTAGGGTTCCGATTAGAGTTAGGTTTAGAGTTTGGGTTTGGGTAAGGGTTAAGGTTAGGGTTACGGTTAGGGTTAGGGTTAGGTTTTCGGTTTGGGTTATGTTTTGGGTTAGGTTTAGGGTTAGGGTTAGGGTTAGGGTTAGGTTTAAGGTTAGGATTAGGGTTAGGGTTTGAGTTTGAATTAGGTTTAGGGTTAGCATTAGGGTTAGGGTTAGATTTAGGATAAGTGTTTCAGTTAGGGTTTGGGATAGGGTTAGGGTTAGGGTTAGGGTTTGGGTTAAGGTTTGGGTTAGTGTTAGGTTTCGGGTTTGGGTTAGGGTTAGGGTTAGTGTTAGCAATAGGGTTAGGGTTAGGGTTAGGGTTTGGGTTAGTGTTAGGGTTAGGTTTAGGGTTAGGGTTAGGGTTAGAATAAGGATGAGGGTTAGGGTTAGGGTTAGGATTAGGGTTATTATTTGGGTTATGGTTTGGGTTAGTTTTAGGGTTAGGGTTTGGGTTAGTGTTAGAGTTAGGGTTTGAATTAGGGTTAGGTTTAGGGTTAGGTTAGGGTTTGGGTTAGAGATAGGGTTAGGGTTAGGGTTAGGGTTAGTGTTAGGGTTTGGGTTAGGGTTAGGGTTAGGACTAGGGTTAGTGTTAGTGTTAGGTTTAGGGTTAGCATTAGGGTTAGGATTAGGGTTAGGGTTAGGGTTAGGGTTAGGGTTAGGGTTTGGGTTAGGGTTAGGGTTAGGTTTAGGCTTTGGGTTAGGATTAGGGTTAGGGTTAGGGTTAGTGTTAGGGTTTGTGTTAAGATTAGGGTTTGGGTTTGGGTTAGGGTTAGGGTTAGGGTTAGGGTTAGGGTTAGGGTTAGGTTTACAATTAGGGTTAGTGTTAAGTTTAGGGTTAGGGTTAGGGTTAGGATAAGGATGAAGGTTAGGGTTAGGGTTAGGATAAGGGTTACTATTTGGGTTATGGTTTGGGTTAGGGTTAGGGTTAGGTTTTGGGTTAGTGTTAGAGTTAGGGTTTGAGTTAGGGTTAGGTTTAGGGTTAGATTAGGGTTTGGGTTAGAGTCAGTGTTAGGGTTACGGTTTGGGTATGGTTTAGAGTTAAGGTTAGGTTAGGGTTTGGGTTAGAGTTAGGGTTAGGGTGAGGTGTTGGATTAGGGTTATGGTTAGGGTTAGGGTTTGGGTTAGTGTTAGAGTTAGGGTTTGAGTTAGGGTTAGGTTTAGGCTTACATTGGGGTTTGGGTTAGAGTTAGGGTTAGGGTTAGGTGTTGGGTTTGGTTTAGAGTTAGGGTTAGGTTAGGGTTTGGGTTAGAGTTAGGGTTAGGGTGAGGTGTTGGATTAGGGTTATGGTTAGGGTTAAGGTTAGGATTAGGGTTAGTGTTAGGATTCCGATTAGAGTTAGGTTTAGATTTTGGGGTTAGGTTAGGGTTAGGGTTAGGGTTTGGGTTAGAGATAGGGTTAGGGTTAGGGTTAGTGTTAGTGTTAGGGTTTGGGTTAGGGTTAGGGTTAGGACAAGGGTTAGTGTTAGTGTTAGGTTTAGGGTTAGCATTAGGGTTAGGATTAGGGTTAGGGTTAGGGTTTGGGTTAGGTTTAGGGTTAGGGTTAGGGTTAGGGTTAGGGTTAGGGTTTGGGTTAGGGTTAGGGTTAGGTTTGGGTTATGGTTAGGGTAAGTGTTAGGGTTAGGGTTTAGGGTTAGGGTTAGGTTTAGGGTAAGGGTTTCGGTTTGGGTTATGTTTTGGGTTAGGTTTAGGGTTAGGGTTAGGGTTTGAATTGGAATTAGGTTTAGGGTTAGCATTAGGGTTAGGGTTAGGTTTAGGATTAGTGTTTCAGTTAGGGTTAGGGTTAGGGTTAGGGTTAGGGTTAGGGTTAGGGTTAGGGTTTGTGTTAAGATTAGGGATTAGGTTTGGGTTAGGTTAGGGTTTGGTTACAGTTAGGGTTAGGGTTTGGGTTTGGTTTAGTGTTAGGCTTAGGTTAGGGTTTAGATTAGAGTTAGGGTTAGGGTGAGGTGTTGGATTAGGGTTATGGTTAGGGTTAGGGTTAGGATTAGGGTTAGGGTTAGGGTTCCGATTAGAGTTAGGTTTAGAGTTTGGGTTTGGGTAAGGGTTAAGTTTAGGGTTACGGTTAGCGTTAGGGTTAGGTTTTCGGTTTGGGTTATGTTTTGGGTTAGGTTTAGGGTTAGGGTTAGGGTTAGGGTTAGGTTTAAGGTTAGGATTAGGGTTAGGGTTTGAGTTTGAATTAGGTTTAGGGTTAGCATTAGGGTTAGGGTTAGATTTAGGATAAGTGTTTCAGTTAGGGTTTGGGATAGGGTTAGGGTTAGGGTTAGGGTTTGGGTTAAGGTTTGGGTTAGTGTTAGGTTTCGGGTTTGGGTTAGGGTTAGGGTTAGTGTTAGCAATAGGGTTAGGGTTAGGGTTAGGGTTTGGGTTAGTGTTAGGGTTAGGTTTAGGGTTAGGGTTAGAATAAGGATGAGGGTTAGGGTTAGGGTTAGGATTAGGTTTATTATTTGGGTTATGGTTTGGGTTAGTTTTAGGGTTAGGGTTTGGTTTAGTGTTAGAGTTAGGGTTTGAGTTAGGGTTAGGTTTAGGGTTAGGTTAGGGTTTGGGTTAGAGATAGGGTTAGGGTTAGGGTTAGGGTTAGTGTTAGGGTTTGGGTTAGGGTTAGGGTTAGGACTAGGGTTAGTGTTAGTTTTAGGTTTAGGGTTAGCATTAGGGTTAGGATTAGGTTTAGGGTTAGGGTTTGGGTTAGGGTTAGGGTTAGGGTTAGGGTTAGGGTTAGGGTTTGGGTTAGGGTTAGGGTGAGGTTTAGGCTTTGGGTGAGGATTAGGGTTAGGGTTAGGGTGAGTGTTAGGGTTTGTGTTAAGATTAGGGTTTGGGTTTGGGTTAGGGTTAGGGTTAGGGTTAGGGTTGGGTTTAGGGTTTGGTTTCCAGTTGGGGTTAGTGTTAAGGTGAGGGTTAGGGTTGGGATAAGGATGAAGGTTAGGGTTAGGGTTAGGATAAGGGTTACTATTTGGGTTATGGTTTGGGTTAGGGTTAGGGTTAGGGTTTGGGTTAGTGTTAGAGTTAGGGTTTGAGTTAGGGTTAGGTTTAGGGTTAGATTAGGGTTTGGGTTAGAGTCAGTGTTAGGGTTACGGTTTGGGTATGGTTTAGAGTTAAGGTTAGGTTAGGGTTTGGGTTAGAGTTAGGGTTAGGGTGAGGGGTTGGATTAGGGTTATGGTTAGGGTTAGGGTTTGGGTTAGTGTTAGAGTTAGGGTTTGAGTTAGGGTTAGGTTTAGGCTTACATTGGGGTTTGGGTTAGAGTTAGGGTTAGGGTTAGGTGTTGGGTTTGGTTTAGAGTTAGGGTTAGGTTAGGGTTTGGGTTAGAGTTAGGGTTAGGGTGAGGTGTTGGATTAGGGTTATGGTTAGGGTTATGGTTAGGATTAGGGTTAGGGTTAGGGTTCCGATTAGAGTTAGGTTTAGAGTTTGGGTTTGGGTAAGGGTTAAGGTTAGGGTTACGGTTAGCGTTAGGGTTAGGTTTTCGGTTTGGGTTATGTTTTGGGTTAGGTTTAGGGTTAGGGTTAGGGTTAGGGTTAGGTTTAAGGTTAGGTTTAGGGTTAGGGTTTGAGTTTGAATTAGGTTTAGGGTTAGCATTAGGGTTAGGGTTAGATTTAGGATAAGTGTTTCAGTTAGGGTTTGGGATAGGGTTAGGGTTAGGGTTAGGGTTTGGGTTAAGGTTTGGGTTAGTGTTAGGTTTCGGGTTTGGGTTAGGGTTAGGGTTAGTGTTAGCAATAGGGTTAGGGTTAGGGTTAGGGTTTGGGTTAGTGTTAGGGTTAGGTTTAGGGTTAGGGTTAGGGTTAGAATAAGGATGAGGGTTAGGGTTAGGGTTAGGTTTAGGGTTATTATTTGGGTTATGGTTTGGGTTAGTTTTAGGGTTAGGGTTTGGGTTAGTGTTAGAGTTAGGGTTTGAGTTAGGGTTAGGTTTAGGGTTAGGTTAGGGTTTGGGTGAGAGATAGGGTTAGGGTTAGGGTTAGGGTTAGTGTTATGGTTTGGGTTAGGGTTAGGGTTAGGACTAGGGTTAGTGTTAGTGTTAGGTTTAGGGTTAGCATTAGGGTTAGGAATAGGGTTAGGGTTAGGGTTTGGGTTAGGGTTAGGGTTAGGGTTAGGGTTAGGGTTAGGGTTTGGGTTAGGGTTAGGGTTAGGTTTAGGCTTTGGGTTAGGATTAGGGTTAGGGTTAGGGTTAGTGTTAGGGTTTGTGTTAAGATTAGGGTTTGGGTTTGGGTTAGGTTTAGGGTTAGGGTTAGGGTTAGGGTTAGGGTTAGGTTTACAATTAGGGTTAGTGTTAAGGTTAGGGTTAGGGTTAGGGTTAGGGTTAGGGTTAGGGTTAGGGTTAGGGTTAGGTTTAGGGTTAGATTAGGGTTTGGGTTAGAGTCAGTGTTAGGGTTACGGTTTGGGTATGGTTTAGAGTTAGGGTTAGGTTAGGGTTTGGGTTAGAGTTAGGGTTAGGGTGAGGTGTTGGA
>JAJHUQ010000032.1:12845000-12847500 GCA_035773235.1 Eospalax fontanierii
TTAGGGTTAGAATAAGGATGAGAGTTAGGGTTAGGGTTAGGATTAGGGTTATTATTTAGGTTGTGGTTTGGGTTAGAGTTAGGGTTAGGGTTTGGGTTAGTGTTAGAGTTAGGGTTTGAGTTAGGGTTAGGTTAGGGTTTGGGTTAGAGATAGGGTTAGGGTTAGGGTTTGGGTTTGGTTTAGAGTTAGGGTTAGGTTAGGGTTTGGGTTAGAGTTAGGGTTAGGGTGAGGTGTTGGATTAGGGTTATGGTTTTTTAGGGTTAGGATTAGGTTTAGGGTTAGGGTTCCGATTAGAGTTAGGTTTAGAGTTTGGGTTTGGGTAAGGATTAAGGTTAGGGTTAGGGTTAGGGTTAGGGTTAGGGTTTGGGGTAGGGTTAGGGTTAGGGTTAGGGTTACGGTTTCGGTTTGGGTTATGTTTTGGGTTAGTTTTAGGGTTAGGGTTAGGGATTGAGATGGGTTAGGATTAGGGTTAGGGTTTGAGTTTGAATTAGGTTTAGGGTTAGCATTAGGGTTAGGGTTAGGTTTAGGATAAGTGTTTCAATTAGGGTTAGGTTTAGGGTTAGGTTTTGGGTTCGGGTTAGGGTTAGGGTTAGGGTTAGGGTTTGATTTAGGGTTAAGGTTTGGATTAGGGTTAGTGTTAGGGTTTGGGTTAGGGTTAGGGTTAGGAGTAGGGTTAGTTTTAGGGTTAGGTTTAGGGTTAGCATTAGGGTTAGGATTAGCGTTAGGGTTAGGGTTAGGGTTAGGGTTAGGGTTTGTGTTAAGATTAGAGTTTGTGTTTGGGTTAGGATTAGGGTTAGGGTTAGGGTTAGGGTTAGGGATAGGGTTAGAATTAGGGTTAGGGTTAAGGTTAGGGTTAGGGTTAGGTTTAGGGTTAGGGTTAGGGTTAGGGTTAGGGTTAGGGTTGGTGTTAAGATTATGGTTAGGGTTAGGGTTTGGGTTAGGTTTTCTGTGAGGATTAGGGTTAGGGTTAGAATTAGGGTTACCGTTAGGGTTACGGTTAGGGTTAGGTTTAGGATAATGATGAGAGCAAGGGTTAGGGTTAGGATTAGGGTTTTTATTTGGGTTATGGTTTGGGTTAGGGTTTGGGTTAGTGTTAGAGTTAGGGTTTGAGTTAGGGTTAGGTTTAGGTTTAGATTAGGGTTAGGGTTAGGGTTAGGGTTAGGGTTAGGGTTAGGGTTAGGACTAGGATTAGGGTTAGGGTTAGGGGTAGGGTTAGGGTTTGGTTTAGTGTTTGGGGTTAGGGGTTAGGGGTTAAGTTTAGGTTTAGGGTTAGGGTTAGGGATTGGTTTAGGGTTAGGGTTAGGTTTAGCGTTAGGTTTAGCTTTTAGGTTAGTGTTAGGGTTAGCGTTTGGGTTAGGGTTAGGGTTAGGGTTAGTGTTAGGGTTACGGTTTGGTTTAGGATTACGTTTAGGTTTAGGTTTTTGGTTAAGTTTCGGGTTAGGGTTATGGTTTGCGTTCGGGTTCGGTTAGTGTTACGGTTAGGGTTAGGGTTAGGGTTAGGTTTAGGGTTAGGGTTTGGGTTAGGGTTAGGCTTAGGGTTAGGGTTTGAGTTTGAGTTAGGTTTAGGGTTAGCATTAGGGTTAATATTAGGTTTAGGGTTTTGGTTTGGGTTAGGGTTAATGTTAGGGTTAGGGTTAGGGTTTGGGTTAGTGTTAGAGTTAGGGTTTGAGTTAGGGTTAGGTTTAGGCTTACATTAGGGTTTGGGTTAGAGTTAAGGTTAGGGTTAGGGTTTGGGTTTGGTTTAGAATTATTGTTAGGTTAGGGTTTGGGTTAGAGTTAGGGTTAGGGTGAGGTGTTGGATTAGGGTTATGGTTAGGGTTAGGGTTAGGATTACTGTTAGGGTTAGGGTTCCGATTAGAGTTAGGTTTAGAGTTTGGGTTTGGGTAAGGGTTAAGGTTAGGGTTAGGGTTAGGGTTAGAATTAGGGTTAGGGTTTTGGTTAGGGCTAGGCTTAGGTTTGAATTTGGGTTAGTGTTAGGGCTAGGGTTAGTGTAAAGTTTATGGTTTGGATTTGGGTTAGGGTTAGGTTTTGAGTTACCATTAGGGTAAAGTTTAGGGTTTAGGTTTGGGTTAGGTTTATGGTTAGGGTTTGGTTTATGGTTAGGTTAAGGGTTAGGGTTAGGGTTAGGGTTTGGGTTAAGTTTAGGGTTAGGGTTAGGGTTAGGATTTGGGTTAGGGTTAGGGTTAGGGTTCGGGTTTGGGTTAGAGTTAGGGTAAGGGTTAGGGGTTGGGTTAGGGTTAGGGTTACGGTTAGGATTAGGATTACGGTTAGGGTTCGGGTTAGGGTTAGTTTTAGGGTTTGAGTTTGAGTAAGGGTAAGGGTTAGTGTTAGGGTTAGGATAAGGATGAGGGTTAGGTTTAGGGTTAGGATTAGGGTTAGTGTTTGGGTTATGGTTTAGGTTTGGGTTAGGGTTAGGGTTTGGGTTAGTGTTAGAGTTAGGTTTTGAGTTAGGGTTAGGGTTAGGGTTAGGTTAGGATTTGGGTTAGAGTTAGGGTTAGGG
>JAJHUQ010000032.1:12877500-12885000 GCA_035773235.1 Eospalax fontanierii
AGGGTTAGGGTTAGGGTTTGCGTTCGTGTTAGGGTTAGGTTTAGGGTTAGGGTTAGGGTTAGAATAAGGATGAGGGTTAGGGTTAGGGTTAGGGTTAGGGTTAGGGTTAGGGTTAGTGTTAGGGTTAGGGTTATTATTTGGGTTATGGTTTTAGTTAGTGTTAGGGTTAGGGTTTGGGTTAGTGTTAGAGTTAGGGTTTGAGTTAGGGTTAGGTTTAGGGTTAGGTTAGGGTTTGGGTTAGAGATAGGGTTAGGGTTAGGGTTTGGGCTTGGTATAGAGTTAGGGTTAGGTTAGGCTTCGGGTTAGATTTAGTGTTAGGGTTCGGGTTAGGATTTGGGTTTGGGTTAGGGCTAGAGTCGGTTTTGGGTTAGAGTTATGGTGAAGGGTAGGGGTTGGGTTAGGGTTAGGGTTACGGTTAGGATTAGGGTTACGGTTAGGATTAGGGTTAGGGTTAGTGTTTGGATTAGGGTTAGTTTTAGGGTTTGGGTTTGGGTAAGGGTAAGGGTTAGGGTTAGGGTTTGGAGTAGGGTTAGGTTTAGGTTTTCGGTTAGGGTTAATGTTAGTGTTAGGGTTAGGGTTAGGGTTAGGGTTTGGTTTAGGGTTAAGGTTAGGGTTAGGGTTTAGTTTAGGGTTAGGGTTAGGGTTAGGGTTTGGGTTAGGGTTATGGTTGGGGTTCGGGTTTGGGTTAGGGTTAGGGTTAGGGTTAGGGTTAGGATTAGGGTTAGGGTTTGGGTTAGGGTTAGGCTTAGGTTTGAATTTGGGTTAGTGTTAGGGCTAGGGTTAGTGTAAAGTTTATGGTTTGGATTTGGGTTAGGGTTAGGTTTTGAGTTACGATTAGGGTAAAGTTTAGGGTTTAGGTTTGGGTTAGGTTTATGGTTAGGGTTTGGGTTAAGTTTAGGGTTAGGTTTAGGGTTAGGGTTTGGGTTAGGTTTAGGGTTAGGATTAGGGTTAGGGTTAGGGTTCTGATTAGAGTTAGGTTTAGAGTTTGGGTTTGGGTAAGGGTTAAGGTTAGGTTTAGGGTTAGGGTTAGGGTTAGGGTTAGGACTAGGATTAGGGCTAGGGTTAGGGTTAGGATTAGGGTTAGGTTTTGGTTTTAGGTTTGGGTTATGGTTAGGGTAAGTGTTAGGGTTAGGGTTTAGGGTTAGGGTTAGGTTTAAGGTTATGGTTTCGGTTTGGGTTATGTTTTGGGTTAGGTTTAGGGTTAGGGTTAGGGTTTGAGTTGGAATTAGGTTTAGGGTTAGCATTATGGTTAGTGTTAGGGATAGGATTAGTGTTTCAGTTAGGGTTAGGGTTAGGGTTAGGGTTAGGGTTTGGGTTCGGGTTAGGGTTAGGGTTAGGTTTAGGTTTTGATTTAGGGTTAGGGTTAGTGTTAGGGTTTTTGTTAGGGTTTGGGTTAGGGTTAGGGTTAAGACTAGGGTTAGTGTTAGGGTTAGGTTTAGGGTTAGCATTAGGGCTAGTATTAGGGTTAGGGTTACGGTTTGGGTTAGGGTTAGGGTTAGGGTTAGGGTTAGGGTTAGGGTTAGGGTTTGGGTTAGGGTTAGGGTTAGGGTTAGAGTTAGGGTTATGGTTAGGTTTAGCATTAGGGTTAGGGTTAGGGTTATGGTTAGGGTTAGCTTTAGGGTTAGGGTTAGGGTTTGGGTTTGGGTTAGGGTTTGGGTTAGGGTTAGGCTTTGGGTTAGGGTTAGGGTTAGGGTTCGGGTTAGGATTTGGGTTAGGGTTAGGGTTAGAGTCGGATTTGGGTTAAAGTTATGGTGAGGGTTAGGGGTTGGTTTAGGGTTAGGGTTACGGTTAGGGTTAGGGTTATGGTTTGGGTTAGGATTAGGGTTAGGGTTAGGGTTAGGGTTACGGTTTCGGTTTCGGTTATATTTTGGGTTAGTTTTAGGGTTAGGGTTAGGGTTTGGGTTGGGTTAGGATTAGGGTTAGGGTTTGAGTTTGAATTAGGTTTAGGGTTAGCATTAGGGTTAGGGTTCGGTTTAGTATAAGTGTTTCAGTTAGGGTTAGGGTTAGGGTTAGGGTTTGGGTTCGGGTTAGGGTTAGGGTTAGGGTTTGATTTAGGGTTAAGGTTAGGGTTAGGGTTAGTGTTAGGGTTTGGGTTAGGGTTACGGTTAGGAGTAGGTTTAGTGTTAGGGTTAGGTTTAGGGTTAGCATTAGGGTTACGATTCGCGTTAGGGTTAGGGTTTGGGTTAGGGTTAGGGTTAGGGTTAGGGTTAGGGTTTGGGTTAGGGTTAGGTTTAGGGTTAGGGTTAGGGTCTGGTTAGGGTTAGGGTTATGATTAGGGTTAGGGTTTGTGTTAAGATCAGGGTTTGGGTTTGGGTTAGGGTTAGGGTTAGGGTTAGGGTTTCGGTTTTGGTTATGTTTTGGGTTAGGTTTAGGGTTAGGTTTAGGGTTTGGGTTAGGGTTAGGTTTAGGACTAGGATTAGGGTTAGGGTTAGTGTTAGTGTTAGGGTTAGGGTTTGGGTTTAGGGTTAGGGTTAGGGTTAGGGTTTCGGTTTGGGTTATGTTTTGGGTTAGGTTTAGTGTTAGGGTTAGGGTTTGGGTTCGGGTTAGGAATAGGGTTATGGTTTGAGTTTGAATTAGGTTTAGGGTTAGCATTAGGGTTAGGGTTAGGTTTAGGATTAGTGTTTCAGTTAGGCTCAGTGTTAGGGTTAGGGTTTGGGTACGGGTTATGTTTAGGGTTAGGGTTAGGGTTTGATTTATGGTTAGGGTTAAGGTTAGGGTTACTGTTAGGGTTTGGGTTAGGGTTAGGGTTAGGAATAGGGTTAGTGATAGGGTTAGGTTTAGGGTTAGCATTAGGGTTAGGATTAGGTTTAGGGTTAGGGTTTGGGTTAGGGTTAGGGTTAGGGTTAGGGTTAGGTTTATGGTTTGGTTTAGGGTTATGGTTAGGTTTAGGGTTTGGGTGAGGGTTAGGGTTAGGGTTAGGGTTAGGGTTTGTGTTAAGATTAGGGTTTGGGTTTGGTTTAGGTTAGGGTTTGGGTTACAGTTAGGGTTAGGGTTAGGGTTTGGGTTTGGTTTAGTGTTAGGGTTAGGTTTGGGTTTAGGTTAGAGTTAGGGTTAGGGTGAGGTGTTGGATTAGGGTTATGGTTAGGGTTAGGGTTAGGATTAGGGTTAGGGTTAGGGCTCCGATTAGAGTTAGGTTTAGAGTTTGGGTTTGGGTAAGGGTTAAGGTTAGGGTTAGGGTTAGGGTTAGGGTTAGGACTAGGATTAGGGTTAGGGTTAGGGTTAGGATTAGGGTTACGGTTAGGGTTAAGGTTAGGTTTTCGGTTTGGGTTATGTTTTGGGTTAGGTTTAGGGTTAGGGTTAGGGTTAGGGTTAGGGTTAAGGTTAGGATTAGGGTTAGGGTTTGAGTTTGAATTAGGTTTAGGTTTAGCATGAGGGTTAGGGTTAGATTTAGGATAAGTGTTTCAGTTAGGGTTTGGGTTAGGGTTAGGGTTAGGGTTAGGGTTTGGGTTAGGGTTAGGCTTAGGGTTAGGTTTTGGGTTAGGCTTAGGGTTAGGGTTAGGACTAGGATTAGGGTTATGGTTAGGGTTAGGGTTAGGATTAGGGTTAGGGTTAGGGTTCCGATTAGAGTTAGGTTTAGAGTTTGGGTTTGGGTAAGGGTTAAGGTTACGTTTAGGGTTAGGGTTAGGGTTAGGGTTAGGACTAGGATTAGGGCTAGGGTTAGGGTTAGGATTAGTGTTAGGTTTTGGTTTTAGTTTTGGGTTATGGTTAGGGTAAGTGTTAGGGTTAGGGTTTAGGGTTAGGGTTAGGTTTAAGGTTATGGTTTCGGTTTGGGTTATGTTTTGGGTTAGGTTTAGGGTTAGGGTTAGGGTTTGAGTTGGAATTAGGTTTAGGGTTAGCATTAGGGTTAGGGTTAGGGTTAGGATTAGTGTTTCAGTTAGGGTTAGGGTTAGGGTTAGGGTTAGGATTTGGGTTCGGGTTAGGGTTAGGGTTAGGTTTAGGTTTTGATTTAGGGTTAGGGTTAGGGTTAGGGTTTTTGTTAGGGTTTGGGTTAGGGTTCGGGTTAAGACTAGGGTTAGTGTTAGGGTTAGGTTTAGGGTTAGCATTAGGGCTAGTATTAGGGTTAGGGTTACGGTTTGGGTTAGGGTTAGGGTTAGGGTTAGGGTTAGGGTTAGGGTTAGGGTTAGGGTTAGGATAAGGGTTACTATTTGGGTTATGGTTTGGGTTAGGGTTAGGGTTAGGGTTTGGGTTAGTGTTAGAGTTAGGGTTTGAGTTAGGGTTAGGTTTAGGCTTACATTGGGGTTTGGGTTAGAGTTAGGGTTAGGGTTAGGTCTGGGTTTGGTTTAGAGTTAGGGTTATGTTAGGGTTTGGGTTAGAGTTAGGGTTAGGGTGAGGTGTTGGATTAGGGTTATGGTTAGGGTTAGGGTTAGGATTAGGGTTAGGGTTAAGGTTCCGATTAGAGTTAGGTTTAGAGTTTGGGTTTGGGTAAGGGTTAAGGTTAGCGTTAGGGTTAGGGTTAGGGTTAGGGTTAGGTTTAGGGCTAGGATTATTGTTAGGTTTAGTGTTAGGTTTAGGATTAGGGTTTGGGTTTAGGTTTGGGTTATGGTTAGGGTTAGTGTTAGGGTTAGGGTTTAGGGTTAGGGTTAGGGTTAAGGTTAGGGTTTCGGTTTGGGTTATGTTTTGGGTTAGGTTTAGGGTTAGGGTTAGGGTTTGGGTTCGGGTTAGGAATAGGGTTATGGTTTGAGTTTGAATTAGGTTTAGGGTTAGCATTAGGGTTAGGGTTAGGTTTAGGATTAGTGTTTCAGTTAGGCTTAGTGTTAGGGTTAGGGTTTGGGTACGGGTTAGGTTTAGGGTTAGGGTTAGGTTTTGATTTAGGGTTAGGGTTAAGGTTAGGGTTAGTGTTAGGGTTTGGGTGAGGGTTAGGGTTAGGAATAGGGTTAGTGATAGGGTTAGGTTTAGGGTTAGCATTAGGGTTAGGATTAGGTTTATGTTTAGGGTTTGGGTTAGGGTTAGGGTTAGGGTTAGGGTTAGGTTTAGGGTTTGGTTTAGAGTTATGGTTAGGGTTAGGGTTTGGGTGAGGGTTAGGGTTAGGGTTAGGGTTAGGGTTTGTGTTAAGATTGGGTTTGGGTTTGGGTTAGGTTAGGGTTTGGGTTACAGTTAGGGTTAGGGTTGCGTTTGGGTTTGGTTTAGTGTTAGGGTTAGGTTAGGGTTTAGGTTAGAGTTAGGGTTAGGGTGAGGTGTTGGATTAGGGTTATGGTTAGGGTTAGGTTTAGGATTAGGGTTAGGGTTAGGGTTCCGATTAGAGTTAGGTTTAGAGTTTGGGTTTCGGTAAGGGTTAAGGTTAGGGTTAGGGTTAGGGTTAGGGTTAGGGTTAGGGTTAGGACTAGGATTAGGGTTATGGTTAGGGTTAGGGTTAGGATTAGGGTTAGGGTTAGGGTTCCGAATAGAGTTAGGTTTAGAGTTTGGGTTTGGGTAAGGGTTAAGGTTAGGTTTAGGGTTAGGGTTAGGCTTAGTTTTAGGGTTAGGACTAGGATTAGGGTTTGGATTAGGGTTAGGGTTTGGTTTTAGGTTTGGGTTATGGTTAGGGTAAGTGTTAGGGTTAGGGTTTAGGGTTAGGGTTAGGTTTAGGGTAAGAGTTTCGGTTTGGGTTATGTTTTGGGTTAGGTTTACGGTTAGGGTTAGGGTTTGATTTGGAATTAGGTTTAGGGTTAGCATTAGGGTTAGGGTTAGGGTTAGGGTTAGGGTTAGGGTTAGGGTTAGGATTAGGGTTAGGTTTAGGGTTCCGATTAGAGTTAGGTTTAGAGTTTGGGTTTCGGTAAGGGTTAAGGTTAGGTTTAGGGTTAGGGTTAGGGTTAGGGTTAGGGTTAGGACTAGGATTAGGGTTATGGTTAGGGTTAGGGTTAGGATTAGGGTTAGGGTTAGGGTTCCGAATAGAGTTAGGTTTAGAGTTTGGGTTTGGGTAAGGGTTAAGGTTAGGTTTAGGGTTAGGGTTAGGGTTACGGTTAGGGTTAGGACTAGGATTAGGGTTTGGATTAGGGTTAGGGTTTGGTTTTAGGTTTGGGTTATGGTTAGGGTAAGTGTTAGGGTTAGGGTTTAGGGTTAGGGTTAGGTTTAGGGTAAGGGTTTCGGTTTGGGTTATGTTTTGGGTTAGGTTTACGGTTAGGGTTAGGGTTTGAATTGGAATTAGGTTTAGGGTTAGCATTAGGGTTAGGGTTAGGTTTAGGATTAGTGTTTCAGTTAGGGTTAGGGTTAGGGTTAGGGTTTGGGTTCGGGTTAGGGTTAGGGTTAGGTTTAGGGTTTGATTTAGTGTTAGGGTTAGGGTTAGGCTTAGTGTTAGGGTTTGGGTTAGGGTTAGGGTTAGGCTAGGGTTAGTGTTAGGGTTAGGTTTAGGGTTAGCATTAGGGTTAGGATTACGGTTAAGGTTAGGGTTTGGGTTTTGGTTAGGGTTAGGGTTAGGTTTAGGGTTAAGGTTTGGGTTAGGGTTAGGGTTAGGGTTAGCGTTTGAGTTACGGTTACGGTTAGGGTTAGAATTAGGGTTAGGGTTTGTGTTAAGATTAGGGTTTGGGTTTGGGTTAAGGTTAGGGTTAGGGTTTGGGTTAAGGTTACGTTTAGGGTTAGGGTTTGTGTTAGGGATGGGTTAGCGTTAGGAGTAGGGTTAGGGTTTAGATTTTTGGTTAGGGTTAGTGTTAGGGTTATTGTTAGGATTAGGGTTTGGGTTAGGGTTTAGGTTTGGTTAGGTTTAGGGTTACGGTTAGGGTTAGGGTTAGGTTTAGCATTAGGGTTAAGGTTAGGGTTATGGTTAGGGTTGGCGTTAGGTTTAGGGTTAGGGTTTGGGTTTGGGTTAGGGTTTGGGTTAGGGTTAGGGTTTGGGTTAGGGTTAGGGTTAGGGTTCGGTTTAGGATTGGGGTTAGTGTTAGGGTTAGAGTCGGATTTGGGTTAGAGTTATGGTGAAGGTTAGGGGTTGGGTTAGGGTTAGGGTTACGGTTAGGATTAGGGTTACGGTTAGGATTAGGGTTAGGGTTAGTGTTTGGATTAGGGTTAGTTTTAGGGTTTGGGTTTGGGTAAGGGTAAGGGTTAGGTTTAGGGTTTGGAGTAGGGTTAGGTTTAGGTTTTCGGTTAGGGTTAATGTTAGGGTTAGGGTTAGGGTTAGGGTTTGGTTTAGGGTTAAGGTTAGGGTTAGGGTTTAGGTCAGGGTTAGGGTTAGGGTTTGGGTTAGGGTTATGGTTGGGGTTGGGGTTTGGGTTAGGGTTAGGGTTAGGGTTAGGATTAGGGTTAGGGTTTGGGTTAGGGTTAGGCTTAGGTTTGAATTTGGGTTAGTGTTAGGGCTAGGGTTAGTGTAAAGTTTATGGTTTGGATTTGGGTTAGGGTTAGGGTTTGAGTTACGATTAGGGTAAAGTTTAGGGTTTAGGTTTGGGTTAGGTTTATGGTTAGGGTTTGGGTTATGTTTAGGTTTAGTGTTAGGGTTAGGGTTAGGGTTAGGGTTTGGGTTAAGTTTAGGGTTAGGGTTAGGGTTAGGATTTGGGTTAGGGTTAGGGTTTGGGTTAGAGTTAGGGTGAGGGTTAG
>JAJHUQ010000032.1:12890000-12895000 GCA_035773235.1 Eospalax fontanierii
GTTTCAGTTAGGGTTACGGTTAGGGTTAGGGTTAGGGTTTGGGTTCGGGTTAGGGTTAGGGTTAGGTTTAGGTTTTGATTTAGGGTTAGGGTTAGGGTTAGGGTTTTTGTTAGGGTTTGGGTTAGGGTTAGGGTTAAGACTAGGGTTAGTGTTAGGGTTAGGTTTAGGGTTAGCATTAGGGCTAGTATTAGGGTTAGGGTTACGGTTTGGGTTAGGGTTAGGGTTAGGGTTAGGGTTAGGGTTAGGGTTTGGGTTAGGGTTAGGGTTAGGGTTAGAGTTAGGGTTATGGTTAGGTTTAGCATTAGGGTTAGGGTTAGGGTTATGGTTAGGGTTAGCTTTAGGGTTAGGGTTAGGGTTTGGGTTTGGGTTAGGGTTTGGGTTAGGGTTAGGCTTTGGGTTAGGGTTAGGGTTAGGGTTCGGGTTAGGATTTGGGTTAGGGTTAGGGTTAGAGTCGGATTTGGGTTAGAGTTATGGTGAGGGTTAGGGTTTGGTTTAGGGTTAGGGTTACGGTTAGGGTTAGGGTTATGGTTTGGGTTAGGATTAGGGTTAGGGTTAGGGTTAGGGTTACGGTTTCGGTTTCCGTTATATTTTGGGTTAGTTTTAGGATTAGGGTTAGGGTTTGGGTTGGGTTAGGATTAGGGTTAGGGTTTGAGTTTGAATTAGGTTTAGGGTTAGCATTAGGGTTAGGGTTCGGTTTAGTATAAGTGTTTCAGTTAGGGTTAGGGTTAGGGTTAGGGTTTGGGTTCGGATTAGGGTTAGGGTTAGGGTTCAATTTAGGGTTAGGGTTAGGGTTAGCGTTAGGGTTTGGGTTAGGGTTACGGTTAGGAGTAGGTTTAGTGTTAGGGTTAGGTTTAGGGTTAGCATTAGGGTTACGATTCGCGTTAGGGTTAGGGTTTGGGTTAGGGTTAGGGTTAGGGTTAGGGTTAGGGTTTGGGTTAGGGTTAGGTTTAGGGTTAGGGTTAGGGTCTGGTTAGGGTTAGGGTTAGGATTAGGGTTAGGGTTTGTGTTACGATCAGGGTTTGGGTTTGGGTTTGGGTTAGGGGTAGGGTTAGGGTTTCGGTTTTGGTTATGTTTTGGGTTAGGTTTAGGGTTAGGGTTAGGGTTTGGGTTAGGGTTAGGTTTAGGACTAGGATTAGGGTTAGGGTTAGTGTTAGGTTTAGGGTTAGGGTTTGGGTTTAGGTTTGGGTTATGGTTAGGGTTAGTGTTAGGGTTAGGTTTTAGGGTTAGGTTTAGGGTTAGGGTTAGGGTTTCGGTTTGGGTTATGTTTTGGGTTAGGTTTAGGGTTAGGGTTAGGGTTTGGGTTCGGGTTAGGAATAGGGTTATGGTTTAGGGTTTGGGTACGCGTTAGGCTTAGGGTTAGGGTTAGGGTTTGAGTTTGAATTAGGTTTAGGGTTAGCATTAGGGTTAGGGTTAGGTTTAGGATTAGTGTTTCAGTTAGGCTTAGTGTTAGGGTTAGGGTTTGGGTACGGGTTAGGTTTAGGGTTAGGGTTAGGGTTTGATTTAGGGTTAGGGTTAAGGTTAGGCTTAGTGTTAGGGTTTGGGTTAGGGTTAGAGTTAGGGTTAGGGTTAGGGTTAGGGTTAGGTTTAGGGTTAGCATTAGGGTTAGGATTAGGTTTAGAGTTAGGGTTTGGGTTAGGGTTAGGGTTAGGTTTAGGGTTAGGTTTATGGTTTGGTTTAGGGTTATGGTTAGGGTTAGGGTTTGGGTGAGGGTTAGGGTTAGGGTTAGGGTTAGGGTATGTGTTAAGATTAGGGTTTGGGTTTGGGTTAGGTTAGGGTTTGGGTTACAGTTAGGGTTAGGGTTAGGGTTTGGGTTTGGTTTAGTGTTAGGGTTAGGTTAGGGTTTAGGTTAGAGTTAGGGTTAGGGTGAGGTGTCGGATTAGGGTTACGGTTAGGGTTAGGGTTAGGATTAGGGTTAGGGTTAGGGTTCCGATTAGAGTTAGGTTTAGAGTTTGGGTTTGGGTAAGGGTAAAGGTTAGGAATAGGGTAAGGGTTAGGGTTAGGACTACGATTAGGGTTAGGGTTAGGGTTAGGATTAGGGTTACGGTTAGGGTTAAGGTTAGGTTTTCGGTTTGGGTTATGTTTTGGGTTAGGTTTAGGGTTAGGGTTAGGGTTAGGGTTAGGGTTAAGGTTAGGATTAGGGTTAGGGTTAGGGTTAGGGTTAGGGTTAGGGTTAGGGTTAGTGTTGGGGTTATTATTTGGGTTATGGTTTGGGTTAGTCTTAGGGTTAGGGTTTGGGTTAGTGTTAGAGTTAGGGTTTGAGTTAGGGTTAGGGATAGGGTTAGGTTAGGGTTTGGGTTAGAGATAGGGTTAGGGTTAGGGTTTGGGTTTGGTTTAGAGTTAGGGTTAGGTTAGGGTTTGGGTTAGGGTTAGTGTTAGGGTTCGGGTTAGGATTTGGGTTAGGGTTAGGGTTAGAGTCGGATTTGGGTTAGAGTTATGGTGAAGGTTAGGGGTTGGGTTAGGGTTAGGGTTACGGTTAGGATTAGGGTTACGGTTAGGATTAGGGTTAGGGTTAGTGTTTGGATTATGGTTAGTTTTAGGGTTTGGGTTTGGGTAAGGGTAAGGGTTAGGGTTAGGGTTTGGAGTAGGGTTAGGCTTAGGTTTTCGGTAAGGGTTAATGTGTGGGAGTGGGTTAGGGCCAGGGTCAGGGTCTGGTTTAGGGTTAAGGCTAGGGCTAGGGCTTAGTCTAGGGCCAGGGTTAGGGTTAGGGCTTGGGTTAGGGTTATGGTGGGGGTTCGGGTTTGGGTTAGGGTTAGGGTTAGGGTTAGGGTTAGGATTAGGGTTAGGGTTTGGGTTAGGGTTAGGCTTAGGTTTGAATTTGGGTTAGTGTTAGGGCTAGGGTTAGTGTAAAGTTTATGGTTTGGATTTGGGTTAGGGTTAGGTTTTGAGTTACGATTAGGGTAAAGTTTAGGGTTTAGGTTTGGGTTAGGTTTATGGTTAGGGTTTCGGTTAAGTTTAGGGTTAGGTTTAGGGTTAGGGTTTGGGTTAGGTTTAGGGTTAGGATTAGGGTTAGGGTTAGGGTTCCGATTAGAGTTAGGTTTAGAGTTTGGGTTTGGGTAAGGGTTAAGGTTAGGTTTAGGGTTAGGGTTAGGGTTAGGGTTAGGACTAGGATTAGGGCTAGGGTTAGGGTTAGGATTAGGGTTAGGTTTTGGTTTTAGGTTTGGGTTATGGTTAGGGTAAGTGTTAGGGTTAGGGTTTAGGGTTAGGGTTAGGTTTAAGGTTATGGTTTCGGTTTGGGTTATGTTTTGGGTTAGGTTTAGGGTTAGGGTTAGGGTTTGAGTTGGAATTAGGTTTAGGGTTAGCATTAGGGTTAGGGTTAGGGTTACGATTAGTGTTTCAGTTAGGGTTAGGGTTAGGGTTAGGGTTAGGGTTTTTGTTAGGGTTTGGGTTAGGGTTAGGGTTAAGACTAGGATTAGTGTTAGGGTTAGGTTTAGGGTTAGCATTAGGGCTAGTATTAGGGTTAGGGTTACGGTTTGGTTTAGGGTTAGGGTTAGGGTTAGGGTTAGGGTTTGGGTTAGGGTTAGGGTTAGGGTTAGAGTTAGGGTTATGGTTAGGTTTAGCATTAGGGTTAGAGTTGGGTTATGGTTAGGGTTAGCTTTAGGGTTAGGGTTAGGGTTTGGGTTTGGGTTAGGGTTTGGGTTAGGGTTAGGCTTTGGTTTAGGGTTAGGGTTAGGGTTCGGGTTAGGATTTGGGTTAGGGTTTGGGTTAGAGTCGGATTTGGGTTAGAGTTATGGTGAGGGTTAGGGGTTGGTTTAGGGTTAGGGTTACGGTTAGGGTTAGGGTTATGGTTTGGGTTAGGCTTAGGGTTAGGGTTAGGGTTAGGGTTACGGTTTCGGTTTCGGTTATGTTTTGGGTTAGTTTTAGGGTTAGGGTTAGGGTTTGGGTTGGGTTAGGATTAGGGTTAGGGTTTGAGTTTGAATTAGGTTTAGGGTTAGCATTAGGGTTAGGGTTCGGTTTAGTATAAGTGTTTCAGTTAGGGTTAGGGTTAGGGTTAGGGTTTGGGTTCGGGTTAGGGTTAGGGTTAGGGTTTGTTTAGGGGTTAAGGTCAGGGTTAGGGTTAGTTTTGGGGTGTGGGTAAGGGTTATGGTTAGGACAAGGTTTAGTGCTAGGGTTAGGTTTAGGGCTAGCATTAGGGTTACGTTTCGCGTTAGGGTTAGGGTTTGGGTTAGGGTTAGGGTTAGGGTTAGGGTTAGGGTTTGGGTTAGGGTTAGGTTTAGGGTTAGGGTTAGTGTCTGGTTAGGGTTAGGGTTAGGATTAGGGTTAGGGTTTGTGTTAAGATCAGGGTTTGGGTTTGGGTTTGGGTAAGGGTAAGGGTTAGGGTTTCGGTTTGGGTTATGTTTTGGGTTAGGTTTAGGGTTAGGGTTAGGGTTTGGGTTCGGGTTAGGAATAGGGTTATGGTTTGAGTTTGAATTAGGTTTAGGGTTAGCATTAGGGTTAGGGTTAGGTTTAGGATTAGTGTTTCAGTTAGGCTTAGTGTTAGGGTTAGGGTTTGGGTACGGGTTAGGTTTAGGGTTAGGGTTTGATTTATGGTTAGGGTTAAGGTTAGGGTTACTGTTAGGGTTTGGGTTAGGGTTAGGGTTAGGAATAGGGTTAGTGATAGGGTTAGGTTTAGGGTTAGCATTAGGGTTAGGATTAGGTTTAGAGTTAGGGTTTGGGTTAGGGTTAGGGTTAGGTTTAGGGTTAGGTTTATGGTTTGGTTTAGGGTTATGGTTAGGGTTAGGGTTTGGGTGAGGGTTAGGGTTAGGGTTAGGGTTAGGGTTTGTGTTAAGATTAGGGTTTGGGTTTGGGTTAGGTTAGGGTTTGGGTTACAGTTAGGGTTAGGGTTAGGGTTTGGGTTTGGTTTAGTGTTAGGGTTAGGTTAGGGTTTAGGTTAGAGTTAGGGTTAGGGTGAGGTGTTGGATTAGGGTTATGATTAGGGTTAGGGTTAGGATTAGGGTTAGGGTTAGGTTTCCGATTAGAGTTAGGTTTAGATTTTGGGTTTGGGTAAGGGTTAAGGTTAGGGT
>JAJHUQ010000032.1:12915000-12917500 GCA_035773235.1 Eospalax fontanierii
ATTTAGGGTTAGGGTTAAGGTTAGGGTTAGTGTTAGTGTTTGGGTTAGGGTTAGAGTTAGGAATAGGGTTAGTGATAGGGTTAGGTTTAGGGTTAGCATTAGGGTTATGATTAGGTTTAGGGTTAGGGTTTGGGTTAGGGTTAGGGTTAGGGTTAGGGTTAGGTTTAGGGTTTGGTTTAGGGTTATGGTTAGTTTTAGGGTTTGGGTGAGGATTAGGGTTAGGGTTAGGGTTAGGGTTTGTGTTAAGTTTAGGTTTTGGGTTTGGGTTAGGTTAGGGTTTGGGTTACAGTTAGGGTTAGGGTTAGGGTTTGGGTTTGGTTTAGTGTTAGGGTTAGGTTAGGGTTTGGGTTAGAGTTAGGGTTTGGGTAAGGGTTAAGGTTAGGGTTAGGGTTAGGGTTAGGGTTATGACTAGGATTAGGGTTAGGGTTAGGGTTAGGATTAGGGTTACGGTTAGGGTTAGGGTTAGGTTTTCGTTTTGGGTTATGTTTTGGGTTAGGTTTAGGGTTAGGGTTAGGGTTAGGGTTAGGGTTAAGGTTAGGATTAGGGTTAGGGTTTGAGTTTGAATTAGGTTTAGGGTTAGCATTAGGGTTAGGGTTAGATTTAGGATAAGTGTTTCAGTTAGGGTTTGGGTTAGGGTTAGGGTTAGGGTTAGTGTTAGGTTTTGGGTTAGGGTTAGTGTTAGGGTTAGGGTTTGGGTTAGGGTTAGGGTTAGAGTTAGGTTTTGGGTTAGGATTAGGGTTAGGGTTAGGGTTAGGGTTAGGGTTAGGACTAGGATTAGGGTTATGGTTAGGGTTAGGGTTAGGATTAGGGTTAGGGTTAGGGTTCCGATTAGAGTTAGGTTTAGAGTTTGGGTTTGGGTAAGGGTTAAGGTTAGGTTTAGGGTTAGGGTTACGGTTAGGGTTAGGGTTAGGACTAGGATTAGGGCTAGGGTTAGGGTTAGGATTAGGGTTAGGGTTTGGTTTTAGGTTTGGGTTATGGTTAGGGTCAGGGTTAGGGTTAGGGTTTATGGTTAGGGTTAGGTTTAAAGTTAGGGTTTCGGTTTCGGTTATGTTTTGGGTTAGGTTTAGGTTTAGGGTTAGGGTTTGAGTTGGAATTAGGTTTAGGGTTAGCATTAGGGTTAGGGTTAGGTTTAGGATTAGTGTTTCAGTTAGGGTTAGGGTTAGGGTTAGGTTTTGGGTTCGGGTTAGGGTTAGGGTTAGGTTTAGGTTTTGATTTAGGGTTAGGGTTAGGGTTAGGGTTAGGGTTAGGGTTAGGGTTACGCTTTCGGTTTCGGTTATGTTTTGGGTTAGTTTTAGGGTTAGGTTTGGGTTTGGGTTGGGTTAGGATTAGGGTTAGGGTTTGAGTTTGAATTAGGTTTAGGGTTAGCATTAGGGTTAGGGTTAGGTTTAGGATAAGTGTTTCAGTTAGGGTTAGGGTTAGGGTTAGGGTTTGGGTTCGGGTTAGGGTTAGGGTTAGGGTTTGGGTTAGGGTTAGGGTTAGGGTTAGGATTAGGGTTAGGGTTTGTGTTAAGATTAGGGTTTAGGTTTGGGTTAAGGTTAGGGTTAGGGTATGGGTTAAGGTTACGTTTAGGGTTAGGGTTTGTGTTAGGGTTCGGGTTATCGTTAGGAGAAGGGTTAGGGTTTAGGTCTTTGGTGAGAGTTAGTGATAGGGTTAGTGTAAGGATTAGGGTTTGGGTTAGGGTTTAGGTTTGGTTAGGTTTAGGGTTAGGGTTAGGGTTATGGTTAGGTTTAGCATTAGGGTTAGGTTTAGGGTTATGGTTAGGGTTGGTGTTAGGTTTAGGGTTAGGGTTTGGGTTTGGGTTAGGGTTTGGGTTAGGGTTAGGGATTGGGTTAGGGTTAGGGTTAGGGTTCGGTTTAGGATTTGGGTTAGGGTTAGGGTTAGAGTCGGATTTGGGTTAGAGTTATGGTGAAGGTTAGGGGTTGGGTAAGGGTTAGGGTTTGGGTTAGGGTTAGGGTTAGGGTTAGGGTTAGGGTTAGGGTTTGGGTTAGGGTTAGGTTTGAATCTGGGTTAGTATTAGGGTTATGGTTAGTGTTAAGATTATGGTTAGGGTTAGGGTTAGGGTTCGGTTTTGGGTGAGGGTTAGGTTTAGGGTTAGGGTTAGGATTAGGGTTATTATTTGGGTTAGGGTTTGGGTTAGTGTTAGGTTTAGGCTTACATTGGGGTTGGGTTAGAGTTAGGGTTAGGGTTAGGGTTTGGGTTTGGTTTAGAGTTAGGGTTAGGTTAGGGTTTGGGTTAGAGTTAGGGTTAGGGTGAGGTGTTGGATTAGGGTTATGGTTAGGGTTAGGGTTAGGATTAGAGTTAGGGCTAGGGTTCCGATTAGAGTTAGGTTTAGAGTTTGGGTTTGGGTAAGGGTTAAGGTTAGGGTTAGGGTTAGGGTTAGGGTTAGGGTTAGGGTTAGGGTTAGGGTTAGGGTTAGGACTAGGATTAGGGTTAGGGTTAGTGTTAGGTTTAGGGCTAGGGTTTGGGTTTAGGTTTGGGTTATGGTTAGGGTTAGTGTTAG
>JAJHUQ010000032.1:12922500-12927500 GCA_035773235.1 Eospalax fontanierii
GTTAGGGTTAGGGTTAGGGTTTGGGTTTGGTTTAGTGTTAGGGTTAGGTTAGGGTTTGGGTTAGAGTTAGGGTTAGGGTGAGGTGTTGGATTAGGGTTATGGTTAGGGTTAGGGTTAGGATTAGGTTTAGGGTTAGGGTTCCGATTAGAGTTAGGTTTAGAGTTTGGGTTTGGGTAAGGGTTAAGGTTAGGTTTAGGTTTAGGGTTAGGGTTAGGGTTAGGGTTAGGACTAGGATTAGGGTTAGGGTTAGGGTTTGGATTAGGGTTAGGGTTTGGTTTTAGGTTTGGGTTATGGTTAGGGTAAGTGTTAGGGTTAGGGTTTAGGGTTAGTGTTAGGTTTAGGGTAAGGGTTTCGGTTTGGGTTATGTTTTGGGTTAGGTTTAGGGTTAGGGTTAGGTTTTGAATTGGAATTAGGTTTAGGTTTAGCATTAGGGTTAGGGTTAGGTTTAGGATTAGTGTTTCAGTTAGGGTTAGGGTTAGGGTAAGGGTTTGGGTTCGGGTTAGGGTTAGGTTTAGGTTTAGGGTTTGATTTAGTGTTAGGGTTAGGGTTAGGGTTAGTGTTAGGGTTTGGGTTAGGGTTAGGTTTAGGACTAGGTTTAGTGTTAGGGTTAGGTTTAGGGTTTGCATTAGGGTTAGGATTAGGGTTAGGGTTAGGGTTTGGGTTTTGGTTAGGGTTAGGGTTAGGTTTAGGGATAAGGTTTGGGTTAGGTTTAGGGTTAGGGTTAGCGTTTGGGTTAGGGTTAGGGTTATGGTTAGGATTAGGGTTAGGGTTTGTGTTAAGATTAGGGTTTGGGTTTGGGTTAAGGTTAGGTTTAGGGTTTGGGTTAAGGTTACGTTTAGGGTTAGGGTTTGTTTTAGGGTTAGGGTTAGCGTTAGGAGTAGGGTTAGGGTTTAGGTTTTTGGTGAGGGTTAGTGTTAGGGTTAGTGTTAGGATTAGGGTTTGGGTTAGGGTTTAGTTTTGGTTAGGTTTAGGGTTAGGGTTAGGGTTATGGTTAGGGTTGGTGTTAGGATTAGGGTTAGGGTTAGGGTTCGAGTTAGGATTTGGGTTAGGGTTAGTTAGAGTCGGATTTGGGTTAGAGTTATGGTGAAGGTTAGGGGTTGGGTTAGGGTTAGGGTTTGGGTTAGGGTTAGTGTTAGGGTTAGGGTTAGGGTTAGGGTTTGGGTTAGGGTTAGGTTTGAATCTGGGTTAGTATTAGGGTTATGGTTAGTGTTAAGATTATGGTTAGGGTTAGGGTTAGGTTTAGGTTTTGGGTGAGGGTTAGGGTTAGGGTTAGGGTTAGACTTAGGTTTAGGTTTAGGGTTAGGGTTAGGGTTAGGGTTAGGATAAGGATGAGGGTTAGGGTTAGGGTTAGGATTCGAGTTATTATTTGGGTTAGGGTTTGGGTTAGGGTTAGTGTTAGGGTTTGGGTTAGTGTTAGAGTTAGGGTTTGAGTTAGAGTTAGGTTTAGGCTTACATTGGGGTTGGGTTAGAGTTAGGGTTAGGGCTAGGGTTTGGGTTTGGTTTAGAGTTAGGGTTAGGTTAGGGTTTGGGTTAGAGTTAGGGTTAGGGTGAGGTGTTGGATTAGGGTTATGGTTAGGGTTAGGGTTAGGATTAGGTTTAGGGTTAGGGTTCCGATTAGAGTTAGGTTTAGAGTTTGGGTTTGGGTAAGGGTTAAGGTTAGGGTTAGTGTTAGGGTTAGGGTTAGGGTTAGGGTTAGGATTAGGATTAGGGTTAGGGTTAGTGTTAGGTTTAGGGTTAGGGTTTGGGTTTAGGTTTGGGTTATGGTTAGGGTTAGTGTTAGGGTTAGGTTTTAGGGTTAGGTTTAGGGTTACGGTTAGGGTTTCGGTTTGGGTTATGTTTTGGGTTAGGTTTAGGGTTAGGGTTAGGGTTTGGGTTCGGGTTAGGAATAGGGTTATGGTTTGAGTTTGAATTAGGTTTAGGGTTAGCATTAGGGTTAGGGTTAGGTTTAGGATTAGTGTTTCAGTTAGGCTTAGTGTTAGGGTTAGGGTTTGGGTACGGGTTAGGTTTAGGGTTAGGGTTAGGGTTTGATTTAGGGTTAGGGTTAAGGTTAGGGTTAGTGTTAGTGTTTGGGTTAGGGTTAGAGTTAGGAATAGGGTTAGTGATAGGGTTAGGTTTAGGGTTAGCATTAGGGTTATGATTAGGTTTAGGGTTAGGGTTTGGGTTAGGGTTAGGGTTAGGGTTAGGGTTAGGTTTAGGGTTTGGTTTAGGGTTATGGTTAGTTTTAGGGTTTGGGTGAGGATTAGGGTTAGGGTTAGGGTTAGGGTTTGTGTTAAGTTTAGGTTTTGGGTTTGGGTTAGGTTAGGGTTTGGGTTACAGTTAGGGTTAGGGTTAGGGTTTGGGTTTGGTTTAGTGTTAGGGTTAGGTTAGGGTTTGGGTTAGAGTTAGGGTTTGGGTAAGGGTTAAGGTTAGGGTTAGGGTTAGGGTTAGGGTTATGACTAGGATTAGGGTTAGGGTTAGGGTTAGGATTAGGGTTACGGTTAGGGTTAGGGTTAGGTTTTCGTTTTGGGTTATGTTTTGGGTTAGGTTTAGGGTTAGGGTTAGGGTTAGGGTTAGGGTTAAGGTTAGGATTAGGGTTAGGGTTTGAGTTTGAATTAGGTTTAGGGTTAGCATTAGGGTTAGGGTTAGATTTAGGATAAGTGTTTCAGTTAGGGTTTGGGTTAGGGTTAGGGTTAGGGTTAGTGTTAGGTTTTGGGTTAGGGTTAGTGTTAGGGTTAGGGTTTGGGTTAGGGTTAGGGTTAGAGTTAGGTTTTGGGTTAGGATTAGGGTTAGGGTTAGGGTTAGGGTTAGGGTTAGGACTAGGATTAGGGTTATGGTTAGGGTTAGGGTTAGGATTAGGGTTAGGGTTAGGGTTCCGATTAGAGTTAGGTTTAGAGTTTGGGTTTGGGTAAGGGTTAAGGTTAGGTTTAGGGTTAGGGTTACGGTTAGGGTTAGGGTTAGGACTAGGATTAGGGCTAGGGTTAGGGTTAGGATTAGGGTTAGGGTTTGGTTTTAGGTTTGGGTTATGGTTAGGGTCAGGGTTAGGGTTAGGGTTTATGGTTAGGGTTAGGTTTAAAGTTAGGGTTTCGGTTTCGGTTATGTTTTGGGTTAGGTTTAGGTTTAGGGTTAGGGTTTGAGTTGGAATTAGGTTTAGGGTTAGCATTAGGGTTAGGGTTAGGTTTAGGATTAGTGTTTCAGTTAGGGTTAGGGTTAGGGTTAGGTTTTGGGTTCGGGTTAGGGTTAGGGTTAGGTTTAGGTTTTGATTTAGGGTTAGGGTTAGGGTTAGGGTTAGGGTTAGGGTTAGGGTTACGCTTTCGGTTTGGGTTATGTTTTGGGTTAGTTTTAGGGTTAGGTTTGGGTTTGGGTTGGGTTAGGATTAGGGTTAGGGTTTGAGTTTGAATTAGGTTTAGGGTTAGCATTAGGGTTAGGGTTAGGTTTAGGATAAGTGTTTCAGTTAGGGTTAGGGTTAGGGTTAGGGTTTGGGTTCGGGTTAGGGTTAGGGTTAGGGTTTGGGTTAGGGTTAGGGTTAGGGTTAGGATTAGGGTTAGGGTTTGTGTTAAGATTAGGGTTTAGGTTTGGGTTAAGGTTAGGGTTAGGGTATGGGTTAAGGTTACGTTTAGGGTTAGGGTTTGTGTTAGGGTTCGGGTTATCGTTAGGAGAAGGGTTAGGGTTTAGGTTTTTGGTTAGGGTTAGTGTTAGGGTTAGTGTTAGGATTAGGGTTTGGGTTAGGGTTTAGGTTTGGTTAGGTTTAGGGTTAGGGTTAGGGTTATGGTTAGGTTTAGCATTAGGGTTAGGTTTAGGGTGATGGTTAGGGTTGGTGTTAGGGTTAGGGTTAGGGTTTGGGTTTGGGTTAGGGTTTGGGTTAGGGTTAGGGATTGGGTTAGGGTTAGGGTTGGGGTTCGGTTGAGGATTTGGGTGAGGGTTAGGGTTAGAGTCGGATTTGGGTTAGAGTTATGGTGAAGGTTAGGGGTTGGGTTAGGGTTAGGGTTTGGGTTAGGGTTAGGGTTAGGGTTAGGGTTAGGGTTAGGGTTTGGGTTAGGGTTAGGTTTGAATCTGGGTTAGTATTAGGGTTATGGTTAGTGTTAAGATTATGGTTAGGGTTAGGGTTAGGGTTCGGTTTTGGGTGAGGGTTAGGTTTAGGGTTAGGGTTAGGATTAGGGTTATTATTTGGGTTAGGGTTTGGGTTAGTGTTAGGTTTAGGCTTACATTGGGGTTGGGTTAGAGTTAGGGTTAGGGTTAGGGTTTGGGTTTGGTTTAGAGTTAGGGTTAGGTTAGGGTTTGGGTTAGAGTTAGGGTTAGGGTGAGGTGTTGGATTAGGGTTATGGTTAGGGTTAGGGTTAGGATTAGAGTTAGGGCTAGGGTTCCGATTAGAGTTAGGTTTAGAGTTTGGGTTTGGGTAAGGGTTAAGGTTAGGGTTAGGGTTAGGGTTAGGGTTAGGGTTAGGGTTAGGGTTAGGACTAGGATTAGGGTTAGGGTTAGTGTTAGGTTTAGGGTTAGGGTTTGGGTTTAGGTTTGGGTTATGGTTAGGGTTAGTGTTAGGGTTAGGGTTTAGGGTTAGGTTTAGGGTTAGGGTTAGGGTTTCGGTTTGTGTTATGTTTTGGGTTAGGTTTAGGGTTAGGGTTAGGGTTTGTGTTCGGGTTAGGAAGAGAGTTATGGTTTGAGTTTGAATTAGGTTTAGGGTTAGCATTAGGGTTAGGGTTAGGTTTAGGATTAGTGTTTCAGTTAGGCTTAGTGTTAGGGTTAGGGTTTGGGTACGGGTTAGGTTTAGGGTTAGGCTTAGGGTTTGATTTAGGGTTAGGGTTAAGTTTAGGGTTAGTGTTAGGGTTTGGGTTAGGGTTAGGTTTAGGAATAATGTTAGTGATAGGGTTAGGTTTAGGGTTAGCATTAGGGTTATGATTAGGTTTAGGGTTATGGTTTGGGTTAGGGTTAGGGTTAGGGTTAGGGTTAGGTTTAGGGTTTGGTTTAGGGTTATGTTTAGGTTTAGGGTTTGGGTGAGGGTTAGGGTTAGTTTTAGGGTTAGGGTT
>JAJHUQ010000032.1:12937500-12955000 GCA_035773235.1 Eospalax fontanierii
TGAGGTTTAGGGTTAGTGTTAGGATTAGGGTTATTATTTAGGTTATGGTTTGGGTTAGGGTTAGGGTTAGGGTTTGGGTTAGTGTTAGAGTTAGGGTTTGAGTTAGGGTTAGGTTTAGGGTTAGGTTAGAGTTAGGGTTAGGGTTAGGGTTAGGGTTAGGGTTAGGGTTAGGACTAGGATTAGGGTTAGGGTTAGGGTTAGGGTTAGGGTTTGGGTTTGGGTTTGGGGTTTGGGGTTAGGGGTTAAGTTTAGGTTTAGGGTTAGGGTTAGGGATTGGGTTAGGGTTAGGGTTAGGTTTAGGGTTAGGTTTAGGTTTTGGGTTAGGGTTAGGGTTAGCGTTTGTGTTAGGGTTGTGGTTAGGGTTAGTGTTAGGGTTAGGATTTGGTTTAGGAATACGATTAGGTTTAGGTTTTCGGTTAAGTTTCGTGTTAGGGTTATGGTTTGCGTTCGGGTTGGGTTAGTGTTAGGGTTTTAGTTAGGGTTAGGGTTAGGGTTAGGGTTAGGGTTTGGATTAGGGTTAGGCTTAGGGTTAGGGTTTGAGTTTGAGTTAGGTTTAGGGTTAGCATTAGGGTTAAGATTAGGGTTAGGGTTAGGGTTTGGGTTAGGGTTAGGCTTAGGGTTAGGGTTAGGGTTTTGGTTACGGTTAGGATTGAATCTGGGTTAGTGTTAGGGTTATGGTTAGTGTTAAGATTATGGTTAGGGTTAGGGTTAGGGTTAGGTTTTGGGTTAGGGTTAGGGTTAGGGTTAGAATTAGGGTTAGGGTTAGGGTTAGGGTTAGGGATAGGGTTTGGAAAAGGATGAGGTTTAGGGTTAGGGTTAGGATTAGGGTTATTATTTGGGTTATGGTTTGGGTTAGGGTTAGTGTTAGGGTTTGGGTTAGTGTTAGAGTTAGGGTTAGGTTTAGGCTTACATTGGGGTTTGGGTTAGAGTTAGGGTGAGGGTTAGGGTTTGGGTTTTGTTTAGAGTTAGGGTTAGGTTAGGGTTTGGGTTAGAGTTAGGGTTAGGGTGAGGTGTTGGATTAGGGTTATGGTTAGGGTTAGGGTTAGGATTAGGGTTACGGTTAGGGTTAGGGTTAGGGTTATGGTTAGGGTTCCGATTAGAGTTAGGTTTAGAGTTTGGGTTTGGGTAAGGATTAAGGTTAGGTTTAGGGTTAGGGTTAGGGTTAGGGTTAGGATTAGGGTTAGGGTTAGGGTTCCGATTAGAGTTAGGTTTAGAGTTTGGGTTTGGGTAAGGGTTAAGTTTAAGTTTAGGGTTAGGGTTAGGGGTAGGGTTAGGACTAGGATTAGGGATAGGGATAGGGTTAGGTTAGGGTTTATGTTAGAGTTAGGGTTAGGGTTAGGGGTTGGATTAGGGTTATGGTTAGGGTTAGGCTTTAGGTTTGGCTTATGGTTAGGTTTAGGGTTAGGGTTTAAGGGTAGGATTAGGGTTAGTGTTAGGGTTTGGGTTAGGGGTAGGGTTACGGTGTGGTTTTGGGTTAGGGTTAGGGTAAGGGTTAGGGTTTCGGTGTGGGTTATGTTTGGGTTAGGTTTAGGGTTAGGGTTAGGGTTTCGGTTCAGGTTAGGATTAGGATTAGAGTTTGAGTTTGAATTAGGTTTGGGTTAGCATTAGGGTTAGGGTTAGGTTTAGGATTAGTGTTTCGGTTAGGGTTAGGGTTAGGGTTAGGGTTAGGGTTAGGGTTCCGATTAGAGTTAGGTTTAGAGTTTGGGTTTGGGTAAGGATTAAGGTTAGTGTTAGGGTTAGGGTTAGGGTCAGGGTTAGTACTAGGATTAGGTTTAGGGTTAGGGTTAGGATTAGGGTTAGTGTTAGGGTTAGTTTAGGGTTTTGGTTTGGGTTATGTTTTGGGTTAGGTTTAGGGTTAGGGTTAGGGTTAGGGTTAGGGTTAGGGTTAGGGTTACGGTTAGGTTTAGGATTAGGGTTAGGGTTTGAGTTTGAATTAGGTTTAGGGTTAGCATTAGGGTTAGGGTTAGGTTTAGGATAAGTGTTTCAGTTAGGGTTAGGGTTAGGGTTAGGCTTAGGGTGAGGGTTAGGGTTTGATTTAGGGTTAGGGTTAGGGTTAGGGTTAGGGTTAGGGTTTGGGTTAGGGTTAGGGTTAGGGTTAGGGTTTGAGTTAGGGTTAGGGTTAGGGTTAGGGATTGGGTTAGGATTAGGGTTAGGGTTAGGGTTTCGGTTCGGGTTAGGATTAGGGTTAGGGTTTGAGTTTGAATTAGGTTTAGGGTTAGCATTAGGGTTAGGGTAAGGTTTAGGATTAGTGTTTTGGTTAGGGTTAGGGTTAGGGTTAGTGTTTGGGTTAGGGTTAGGGTTAGGATTAGGGGTTAGCTTTAGGTTTAGGGTTATTATTAGGGTTTGGGTTAGGGTTAGTGTTAGGGTTTGGGTTTTAGTTAGAATTAGGTTTAGTGTTAGGGTTAGGTTTTGTGTTAGTGTTAGGGTTAATCTTAGTGTTAGTGTTAGGGTTTGGGTTAGGGTTAGGGTTAGGTTTAGAGTTAGGATTAGGTTTAGGGTTAGGGTTAGATTTAGGTTTTGGTTTAGGAGTAGTGTTAGGGTTAGGTTTAGGGTTTGGGTTAGGTTTAGGGTTAGGGTTAGGGTTTGGGTTCGGGTTAGGGTTAGGGTTAGGGTTAGGGTTAGCATTTGGGTTACGGTTAGGGTTAGGGTTAGGGTTTGGGTTAGGGTTAGGTTTAGGGTTAGGGTTAGGGTTTGGGATAGGATTAGGATTAGGGTTAGGGTTTGGGATAGGGTTAGGGTTAGGGTTACGGTTAGGGTTAGGATTATTGTTAGGGTTTGTGTTAAGATTAGGGTTTGGGTTTGGGTTAGGGTTAGGTTTAGGTTTAGGGTTTGATTTAGGGTTAGGGTTAGTGTTAGGGTTTGTGTTAGGGTTAGGGTTAGGACTAGGGTTAGTGTTAGGGTTAGGTTTATGGTTAGCATTAGGGTTAGGATTAGGGTTAGGGTTAGGGTTTGTGTTAGGGTTAGGGGTAGGGTTAGGGTTATTACTAGGATTAGGTTTAGGGTCAGGGTTAGGATTAGGGTTAGGGTTGGGGTTAGGGTTAGGGTTTCAGTTTGGGTTATGTTTTGGGTTAGGTTTAGGGTTAGGGTTACGGTTAGGGTTAGGGTTAGGGTTAGGGTTAGGATTAGGGTTAGGGTTTGAGTTTGAATTAGGTTTAGGGTTAGCATTAGGGTTAGGGTTAGGTTTAGGATAAGTGTTTCAGTTAGGGTTAGGGTTAGGGTTAGGGTTAGGGTGAGGGTTAGGGTTTGATTTAGGGTTAGGTTTAGGGTTAGGATTAGTGTTAGGGTTTGGGTTAGGGTTAGGGTTAGGACTAGGGTTAGTATTAGGGTTAGGTTTAGGGTTAGCATTAGGGTTAGGATTAGGGTTAGGGTTAGGGTTTGGGTTAAGCTTAGGGTTAGGGTTAGGGTTAGGGTTAGGGTTAGGGTTAGGGTTAGGGTTAGGTTTACAATTAGGGTTAGTGTTAAGGTTAGGGTTATGGTTAGGGTTAGGATAAGGATGAAGGTTAGGGTTAGGGTTAGGATTAGGGTTACTATTTGGGTTATGGTTTGGGTTAGGGTTAGGGTTTGGGTTAGTGTTAGAGTTAGGGTTTGAGTTAGGGTTAGGTTTAGGGTTAGATTAGGGTTTGGGTTAGAGTCAGTGTTATGGTTACGGTTTGGGTTTGGTTTAGAGTTAGGGTTAGGTTAGGGTTTGGGTTAGAGTTAGGGTTAGGGTGAGGTGTTTGATTAGGGTTATGGTTAGGGTTAGGGTTTGGGTTAGTGTTAGAGTTAGGGTTTGAGTTAGGGTTCGGTTTAGGCTTACATTGGGGTTTGGGTTAGAGTTAGGTTTAGGGTTAGGTGTTGGGTTTGCTTTAGAGTTAGTGTTAGGTTAGGGTTTGGGTTAGAGTTAGGGTTAGGGTGAGGTGTTGGATTAGGGTTATGGTTAGGGTTAGGGTTAGGATTAGGGTTAGGGTTAGGGTTAGGGTTAGGGTTAGGGTTAGGGTTAGGGTTCCGAATAGAGTTAGGTTTAGAGTTTGGGTTTGGGTAAGGGTTAAGTTTAGGTTTAGGGTTAGGGTTAGGGTTAGGGTTAGGGTTAGGGTTAGGGTTCCGATTAGAGTTAGGTTTAGAGTTTGGGTTTAGGTAAGGGTTAAGGTTAGGTTTAGGTTTAGGGTTAGGTTTAGGGTTAGGGTTAGGACTAGGATTAGGGTTATGGTTAGGGTTAGGGTTAGGATTAGGGTTAGGGTTAGGGTTCCGAATAGAGTTAGGTTTAGAATTTGGGATTGGGTAAGGGTTAAGGTTAGGTTTAGGGTTAGGGTTAGGGTTAGGGTTAGGGTTAGGACTAGGATTATGGTTAGGGTTAGGGTTTGTATTAGGGTTAGGGTTTGGTTTTAGGTTTGGGTTATGGTTAGGGTAAGTTTTAGGGTTAGGGTTTAGGGTTAGGGTTAGGTTTAGGGTAAGGGTTTCGGTTTGGGTTATGTTTTGGGTTAGGTTTAGGGTTAGGGTTAGGGTTTGAATTGGAATTAGGTTTAGGGTTAGCATTAGTGTTAGGGTTATGTTTAGGATTAGTGTTTCAGTTAGGGTGAGGGTTAGGGTTAGGGTTTGGGTTCGGGTTAGGGTTAGGGTTAGGTTTAGGGTTTGATTTAGGGTTAGGGTTAGGGTTAGGGTTAGTGTTAGGGTTTGGGTTATGGTTAGGGTTAGGACTAGGGTTAATGTTAGGGTTAGGTTTATGGTTAGCATTAGGGTTAGGATTACGGTTAGGGTTAGGGTTTGGGTTTTGGTTAGGGTTAGGGTTAGCTTTACGGTTAAGGTTTGGGTTAGGGTTAGGGTTAGGTTTAGCGTTTGGGTTAGGGTTAGGGTTAGGGTTAGGATTAGGGTTAGGGTTTGTGTTAAGATTAGGGTTTGGGTTTGCGTTAAAGTTAGGGTTAGGGTTTGGGTTAAGGTTACGTTTAGGGTTAGGGTTAGTGTTAGGGTTAGGGTTAGCGTTAGGAGTAGGGTTAGGGTTTAGGTTTTTGGTTAGGGTTAGTGTTAGGGTTATTGTTAGGATTAGGGTATGGGTTAGGGTTTATGTTTGGTTAGGTTTAGGGTTAGGGTTAGGGTTATGGTTAGGTTTAGCTTTAGGGTTAGGGTTAGGGTTATGGTTAGGTTTGGCGTTAGGTTTAGGGTTAGGGTTTGGGTTTGGTTTAGAGTTTGGGTTAGGGTTAGGGTTTGGGTTAGGGTTAGGGTTAGGGTTCGGGTTAGGATTTGGGTTAGGGTTAGGGTTAGAGTCGGATTTGGGTTAGAGTTATGGTGAAGGTTAGGGGTTGGGTTAGGGTTAGGGTTACGGTTAGGATTAGGGTTACGGTTAGGATTAGGGTTAGGGTTAGTGTTTGGATTAGGGTTACTTTTAGGGTTTGGGTTTGGGTAAGGGTAAGTGTAAGGGTTAGGGTTTGGAGTAGGTTTAGGTTTTCGGTTAGGGTTAGTGTTAGGGTTAGGATTAGGGTTAGGGGTTGGTTTAGGGTAAAGGTTAGGGTTAGGGTTTAGGTTAGGTTTAGGGTTAGGGTTAGGGTTTGGGTTAGGGTTATGGTTGGGGTTCGATTTTGGGTTAGGGTTAGGTTTAGGGTTAGGGTTAGGGTTAGGATTAGGGTTAGGGTTTGGGTTAGGGTTAGGCTTAGGTTTGAATTTGGGTTAGTGTTAGGGCTAGGGTTAGTGTAAAGTTTATGGTTTGGATTTGGGTTAGGGTTAGGGTTTGAGTTACGATTAGGGTAAAGTTTAGGGTTTAGGTTTGGGTTAGGTTTATGGTTATGTTTTGGGTTATGGTTAGGTTTAGGGTTAGGGTTAGGGTTAGGGTTTGGGTTAAGTTTAGGGTAAGGGTTAGGGTTAGGATTTGGAATAGGGTTAGGGTTAGGGTTCGGGTTTGGGTTAGAGTTAGGGTGAGGGTTACGGGTTGGGTTAGGGTTAGGGTTACGGTTAGGATTAGGATTACGGTTAGGGTTCGGATTAGGATTAGTTTTAGGGTTTGGGTTTGGGTAAGGCTAAGGGTTAGGGTTAGGGTTAGGATAAGGATGAGGGTTAGGATTAGGGTTAGGATTAGGGTTAGTGTTTGGGTTATGGTTTAGGTTTGGGATAGGGTTAGGGTTTGGGTTAGTGTTAGAGTTAGGTTTTGAGTTAGGGTTAGGGTTAGGGTTAGGTTAGGATTTGGGTTAGAGTTAGGGTTAGGGTTAGGGTTTGGGTTTGGGTTAGGGTTAGGGTTAGGTTAGGGTTTGGGTTAGAGTTAGGGTTAGGGTTATGGGTTGGATTAGGGTTATGGTTAGGGTTAGGTTTAGGATTAGGGTTAGGGTTATTCCTTAGTTTTGGGTTATGGTTTGGGTTAGGGTTAGGGTTTAAGGGTAGGATTAGGGTTAGTGTTACGGTTTGGGTTAGGGTTAGGCTTACGGTGTGGGTTTGGGTTAGGGTTAGGGATAGGGTTAGGGTTTCGGTGTGGGTTATGTTTTGGGTTAGGTTTAGGGTCAGGGTTAGGATTTCGGTTCGGGTTAGGATTAGGGTTAGGGTTTGAGTTTGAATTAGGTTTAGGGTTAGCATTAGGGTTAGGGTTAGGTTTAGGATTAGTGTTTCGGTTAGGGTTAGGGTTAGGGTTTGGGTTAGGGTTAGGGTTAGGATTAGGGGTTAGGTTTAGGTTTAGGGTTATTATAAGGGTTTGGGTTAGGGTTAGTGTTAGAGTTTGGGTTAGGGTTAGGATTAGGGTTAGGGTTAGGGTTACGATTATGGTTAAGTTTAGGGTTCGTGTTTGGGTTAGGTTTAGGCTTAGGGTTAGGGTTAGTGTTAAGGTTTGGGTTAGTGTTAGGTTTAGGGTTTGGGTTAGGGTTAGGGTTAGTGTTAGGAATAGGGTTAGGGTTAGGGTTAGGGTTAGGGTGTGGGTTAGTGTTAGGGTTAGGTTTAGGGTTAGGTTTAGGGTTAGAATAAGGATGAGGGTTAGGGTTAGGGTTAGGAATAGGGTTATTATTTGGGTTGTGGTTTGGGTTAGTGTTAGGGTTAGGGTTTGGGTTAGTGTTAGAGTTAGGGTTTGAGTTAGGGTTAGGTTTAGGGTTAGGTTAGGGTTTGGGTTAGAGATAGGGTTAGGGTTAGGGTATGGGTTTGGTTTAGAGTTAGGGTTAGGTTAGGGTTTGGGTTAGAGTTAGGGTTAGGGTGAGGTGTTGGATTAGGGTTATGGTTTTTTAGGGTAAGGATTAGGTTTAGGGTTAGGGTTCCGATTAGAGTTAGGTTTAGAGTTTGGGTTTGGGTAAGGGTTAAGGTTAGGGTTAGGGTTAGGTTTAGGGTGAGGGTTAGGGTTAGGGTTTGGGTTAGGGTTAGGGTTAGGGTTAGGGTTACGGTTTCGGTTTGGGTTATGTTTTGGGTTAGTTTTAGTGTTAGGGTTAGGGTTTGAAATGGGTTATTATAAGGGTTAGGGTTTGAGTTTGAATTAGGTTTAGGGTTAGCATTAGGGTTAGGGTTAGGTTTAGGATAAGTGTTTCAGTTAGGGTTAGGGTTAGGGTTAGGTTTTGGGTTCGGGTTAAGGTTAGGGTTAGGGTTAGGGTTTGATTTAGGGTTAAGGTTAGGATTAGGGTTAGTGTTAGGGTTTGGGTTAGGTTTAGGGTTAAGAGTAGGGTTAGTTTTAGGGTTAGGTTTAGGGTTAGCATTAGGGTTAGGATTAGCGTTAGGGTTAGGGTTAGGGTTAGGGTTAGGGTTAGGGTTTGTGTTAAGATTAGGGTTTGGGTTTGGGTTAGGGTTAGGGTTAGGGTTAGGGTTAGGGTTAGGGATAGGGTTAGAATTAGGGTTAGGGTTAAGGTTAGGGTTAGGGTTTGGTTTAGGGTTAGGGTTAGGGTTAGGGTTAGGGTTAGGGTTAGGTTTTCTGATAGGATTAGGGTTAGGGTTAGAATTAGGGTTACCGTTAGGGTTACGGTTAGGGTTAGGTTTAGGATAAGGATGAGAGTAAGGGTTAGGGTTAGGATTAGGGTTTTTATTTGGGTTATGGTTTGGGTTAGGGTTTGGGTTAGTGTTAGAGTTAGGGTTTGAGTTAGGGTTAGGTTTAGGTTTAGGTTAGGGTTAGGGCTAGGGGTAGGGTTAGGGTTAGGGTTAGGGTTACGACTAGGATTAGGGTTACGGTTAGGGTTAGGATTAGGGTTTGGTTTAGGGTTTGGGGTTAGGGGTTAGGGGTTAAGTTTAGGTTTAGGGTTAGGGTTAGGGATTGGTTTAGGGTTAGGGTTAGGTTTGGCGTTAGGTTTAGGTTTTGGGTTAGTGTTAGGGTGAGCGTTTGTGTTAGGGTTAGGGTTAGGGTTAGTGTTAGGGTTACGGTTTGGTTTAGGATTACGGTTAGGTTTAGGTTTTTGGTTAAGTTTCGGGTTAGGGTTATGGTTTGCGTTCGGGTTCGGTTAGTGTTAGGGTTTTAGTTAGGGTTAGGGTTAGGGTTAGGGTTAGGTTTAGGGTTAGGGTTTGGGTTAGGGTTAGGCTTAGGGTTAGGGTTTGAGTTTGAGTTAGGTTTAGGGTTAGCATTAGGGTTAGGATTAGGGTTAGGGTTTTGGTTTGGGTTAGGGTTAGGGTTAGGGTTAGGGTTAGTGTTTGGGTTAGGGTTTGTTGTTCGGGGTTAGGGGTTAAGGTTTAGGGTTAGGGTTAGGGTTCGGGTTAGGATTTGGTTTAGGGTTAGGGTTAGAGTCGGATTTGGGTTAGAGTTATGGTGAAGGTTAGGGGTTGGGTTAGGTTTAGGGTTACGGTTAGGATTAAGGTTACGGTTAGGATTAGGGTTAGGGTTAGTGTTTGGATTAGGGTTAGTTTTAGGGTTTGGGTTTGGGAAAGGGTAAGGGTTAGGGTTAGGGTTTGGAGTAGGGTTAGGTTTAGGTTTTCGGTTAGGGTTAATGTTAGGGTTAGGGTTGGGGTTAGGGTTTGGTTTAGGGTTAAGGTTAGGGTTAGGGTTTAGGTTAGGTTTAGGGTTAGGGTTAGGGTTTGGGTTAGGGTTATGGTTGGGGTTCGGGTTTGGGTTAGGTTTAGGTTTAGGGTTAGGGTTAGGGTTAGGATTAGGGTTAGGGTTTGGGTTAGGCTTAGGCTTAGGTTTGAATTTGGGTTAGTGTTAGGGCTAGGGTTAGTGTAAAGTTTATGGTTTGGATTTGGGTTAGGGTTAGGGTTTGAGTTACCATTAGGTAAAGTTTAGGGTTTAGGTTTGGGTTAGGTTTATGGTTAGGGTTTGGGTTATGGTTAGGTTTAGGGTTAGGGTTAGGGTTAGGGTTTGGGTTAAGTTTAGGGTTAGGGTTAGGGTTAGGATTTGGGTTAGGGTTAGGGTTAGGGTTCGGGTTTGGGTTAGAGTTAGGGTGAGGGTTAGGGCTTGGGTTAGGGTTAGGGTTACGGTTAGGATTAGGATTACGGTTAGGGTTCGGATTAGGGTTAGTTTTAGGGTTTGGGTTTGGGTAAGGCTAAGGGTTAGGGTTAGGGTTAGGATAAGGATGAGGGTTAGGTTTAGGGTTAGGATTAGGGTTAGTGTTTGGGTTATGGTTTAGGTTTGGGTTAGGGTTAGGGTTTGGGTTAGTGTTAGAGTTAGGTTTTGAGTTAGGGTTAGGGTTAGGGTTAGGTTAGGATTTGGGTTAGAGTTAGGGTTAGGGTTAGGGTTTGGGTTTGGTTTAGGGTTAGGGTTAGGTTAGGGTTTGGGTTAGAGTTAGGGTTAGGGTTATGGGTTGGATTAGGGTTATGGTTAGGGTTACGTTTAGGATTAGGGTTAGGGTTATTCCTTAGTTTTGGGTTATGGTTAGGGTTAGGGTTAGGGTTTAAGGGTAGGATTAGGGTTAGTGTTACGGTTTGGGTTAGGGTTAGGCTTACGGTGTGGGTTTGGGTTAGGGTTAGGGATAGGGTTAGGGTTTCGGTGTGGGTTATGTTTTGGGTTAGGTTTAGGGTCAGGGTTAGGATTTCGGTTCGGGTTAGGATTAGGGTTAGGGTTTGAGTTTGAATTAGGTTTAGGGTTAGCATTAGGGTTAGGGTTAGGTTTAGGATTAGTGTTTCGGTTAGGGTTAGGGTTAGGGTTTGGGTTAGGGTTAGGGTTAGGATTAGGGGTTAGGTTTAGGTTTAGGGTTATTATAAGGGTTTGGGTTAGGGTTAGTGTTAGAGTTTGGGTTAGGGTTAGGATTAGGGTTAGGGTTAGGGTTACGATTATGGTTAAGTTTAGGGTTCGTGTTTGGGTTAGGTTTAGGCTTAGGGTTAGGGTTAGTGTTAAGGTTTGGGTTAGTGTTAGGTTTAGGGTTTGGGTTAGGGTTAGGGTTAGTGTTAGGAATAGGGTTAGGGTTAGGGTTAGGGTTAGGGTTTGGGTTAGTGTTAGGGTTAGGTTTAGGGTTAGGTTTAGGGTTAGAATAAGGATGAGGGTTAGGGTTAGGGTTAGGATTAGGGTTATTATTTGGGTTGTGGTTTGGGTTAGTGTTAGGGTTAGGGTTTGGGTTAGTGTTAGAGTTAGGGTTTGAGTTAGGGTTAGGTTTAGGGTTAGGTTAGGGTTTGGGTTAGAGATAGGGTTAGGGTTAGGGTATGGGTTTGGTTTAGAGTTAGGGTTAGGTTAGGGTTTGGGTTAGAGTTAGGGTTAGGGTGAGGTGTTGGATTAGGTTATGGTTTTTTAGGGTTAGGATTAGGTTTAGGGTTAGGGTTCCGATTAGAGTTAGGTTTAGAGTTTGGGTTTGGGTAAGGGTTAAGGTTAGGGTTAGGGTTAGGGTTAGGGTTAGGGTTAGGGTTTGGGTTAGGGTTAGGGTTAGGGTTACGGTTTCGGTTTGGGTTATGTTTTGGGTTAGTTTTAGGGTTAGGGTTAGGGTTTGAGATGGGTTAGGATTAGGCTTAGGGCTTGAGGTTGAAGTAGGTTTAGGGTTAGCATAAGGGCTAGGGATAGGTGTAGGATAAATGTTTCAGTTAGGGTTAGGTTTAGGGTTAGGGTTTGGGTTCGGGTTAGGGTTAGGGTTAGGGTTAGGGTTTGATTTAGGGTTAAGGTTAGGATTAGGGTTAGTGTTAGGGTTTGGGTTAGGGTTAGGGTTAGGAGTAGGGTTAGTTTTAGGGTTAGGTTTAGGGTTAGCATTAGGGTTAGGATTAGCGTTAGGGTTAGGGTTAGGGTTAGGGTTAGGGTTAGGGTTTGTGTTAAGATTAGGGTTTGGGTTTGGGTTAGGGTTAGGGTTAGGGTTAGGGTTAGGTTTAGGGATAGGGTTAGAATTAGGGTTAGGGTTAAGTTAGGGTTAGGGTTAGGTTTAGGGTTAGGGTTAGGGTTAGGGTTAGGGTTGGTGTTAAGATTATGGTTAGGGTTAGGGTTTGGGTTAGGTTTTCTGTGAGGATTAGGGTTAGGGTTAGAATTAGGGTTACCGTTAGGGTTACGGTTAGGGTTAGGGTTAGGATAAGGATGAGAGTAAGGGTTAGGGTTAGGATTAGGGTTTTTATTTGGGTTATGGTTTGGGTTAGGGTTTGGGTTAGTGTTAGAGTTAGGGTTTGAGTTAGGGTTAGGTTTAGGTTTAGATTAGGGTTAGGGTTAGGGTTAGGGTTAGGGTTAGGGTTAGGGTTAGGACTAGGATTAGGGTTAGGGTTAGGGTTAGGGTTAGGGTTTGGTTTAGTGTTTGGGGTTAGGGGTTAGGGGTTAAGTTTAGGTTTAGGGTTAGGGTTAGGGATTGGTTTAGGGTTAGAGTTAGGTTTAGCGTTAGGTTTAGGTTTTGGGTTAGTGTTAGGGTTAGCGTTTGGTTTAGGGTTAGGGTTAGGGTTAGTGTTAGGGTTACGGTTTGGTTTAGGATTACGTTTAGGTTTAGGTTTTTGGTTAAGTTTCGGGTTAGGGTTATGGTTTGCGTTCGGGTTCGGTTAGTGTTACGGTTAGGGTTAGGGTTAGGGTTAGGTTTAGGGTTAGGGTTTGGGTTAGGGTTAGGCTTAGGGTTAGGGTTTGAGTTTGAGTTAGGTTTAGGGTTAGCATTAGGGTTAGGATTAGGGTTAGGGTTTTGGTTTGGGTTAGGGTTAATGTTAGGTTTAGGGTTAGGGTTTGGGTTAGTGTTAGAGTTAGGGTTTGAGTTAGGGGTAGGTTTAGGCTTACATTGGGGTTTGGGTTAGAGTTAGGGTTAGGGTTAGGGTTTGGGTTTTTTTTAAAGTTATTGTTAGGTTAGGGTTTGCGTTAGAGTTAGGGTTTGGGTGAGGTGTTGGATTAGGGTTATGGTTAGGGTTAGGGTTAGGATTAGGGTTAGGGTTAGGGTTCCGATTAGAGTTAGGTTTAGAGTTTGGGTTTGGGTAAGGGTTAAGGTTAGGGTTAGGGTTAGGGTTAGGGATAGGGTTAGGGTTAGGGTTAGGGTTAGGACTAGGATTAGTGTTAGGGTTAGTGTTAGGATTAGGGTTAGGGTTTGGGTTTAGGTTTGGGTTATGGTTAGGGTTAGGGTTTAGGGTTAGAATTAGGGTTAGGGTTAGGGTTTCGGTTTGGGTTATGCTTTGGGTTAGGTTTAGGGTTAGGGTTAGGGTTTGGGTTCGGGTTAGGAATAGGGTTATAGTTTGAGTTTGAATTAGGTTTAGGGTTAGCATTAGGGTTAGGATTAGGGTTAGGGTTAGGGTTTGGGTTAGGGTGAGGGTTATGTTTAGGGTTAAGGTTAGGGTTAGGGTTAGGGTTAGGTTTGAATCTGGGTTAGTATTAGGGTTATGGTTAGTGTTAAGATTATGGTTAGGGTTAGTGTTAGGGTTAGGTTTTGGGTGAGGGTTAGGGTTAGGGTTAGGGTTAGACTTAGGTTTAGTGTTAGGGTTAGGGTTAGGGTTAGGGTTAGGATAAGGATGAGGGTTAGGGTTAGGGTTAGGATTAGGGTTATTATTTGGGTTAAGATTTGGGTTAGGGTTAGTGTTAGGGTTTGGGTTAGTGTTAGAGTTAGGGTTTGAGTTAGGGTTAGGTTTAGGCTTACATTGGGGTTTGGGTTAGAGTTAGGGTTAGGGTTAGGGTTTGGGTTTGGTTTAGAGTTAGGGTTAGGTTAGGGTTTGGGTTACAGTTAGGGTTAGGGTGAGGTGTTGGATTAGGGTTATGGTTAGGGTTAGGGTTAGGATTAGGGTTAGGGTTAGGGTTCCGATTAGAGTTAGGTTTAGAGTTTGGGTTTGGGTAAGGGTTAAGGTTAGGGTTAGGGTTAGGTTTTCGGTTTGGGTTATGTTTTGGGTTAGGTTTAGGGTTAGGGTTAGGGTTAGGGTTAGGGTTAGGGTTTGGATTTAGGTTTGTGTTATGGTTAGGGTTAGTGTTAGGGTTAGGGTTTAGGGTTAGGGTTAGGGTTAGGGTTAGGGTTAGGGTTTCAAGTTGGGTTATGTTTTGGGTTAGGTTTAGGGTTAGGGTTAGGGTTTGGGTTCTGGTTAGGAATAGGGTTATGTTTTGAGTTTGAATTAGGTTTAGGGTTAGCATTAGGGTTAGGGTTAGGTTTAGGATTAGTGTTTCAGTTAGGCTTAGTGTTAGGGTTAGGGTTTGGGTACGGGTTAGGTTTAGGGTTAGGGTTAGGGTTTGATTTAGGGTTAGGGTTAAGGTTAGGGTTAGTGTTAGGGTTTGGGTTAGGGTTAGGGTTAGGAATAGGGTTAGTGATAGGGTTAGGTTTAGGGTTAGCATTAGGGTTAGGATTAGGTTTAGGGTTAGGGTTTGGGTTAGGGTTAGGGTTCGGGTTAGGGTTAGGTTTAGGGTTTGGTTTAGGGTTATGGTTAGGGTTAGGGTTTGGGTGAGGGTTAGGGTTAGGGTTAGGGTTAGGGTTAGGGTTTGTGTTAAGATTAGGGATTGGGTTTGGGTTAGGTTAGGGTTTGGTTACAGTTAGGGTTAGGGTTAGGGTTTGGGTTTGGTTTAGTGTTAGGGTTAGGTTAGGGTTTAGGTTAGAGTTAGGGTTAGGGTGAGGTGTTGGATTAGGGTTATGGTTAGGGTTAGGGTTAGGATTAGGGTTAGGGTTAGGGTTCCGATTAGAGTTAGGTTTAGAGTTTGGGTTTGGGTAAGGGTTAAGGTTAGGGTTACGGTTAGGGTTAGGGTTAGGTTTTCGGTTTGGGTTATTTTTGGGTTAGGTTTATGGTTAGGGTTAGGGTTAGGGTTAGGTTTAAGGTTAGGATTAGGGTTAGGGTTTGAGTTTGAATTAGGTTTAGGGTTAGCATTAGGGTTAGGGTTAGATTTAGGATAAGTGTTTCAGTTAGGGTTTGAGTTAGGGTTAGGGTTAGGGTTAGGGATTGGGTTAGGATTAGGGTTAGGGTTAGGGTTTCGGTTCGGGTTAGGATTAGGGTTAGGGTTTGAGTTTGAATTAGGTTTAGGGTTAGCATTAGGGTTAGGGTAAGGTTTAGGATTAGTGTTTTGGTTAGGGTTAGGGTTAGGGTTAGTGTTTGGGTTAGGGTTAGGGTTAGGATTAGGGGTTAGCTTTAGGTTTAGGGTTATTATTAGGGTTTGGGTTAGGGTTAGTGTTAGGGTTTGGGTTTTAGTTAGAATTAGGTTTAGTGTTAGGGTTAGGTTTTTTGTTAGTGTTAGGGTTAATCTTAGTGTTAGTGTTAGGGTTTGGGTTAGGGTTAGGGTTAGGTTTAGAGTTAGGATTAGGTTTAGGGTTAGGGTTAGATTTAGGTTTTGGTTTAGGAGTAGTGTTAGGGTTAGGTTTAGGGTTTGGGTTAGGTTTAGGGTTAGGGTTAGGGTTTGGGTTCGGGTTAGGGTTAGGGTTAGGGTTAGGGTTAGCATTTGGGTTACGGTTAGGGTTAGGGTTAGGGTTTGGGTTAGGGTTAGGTTTAGGGTTAGGGTTAGGGTTTGGGATAGGATTAGGATTAGGGTTAGGGTTTGGGATAGGGTTAGGGTTAGGGTTACGGTTAGGGTTAGGATTATTGTTAGGGTTTGTGTTAAGATTAGGGTTTGGGTTTGGGTTAGGGTTAGGTTTAGGTTTAGGGTTCGATTTAGGGTTAGGGTTAGTGTTAGGGTTTGTGTTAGGGTTAGGGTTAGGACTAGGGTTAGTGTTAGGGTTAGGTTTATGGTTAGCATTAGGGTTAGGATTAGGGTTAGGGTTAGGGTTTGTGTTAGGGTTAGGGTTAGGGTTAGGGTTATTACTAGGATTAGGTTTAGGGTCAGGGTTAGGATTAGGGTTAGGGTTAGGGTTAGGGTTAGGGTTTCAGTTTGGGTTATGTTTTGGGTTAGGTTTAGGGTTAGGGTTACGGTTAGGGTTAGGGTTAGGGTTAGGGTTAGGATTAGGGTTAGGGTTTGAGTTTGAATTAGGTTTAGGGTTAGCATTAGGGTTAGGGTTAGGTTTAGGATAAGTGTTTCAGTTAGGGTTAGGGTTAGGGTTAGGGTTAGGGTGAGGGTTAGGGTTTGATTTAGGGTTAGGTTTAGGGTTAGGATTAGTGTTAGGGTTTGGGTTAGGGTTAGGGTTAGGACTAGGGTTAGTATTAGGGTTAGGTTTAGGGTTAGCATTAGGGTTAGGATTAGGGTTAGGGTTAGGGTTTGGGTTAAGCTTAGGGTTAGGCTTAGGGTTAGGGTTAGGGTTAGGGTTAGGGTTAGGGTTAGGTTGACAATTAGGGTTAGTGCTAAGGTTAGGGTTATGGTGAGGGTTAGGATAAGGATGAAGGTTAGGGTTAGGGTTAGGATTAGGGTTACTATTTGGGTTATGGTTTGGGTTAGGGTTAGGGTTTGGGTTAGTGTTAGAGTTAGGGTTTGAGTTAGGGTTAGGTTTAGGGTTAGATTAGGGTTTGGGTTAGAGTCAGTGTTATGGTTACGGTTTGGGTTTGGTTTAGAGTTAGGGTTAGGTTAGGGTTTGGGTTAGAGTTAGGGTTAGGGTGAGGTGTTTGATTAGGGTTATGGTTAGGGTTAGGGTTTGGGTTAGTGTTAGAGTTAGGGTTTGAGTTAGGGTTCGGTTTAGGCTTACATTGGGGTTTGGGTTAGAGTTAGGTTTAGGGTTAGGTGTTGGGTTTGCTTTAGAGTTAGTGTTAGGTTAGGGTTTGGGTTAGAGTTAGGGTTAGGGTGAGGTGTTGGATTAGGGTTATGGTTAGGGTTAGGGTTAGAATTAGGGTTAGGGTTAGGGTTAGGGTTAGGGTTAGGGTTAGGGTTAGGGTTCCGAATAGAGTTAGGTTTAGAGTTTGGGTTTGGGTAAGGGTTAAGTTTAGGTTTAGGGTTAGGGTTAGGGTTAGGGTTAGGGTTAGGGTTCCGATTAGAGTTAGGTTTAGAGTTTGGGTTTCGGTAAGGGTTAAGGTTAGGTTTAGGTTTAGGGTTAGGTTTAGGGTTAGGGTTAGGACTAGGATTAGGGTTATGGTTAGGGTTAGGGTTAGGATTAGGGTTAGGGTTAGGGTTCCGAATAGAGTTAGGTTTAGAATTTGGGTTTGGGTAAGGGTTAAGGTTAGGTTTAGGGTTAGGGTTAGGGTTAGGGTTAGGGTTAGGACTAGGATTATGGTTAGGGTTAGGGTTTGTATTAGGGTTAGGGTTTGGTTTTAGGTTTGGGTTATGGTTAGGGTAAGTTTTAGGGTTAGGGTTTAGGGTTAGGGTTAGGTTTAGGGTAAGGGTTTCGGTTTGGGTTATGTTTTGGGTTAGGTTTAGGGTTAGGGTTAGGGTTTGAATTGCAATTAGGTTTAGGGTTAGCATTAGTGTTAGGGTTATGTTTAGGATTAGTGTTTCAGTTAGGGTGAGGGTTAGGGTTAGGGTTTGGGTTCGGGTTAGGGTTAGGGTTAGGTTTAGGGTTTGATTTAGGGTTAGGGTTAGGGTTAGGGTTAGTGTTAGGGTTTGGGTTATGGTTAGGGTTAGGACTAGGGTTAATGTTAGGGTTAGGTTTATGGTTAGCATTAGGGTTAGGATTACGGTTAGGGTTAGGGTTTGGGTTTTGGTTAGGGTTAGGGTTAGCTTTACGGTTAAGGTTTGGGTTAGGGTTAGGGTTAGGTTTAGCGTTTGGGTTAGGGTTAGGGTTAGGGTTAGGATTAGGGTTAGGGTTTGTGTTAAGATTAGGGTTTGGGTTTGCGTTAAAGTTAGGGTTAGGGTTTGGGTTAAGGTTACGTTTAGGGTTAGGGTTAGTGTTAGGGTTAGGGTTAGCGTTAGGAGTAGGGTTAGGGTTTAGGTTTTTGGTTAGGGTTAGTGTTAGGGTTATTGTTAGGATTAGGGTATGGGTTAGGGTTTATGTTTGGTTAGGTTTAGGGTTAGGGTTAGGGTTATGGTTAGGTTTAGCTTTAGGGTTAGGGTTAGGGTTATGGTTAGGTTTGGCGTTAGGTTTAGGGTTAGGGTTTGGGTTTGGTTTAGAGTTTGGGTTAGGGTTAGGGTTTGGGTTAGGGTTAGGGTTAGGGTTCGGGTTAGGATTTGGGTTAGGGTTAGGGTTAGAGTCGGATTTGGGTTAGAGTTATGGTGAAGGTTAGGGGTTGGGTTAGGGTTAGGGTTACGGTTAGGATTAGGGTTACGGTTAGGATTAGGGTTAGGGTTAGTGTTTGGATTAGGGTTAGTTTTAGGGTTTGGGTTTGGGTAAGGGTAAGGGTAAGGGTTAGGGTTTGGAGTAGGTTTAGGTTTTCGGTTAGGGTTAATGTTAGGGTTAGGATTAGGGTTAGGGTTTGGTTTAGGGTAAAGGTTAGGGTTAGGGTTTAGGTTAGGTTTAGGGTTAGGGTT
>JAJHUQ010000032.1:12970000-12972500 GCA_035773235.1 Eospalax fontanierii
GGTTTAGGGTTAGCATTAGGGTTAGGGTTAGATTTAGGATAAGTGTTTCAGTTAGGTTTTGGGTTAGGGTTAGGGTTAGGGTTTGGGTTAAGGTTTGGGTTAGTGTTAGGTTTAGGGTTTGGGTTAGGGTTAGGGTTAGTGTTAGGAATAGGGTTAGGGTTAGGGTTAGGGTTAGGGTTTGGGTTAGTGTTTGGGTTAGGTTTAGGGTTAGGGTTAGGGTTAGAATAAGGATGAGGGTTAGGGTTAGGGTTAGGATTAGGGTTATTATTTGGGTTATGGTTTGGGTTAGTTTTAGGGTTAGGGTTTGGGTTAGTGTTAGAGTTAGGGTTTGAGTTAGGGTTAGGTTTAGGGTTAGGTTAGGGTTTGGGTTAGAGATAGGGTTAGGGTTAGGGTTAGGGTTAGTGTTAGGGTTTGGGTTAGGGTTAGGGTTAGGACTAGGGTTAGTGTTAGTGTTAGGTTTAGGGTTAGCATTAGGGTTAGGATTAGGGTTAGGGTTAGGGTTTGGGTTAGGGTTAGGGTTAGGGTTAGGGTTAGGGTTAGGGTTTGGGTTAGGGTTAGGGTTAGGTTTAGGCTTTGGGTTAGGATTAGGGTTAGGGTTAGTGTTAGTGTTAGGGTTTGTGTTAAGATTAGGGTTTGGGTTTGGGTTAGGGTTAGGGTTAGGGTTAGAGTTATGGTTAGGGTTAGGTTTACAATTAGGGTTAGTGTTAAGGTTAGGGTTAGGGTTAGGGTTAGGATAAGGATGAAGGTTAGGGTTAGGGTTAGGATAAGTGTTACTATTTGGATTATGGTTAGGGTTAGTGTTAGGGTTAGGGTTTGGGTTAGTGTTAGAGTTAGGGTTTGAGTTAGGGTTAGGTTTAGGGTTAGATTAGGGTTTGGGTTAGAGTCAGTGTTAGGGTTACGGTTTGGGTATCGTTTAGAGTTAGGGTTAGGTTAGGGTTTGGGTTAGAGTTAGGGTTAGGGTGAGGTGTTGGATTAGGGTTATGGTTAGGGTTAGGGTTTGGGTTAGTGTTAGAGTTAGGGTTTGAGTTAGGGTTAGGTTTAGGCTTACATTGGGGTTTGGGTTAGAGTTAGGGTTAGGGTTAGGTGTTGGGTTTGGCTTAGAGTTAGGGTTAGGTTAGGGCTTGGGCTAGAGCTAAGGTTAGGGCGAGGTGTTGGATTAGGGTTATGGTTAGGGTTAAGGTTAGGATTAGGGTTAGTGTTAGGATTCCGATTAGAGTTAGGTTTAGAGTTTGGGGTTAGGTTAGGGTTAGGGTTAGGGTTTGGGTTAGAGATAGGGTTAGGGTTAGGGTTAGTGTTAGTGTTAGGGTTTGGGTTAGGGTTAGGTTTAGGACTAGGGTTAGTGTTAGTGTTAGGTTTAGGGTTAGCATTAGGGTTAGGATTAGGGTTAGGGTTAGGGTTTGGGTTAGGGTTAGGGTTAGGGTTAGGGTTAGGGTTAGGGTTTGGGTTAGGGTTAGGGTTAGGTTTGGGTTATGGTTAGGGTAAGTGTTAGGGTTAGGGTTTAGGGTTAGGGTTAGGTTTAGGGTAAGGGTTCGGTTTGGGTTATGTTTTGGGTTAGGTTTAGGTTTAGGGTTAGGGTTTGAATTGGAATTAGGTTTAGGGTTAGCATTAGGGTTAGGGTTAGGTTTAGGATTAGTGTTTCAGTTAGGGTTAGGGTTAGGGTTAGGGTTTGGGTTCGGGTTAGGGTTAGGGTTAGGTTTAGGGTTTGATTTATTGTTAGGGTTAGGGTTAGGGTTAGTGTTAGGGTTTGGGTTAGGGTTAGGTTTAGGACTAGGGTTAGTGTTAGGGTTAGGTTTAGGGTTAGCATTAGGGTTAGGATTACGGTTAGGGTTAGGGTTTGGGTTTTGGTTAGGGTTAGGGTTAGGTTTAGGGTTAAGGTTTGGGTTAGGGTTAGGGTTAGGGTTAGCATTTGGGTTAGGGTTAGGGTTAGGGTTAGGATTAGGGTTAGGGTTTGTGTTAAGATTAGGGTTTGGGTTTGGGTTAAGGTTAGGGTTAGGGTTTGGGTTAAGGTTACGTTTAGGGTTAGGGTTTGTGTTAGGGTTAGGGTTAGCGTTAGGAGTAGGGTTAGGGTTTAGGTTTTTGGTTAGGGTTAGTGTTAGGGTTAGTGTTAGGATTAGGGTTTGGGTTAGGGTTTAGGTTTGGTTAGGTTTAGGGTTAGGGTTAGGGTTATGGTTAGGTTTAGCATTAGGGTTAGGGTTAGGGTTATGGTTAGGGTTGGCGTTAGGTTTAGGGTTAGGGTTTGGGTTTGGTTTAGGGTTTGGGTTAGGGTTAGGGTTTGGGTTAGGGTTAGGGTTAGGGTTCGGGTTAGGATTTGGGTTAGGGTTAGGGTTAGAGTCGGATTTGGGTTAGAGTTATGGTGAAGGTTAGGGGTTTTTTTAGGGTTAGGGTTACGGTTAGGATTAGGGTTACGGTTAGGATTAGGGTTAGGGTTAGTGTTTGGATTAGGCTTAGTTTTAGGGTTTGGGTTTGGGTAAGGGTAAGTGTTAGGGTTAGGGTTTGGAGT
>JAJHUQ010000032.1:12977500-12980000 GCA_035773235.1 Eospalax fontanierii
TTAGGATTAGGTTTAGGGTTAGGGTTCCGATTAGAGTTAGGTTTAGAGTTTGGGTTTGGGTAAGGGTTAAGGTTAGGGTTAGGGTTAGGGTTAGGGTTAGGACTAGGATTAGGGTTAGTGTTAGGGTTAGGATTAGGGTTACGGTTAGGGTTAGGGTTAGGTTTTCGGTTTGGGTTATGTTTTGGTTTAGGTTTAGGGTTAGGGTTAGGGTTAGGGTTAGGGTTAGGGTTAAGGTTAGGATTAGGGTTAGGGTTTGAGTTTGAATTAGGTTTAGGGTTAGCATTAGGGTTAGGGTTAGTTTTAGGATAAGTGTTTCAGTTAGGGTTTGGGTTAGGGTTAGGGTTAGGGTTAGGGTTTGGGTTAAGGTTTGGGTTAGTGTTAGGTTTAGAGTTTGGGTTAGGGTTAGGGTTAGTGTTAGGAATAGGGTTAGGGTTAGGGTTAGGGTTAGGGTTTGGGTTAGTGTTAGGGTTAGGTTTAGGTTTAGGGTTAGGGTTAGAATAAGGATGAGAGTTAGGGTTAGGGTTAGGATTAGGGTTATTATTTGGGTTATGGTTTGGGTTAGTGTTAGTGTTAGGTTTTGGGTTAGTGTTAGAGTTAGGGTTTGAGTTAGAGTTAGGTTTAGGGTTAGGTTAGGGTTTGGGTTAGAGATAGGGTTAGGGTTAGGGTTAGGGTTAGTGTTAGGGTTTGGGTTAGGGTTAGGGTTAGGACTAGGGTTAGTGTTAGGGTTAGGTTTAGGGTTAGCATTAGGGTTAGGATTAGGGTTAGGGTTTGGGTTTGGGTTGGGGTTAGGGTTAGGGTTAGGGTTAGGGTTAGGGTTTGGGTTAGGGTTAGGGTTAGGTTTAGGGTTTGGGGTAGGATTAGGGTTAGGGTTAGGGTTAGGGTTAGGGTTAGGGTTTGTGTTAAGATTAGGGTTTGGGTTTGGGTTAGGGTTAGGGTTAGGGTTAGGGTTAGGGTTAGGGTTAGGGTTAGGTTTACAATTAGGGTTAGTGTTAAGGTTAGGGTTAGGGTTAGGGTTAGGATAAGGATGAAGGTTAGGGTTAGGGTTAGGATTAGGGTTACTATTTGGGTTATGGTTTGGGTTAGGGTTAGGGTTAGGTTTTGGGTTAGTGTTAGAGTTAGGGTTTGAGTTAGGGTTAGGTTTAGGGTTAGATTAGGGTTTGGGTTAGAGTCAGTGTTAGGGTTACGGTTTTGGTTTGGTTTAGAGTTAGGGTTTGGTTAGGGTTTCGGTTAGAGTTAGGGTTAGGGTGAGGTGTTGGATTAGGGTTATGGTTAGGGTTAGGGTTTGGGTTAGTGTTAGAGTTAGGGTTTGAGTTAGGGTTAGGTTTAGGCTTACATTGGGGTTTGGGTTAGAGTTAGGGTTAGGGTTATGCGTTGGGTTTGGTTAGGAGTTAGGGTTAGGTTAGGGTTTGGGTTAGAGTTAGGGTTAGGGTGAGGTGTTGGATTAGGGTTATGGTTAGGGTTAGGGTTAGGATTAGGGTTAGCGTTAGGGTTCCGATTAGAGTTAGGTTTACAGTTTGGGTTTCGGTAAGGGTTAAGGTTAGGTTTAGGGTTAGGGTTAGGGTTAGGACTAGGATTAGGGTTATGGTTGGGGTTAGGGTTAGGATTAGGGTTAGGGTTAGGGTTCCGAAAAGAGTAAGGTTTAGAGTTTGGAATTGGGTAAGGGTTAAGGTTAGGTTTAGGGTTAGGGTTAGGGTTAGTGTTAGGGTTAGGACTAGGATTAGGGTTTGGATTAGGGTTAGGGTTTGGTTTTAGGTTTGGGTTATGGTTAGGGTAAGTGTTAGGGTTAGGGTTTAGTGTTAGGGTTAGGTTTAGGGAAAGGGTTTCGGTTTGGGTTATGTTTTGGGTTAGGTTTACGGTTAGGGTTAGGGTTTGAATAGGAATTAGGTTTAGGGTTAGCATTAGGGTTAGGGTTAGAGTTAGGGTTAGGGTTAGGGTTAGGGTTAGGGTTAGGGTTAGGATTAGGGTTAGGTTTAGGGTTCCGTTAGAGTTAGGTTTAGAGTTTGGGTTTCGGTAAGGGTTAAGGTTAGGTTTAGGGTTAGGGTTAGGGTTAGGGTTAGGGTTAGGACTAGGATTAGGGTTATCGTTAGGGTTAGGGTTAGGATTAGGGTTAGGGTTAGGGTTCCGAATAGAGTTAGGTTTAGAGTTTGGGTTTGGGTAAGGGTTAAGGTTAGGTTTAGGGTTAGGGTTAGGGTTAGGGTTAGGGTTAGGACTAGGATTAGGGTTTGGATTAGGGTTAGGGTTTGGTTTTAGGTTTGGGTTATGGTTAGGGTAAGTGTTAGGGTTAGGGTTTAGGGTTAGGGTTAGGTTTAGGGTAAGGGTTTCGGTTTGGGTTATGTTTTGGGTTAGGTTTACGGTTAGGGTTAGGGTTTGAATTGGAATTAGGTTAAGGATTAGCATTAGCGTTAGGGTTAGGTTTAGGATTAGTGTTTCAGTTAGGGTTAGGGTTAGGGTTAGGGTTTGGGTTCGGGTTAGGGTTAGGGTTAGGTTTAGGGTTTGATTT
>JAJHUQ010000032.1:13000000-13002500 GCA_035773235.1 Eospalax fontanierii
TTAGGGTTAGGTTTAGGTTTAGGACTAGGATTAGGTTTAGGGTTAGGGTAAGGATTAGGGTTACGGTTAGGGTTAGGGTTAGGTTTTCGGTTTGGGTTATGTTTTGGGTTAGGTTTAGGGTTAGGGTTAGGCTTAGGGTTAAGGTTAGGATTAGGGTTAGGGTTTGAGTTTGAATTAGGTTTAGGGTTAGCATGAGGGTTAGGGTTACATTTAGGATAAGTGTTTCAGTTAGGGTTTGGGTTAGGGTTAGGGTTAGGGTTAGGGTTTGGGTTAGGGTTAGGGTTAGGGTTAGGGTTTGGGTTAGGGTTAGGGTTAGGGTTAGGACTAGGATTAGGGTTATGGTTAGGGTTAGGTTTAGAATTAGGGTTAGGGTTAGGGTTCCGATTAGAGTTAGGTTTAGAGTTTGGGTTTGGATAAGGGTTAAGGTTAGGTTTAGGGTTAGGGTTAGGGTTAGGGTTAGGGTTAGGGTTAGGAGTAGGATTAGGGCTAGGGTTAGGGTTAGGATTAGGGTTAGGGTTTGGTTTTAGGTTTGGGTTATGGTTAGGGTAAGTGTTAGGGTTAGGGTTTAGGGTTAGGGTTAGGTTTATGGTTATGGTTTCGGTTTGGGTTATGTTTTGGGTTAGGTTTAGGGTTAGGGTTAGGGTTTGAGTTGGAATTAGGTTTAGGGTTAGAATTAGGATTAGGGTTAGGGTTAGGATTAGTGTTTCAGTTAGGGTTAGGGTTAGGGTTAGGGTTTGGGTTCGGGTTAGGGTTAGGGTTAGGTTTAGGTTTTGATTTAGGGTTAGGGTTAGGGTTAGGGTTAGGGTTAGGGTTAGGGTTAGGGTCAGGGTCTGGTTAGGGTTAGGGTTAGGATTAGGGTTAGGGTTTGTGTTAAGATCAGGGTTTGGGTTTGGGTTAGGGTTAGGGTTAGGGTTAGGGTTAGGGTTAGGGTTAGAATTAGGGTTAGGGTTAAGGTTAGGGTTAGGGTTAGGGTTAGGATAAGGATGAGGGTTAGGGTTATGGTTAGGATTAGTGTTATTATTTGGGTTATGGTTTGGGTTAGGGTTAGGGTTAGGGTTTGGGTTAGTGTTAGAGTTAGGATTTGGGTTAGGGTTAGGGATTGGGTTAGGGTACGGGTTGGGTTTGGTTTAGAGTTAGGGTTAGGTTTGGGTTTGAGTTAGAGTTAGTGTTAGGGTGAGGTGTTGGATTAGTGTTATGGTTAGGGTTAGGGTTAGGATTAGGGTTAGGGTTAGGGTTCCGATTAGAGTTAGGTTTAGAATTTGGGTTTTGTAAGGGTTAAGGTTAGGGTGAGGGTTAGGGTTTGGGTTAGGGTTAGGACTTGGATTAGGGTTAGGATTAGGGTTAGGATTATGGTTAGGGTTTGGATTTAGGTTTGGGTTATGTTTAGGCTAAGTGTTAGGGTTAGGGTTTCGGGTTAGGGTTAGGGTTAGGGTTAGGGTTTCGGTTTTGGTTATGTTTTGGTTTAGGTTTAGGGTTAGGGTTAAGGTTTGGGTTCGGGTTAGGATTAGGGTTAGGGTATGAGTTTGAATTAGGTTTAGGGTTAGCATTAGGGTTAGGGTTAGGTTTAGGATTAGTGTTTCAGTTAGGGTTAGGGTTAGGGTTAGGGTTTGGGTTCGGGTTAGGGTTAGGGTTAGGGTTTGATATACGGTTAAGGTTAGGGTTAGGGTTAGGGTTAGTGTTAGGGTTTGGGTAGGGTTAGGGTTAGGCCTAGGGTTAGTATTAGGGTTAGGTTTAGGGTTAGCATTAGGGTTAGGATTAGGGTTAGGTTTAGGATTTGGGTTAGGGCTAGGGTTAGTTTTAGTGTTAGGGTTAGGGTTTGGGTTAGGGTTAGTGTTAGGGTTAGGGTTTGGGTTAGGGTTAGGGTTAGGATTAGGGTTAGGGTTTGTGTTAAGATTAGGGTTTGTGTTTGGGTTAGGGTTAGGTTTAGGGTTTGGATTAAGGTTACGTTTAGGGTTAGGGTTTGGGTTTGGGTTAGGGTTAGGGTTAGGTTTACGTTTAGGGTTATTGTTTCGGTTTCGGTGTGGATTAGGCTTAGGTTTCGTGTTAGGGTTTGGGTTTGGGTTAGGATTAGGGTTAGGGTTAAGGTTAGGGTTAGGGTTTGGTTTAGGGTTAGGGTTGGGGTAAGCGTTTGTGTTAGGGTTAGGGTTAGGGTTTGATTTAGGGTTAGGGTTAGGGTTTGGGTTAGGGTTTGGGGTTAGGGGTTAGGGGTTAAGTTTAGGTTTATTGTTAATGTTAGGGTTAGGGTTAGGGTTAGGTTTAGTGTTAGGGTTAGTGTTTGGTTTAGGATTACGGTTAGGTTTAGGTTTTCGGTTAAGTTTCGGGTTAGGGTTAGGGTTTGCGTTCGGGTTGTGTTAGTGTTAGGGTTTTAGTTAGGGTTAGGGTTAGGGTTAGGTTTAGGTTTAGGGTTTGGGTTAGGGTTAGGCTTAGGGTTAGGGTTTGAGTTTGAGTTAGGTTTAGGGTTAGCATTATGGTTAGGATTAGGGTTAGGGTTAGGTTTTGG
>JAJHUQ010000032.1:13007500-13010000 GCA_035773235.1 Eospalax fontanierii
TAGAGTTAGTGTTAGGGTGAAGTGTTGGATTAGTGTTATGGTTAGGGTTAGGGTTAGGATTAGGGTTAGGGTTAGGGTTCCGATTAGAGTTAGGTTTAGAGTTTGGGTTTTGTAAGGGTTAAGGTTAGGGTTAGGGTTAGGGTTAGGGTTAGGACTTGGATTAGGGTTAGGGTTAGGGTTAGGATTATGGTTAGGGTTTGGATTTAGGTTTGGGTTATGTTTAGGGTAAGTGGTAGGGTTAGGGTTTCGCGTTAGGGTTAGGGTTAGGGTTTCGGTTTTGGTTATGTTTTGGGTTAGGTTTAGACTTTGGGTTAGGGTTTGGGTTCGGGTTAGGATTAGGGTTAGGGTTTGAGTTGGAATTAGGTTTAGGGTTAGCATTAGGGTTAGCGTTAGGTTTAGGATTAGTGTTTCAGTTAGGGTTAGGGTTAGGGTTAGGGTTAGGGTTAGGGTTAGGGTTAGGCTTAGGCTTAGGATTAGGGTTTCAGTTTGAGTTATGTTTAGGGTTAGCATTATGGTTAGGATTAGGGTTAGGGTTAGGTTTTGGGTTAGGGTTAGGGTTAGGGTTAGGGTTTGGGTTAGGGTTATGTTTGAATCTGGGTTAGTGTTAGGGTTAGGGTTAGTTTTAAAATTATGGTTAGGGTTAGGGTTAGGGTTAGGTTTTCTGTTAGGATTAGGTTTAGGGTTAGAATTAGGGTTAGGGTTAAGGTTAGGGTTAGGGTTAGGGTTAGGATAAGGCTGAGGGTTAGGGTTAGTGTTAGGATTAGGGTTATTATTTGGGTTATGGTTTGGGTTAGGGTTAGGGTTAGGGTTTGGGTTAGTGTTAGAGTTAGGGTTTGAGTTAGGGTTAGGTTTAGGGTTAGGTTAGAGTTAGGGTTAGGGTTAGTTTTAAGATTATGGTTAGGGTTAGGGTTAGGGTTAGGTTTTCTGTTAGGATTAGGTTTAGGGTTAGAATTAGGGTTAGGGTTAAGGTTAGGGTTAGGGTTAGGGTTAGGATAAGGCTGAGGGTTAGGGTTAGTGTTAGGATTAGGGTTATTATTTGGGTTATGGTTTGGGTTAGGGTTAGGGTTAGGGTTTGGGTTAGTGTTAGAGTTAGGGTTTGAGTTAGGGTTAGGTTTAGGGTTAGGTTAGAGTTAGGGTTAGGGTTAGGGTTAGGGTTAGGGTTAGGGTTAGGGTTAGGACTAGGATTAGGGTTAGGGTTAGGGTTAGGGTTTGGGTTAGGGGTGGGGGTTCGGGGTTAGGGGTTAAGTTTAGGTTTAGGGTTAGGGTTAGAGATTGTTTTAGGGTTAGGGTTAGGTTTAGGGTTAGGTTTAGGTTTTGGGTTAGGGTTAGGGTTAGCGTTTGTGTTAGGGTTGGGGTTAGGGTTAGTGTTAGGGTTAGGGTTTGGTTTTGGAATACGGTTAGGTTTAGGTTTTCGGTTAAGTTTCGTGTTAGGGTTATGGTTTGCGTTCAGGTTGGGTTAGTGTTAGGGTATTAGTTAGGGTTAGGGTTAGGGTTAGGGTTAGGGTTTGGATTAGGGTTAGGCTTAGGGTTAGGGTTTGAGTTTGAGTTAGGTTTATGGTTAGCATTAGGGTTAGGATTACGGTTAGGGTTAGGGTTAGGTTTGAATCTGGGTTAGTGTTAGGGTTATGGTTAGCGTTAAGATTATGGTTAGGGTTAGGGTTAGGGTTAGGTTTTGGGTTAGGGTTAGGGTTAGGGTTAGGGTTAGAATTAGGGTTAGGGTTAGGGTTAGGGTTAGGGTTAAGGTTAGGAAAAGGATGAGGTTTAGGGTTAGGGTTAGAATTAGGGTTATTATTTGGGTTATGGTTTGTGTTAGGGTTAGGGTTAGGGTTTGAGTTAGTGTTAGAGTTAGGGTTTGAGTTAGGGTTAGGCTTAGGCTTACATTGGGGTTTGGCTTAGAGTTAGGGTCAGGGTTAGGGTTTGGGTTTGGTTTAGAGTTAGGGTTAGGTTAGGGTTTGGGTAAGAGTTAGGGTTAGGGTGAGGTGTAGGATTAGGGTTATGGTTAGGGTTAGGGTTAGGATTAGGGTTAGGGTTAGGGTTCCGATTAGAGTTAGGTTTAGAGATTGGGTTTGGGTAAGGGTTAAGGTTAGGGTTAGGGTTAGGGTTAGGGTTAGGGTTAGGACTAGGATTAGGGTTAGGGTTAGTGTTAGGATTAGGGTTAGGTTTTGGGTTTAGGTTTGGGTTATGGTTCGGGTTAGGGTTAGGGTTTAGGGTTAGGGTTAGGGTTAGGGTTTCGGTTTGGGTTATGTTTTGGGTTAGGTTTATGGTTAGGGTTAGGGTTTGGGTTCGGGTTAGGATTAGGGTTAGGGTTTGAGTTTGAATTAGGTTTAGGGTTAGCATTAGGGTTAGGCTTAGGTTTAGGATTAGTGTTTCAGTTAGGGTTACGGTTAGGGTTAGGTTTTGGGTTCGAGTTAGGGTTAGGGTTAGGGTTTGATATACAGTTAGGGTTAGGGTTAGGGTTAGGATTAGTGTTAGGGTTTGGGTAGGGTTAGGGTTAGGCCTA
>JAJHUQ010000032.1:13015000-13020000 GCA_035773235.1 Eospalax fontanierii
GTTTGGGTTCGGGTTAGGAATAGGGTTAGGGTTTGAGTTTGAATTAGGTTTAGGGTTAGCATTAGGGTTAGGATTAGTGTTAGGGTTAGGTTTTGGGTTAGGGTTAGGGTTAGGGTTTGGTTTAGTGTTACGTTTCAATCTGGGTTAGTATTAGGGTTATGGTTAGTGTTAAGATTATGCTTAGGGTTAGGCTTACGGTTTGGTTTTGGGTGAGGTTTAGGGTTAGGGTTAGGGTTAGACTTAGGTTTAGGGTTAGGGTTAGGGTTAGGGTTAGGGTTAGGATAAGGATGAGGGTTAGGGTTAGGGTTAGGATTAGGGTTATTATTTGGGTTAAGATTTGGGTTAGGGTTAGTGTTAGGGTTTGGGTTAGTGTTAGAGTTAGGGTTTGAGTTAGGGTTAGGTTTAGGCTTACATTGGGGTTTGGGTTAGAGTTAGGGTTAGGGTTAGGGTTTGGGTTTGGTTTAGAGTTAGGGTTAGGTTAGGGTTTGGGTTAGAGTTAGGGTTAGGGTGAGGTGTTGGATTAGGGTTATGGTTAGGGTTAGGGTTAGGATTAGGGTTAGGGTTAGGGTTCCCATTAGAGTTAGGTTTAGAGTTTGGGTTGGGGTAAGGGTTAAGGTTAGGGTTAGGGTTAGGGTGACGGTTAGCCGTAGAATTAGGGTTAGTCTTAGTGTTAGGGTTAGGGTTTTGGTTTGGGTTTAGGTATGGGTTATGGTTAGGGTTAGTGTTAGGGTTAGGGTTTAGGGTTAGGGTTAGGGTTAGGGTTAGGGTTTCGGTTTGGGTTATGTTTTGGGTTAGGTTTAGGGTTAGGGTTAGGGTTTGGGTTCGGGTTAGGAATAGGGTTATGGTTTGAGTTTGAATTAGGTTTAGGGTTAGCATTAGGGTTAGAGTTAGGTTTAGGATTAGTGTTTCAGTTAGGCTTAGTGTTAGGGTTAGGGTTTGGGTACGGGTTAGGGTTAGGGTTAGGGTTAGGGTTTGATTTAGGGTTAGGGTTAAAGTTAGGGTTAGTGTTAGGGTTTGGGTTAGGGTTAGGGTTAGGAATAGGGTTAGTGATAGGTTTAGGTTTAGGGTTAGCATTAGGGTTAGGATTAGGTTTAGGGTTGGGGCTTGGGTAGGGTTAGGGTTAGGGTTAGGGTTACGTTTATGGTTTGGTTTAGGGTTATGGTTAGGGTTAGAGTTTGGGTGTGGGTTAGGGTTAGGGTTAGGGTTAGGGTTTGTGTTAAGATTAGGGTTTGGGTTTGGGTTAGGTTAGGGTTTGGGTTACAGTTAGGCTTAGGTTTAGGGTTTGGGTTTGGTTTAGTGTTAGGGTTAGGTTAGGGTTTAGGTTAGAGTTAGGGTTAGGGTGAGGTGTTGGATTAGTGTTATTGTTAGGGTTAGGGTTAGGATTAGGGTTAGGGTTTGGTTTTAGGTTTGGGTTATGCTTAGGGTAAGTGTTAGGTTTAGGGTTTAGGGTTAGGGTTAGGTTTAAGGTTATGGTTTCGGTTTGGGTTATGTTTTGGGTTAGGTTTAGGGTTAGGGTTAGGGTTTGAGTTGGAATTAGTTTTAGGGTTAGCATTAGGGTTAGGGTTAGGTTTAGGATTAGTGTTTCAGTTAGGCTTAGGGTTAGGGTTAGGGTTTGGGTTCGGTTTAGGGTTAGGTTTAGGTTTAGGTTTTGATATAGGGTTAGGGTTAGGGTTAGGGTTAGGGTTAAGGTTAGGGTTAGGGTTAAGACTAGCGTTAGTGTTAGGGTTAGGTTTAGGGTTAGCATTAGGGCTAGGATTAGGGTTAGGGTTACGGTTTGGGTTAGGGTTAGGGTTAGGGTTAGGGTTAGAGTTAGGGTTTGGGTTAGGGTTAGGGTTAGGGTTAGAGTTAGGGTTATGGTTATGTTTAGCATTAGGGTTAGGGTTAGGGTTATGGTTAGCGTTAGCTTTAGGGTTAGGGTTAGGGTTTGGGTTTGGGTTAGGGTTTGGTTTAGGGTTAGGGTTAGGGTCCGGGTTAGGATTTCGGTTAGGGTCAGGGAAGAGTCGGATTTGGGTTAGAGCTATGGTGAGGGCTAGTGGTTGGTTAAGGGTAAGGGGAACGGTTAGGGTTAGGGTTATGGTAAGGGTAAGGATTAGGGTTAGGGTTAGGGTTTGGGTTGGGTTAGGATTAGGGTTAGGGTTTGAGTTTGAATTAGGTTTAGGGTTAGCATTAGGGTTAGGGTTAGGTTTAGGATAAGAGTTTCAGTTAGGGTTAGGGTTAGGGTTAGGGTTTGGGTTCGGGTTAGGGTTAGGGTTAGGGTTTGATTTAGCGTTAAGGTTAGGGTTAGGGTTAGTGTTAGGGTTTGGGTTAGGGTTACGGTTAGGAGTAGGGTTAGTGTTAGGGTTAGGTTTAGGGTTAACTTTAGGGTTAGGATTAGCGTTTGGGTTTGGTTTTGGGTTAGGGTTAGGGTTAGGGTTAGGGTTAGGGTTTGGGTTAGGGTTAGGGTTAGGGTTAGGGTCTGGTTAGGGTTAGGGTTAGGATTAGGTTTAGGGTTTGTGTTAAGATCAGGGTTTGGGTTTGGGGTAGGGTTAGGGTTATGGTTAGGGTTAGGGTTAGAATTAGGGTTAGGTTTAAGGTTAGGGTTAGGGTTAGGGTTAGGATTAGTGTTATTATTTGGGTTATGGTTTGGGTTAGGGTTAGGGTTAGGGTTTGGGTTAGTGTTAGAGTTAGGGTTTGAGTTAGGGTTAGGTAAAGGGTTAGGTTAAGGTTTGGAATAGAGTTAGGGTTAGGGTTAGGTTTGGGTTTGTTTTAGAGTTAGGGTTAGTTTTGGGTTTGGGTTAGAGTTAGTGTTAGGGTGAGGTGTTGGATTAGTGTTATTGTAAGGGTTAGGGTTAGGATTAGGGTTAGGGTTAGGGTTCCGATTAGAGTTAGGTTTTGAGTTTGGGTTTTGTAAGGGTTAAGGTTAGGGTTAGGGTTAGGGTTAGGGTTAGGGTTAGGGTTAGGACTTGGATTAGGGTTAGGGTTAGGGTTAGGATTATGGTTAGGGTTTGGATTTAGGTTTGGGTTATGTTTAGGGTAAGTGTTAGAGTTAGGGTTTCGGGTTAGGGTTAGGGTTAGGGTTTCGGTTTTGGTTATGTTTTGGGTTAGGTTTAGGTTTAGGGTTAGGGTTTGGGTTCGGGTTAGGATTAGGGTTAGGGTTTGAGTTTGAATTAGGTTTAGGGTTAGCATTAGGGTTTGGGTTAGGTTTAGGATTAGTGTTTCAGTTAGGGTTAGGGTTAGGGTTAGGGTTTGGGTTTGGGTTAGGGTTAGGGTTAGGGTTTGGTTTACTTTTAGGGTTAGGGTTAGGGTTAGGGTTAGTGTTAGGGTTTGGGTAGGGTTAGGGTTAGGCCTAGAGTTAGTGTTAGGGTTAGGATTAGGGTTAGCATTAGGGTTAGGATTAGGGTTAGGTTTAAAATTTGGGTTAGGGCTAGGGTTAGTTTTAGTGTTAGGGTTAGGGTTTGGGTTAGGGTTAGTGTTAGGGTTAGGGTTTGGGTTAGGGTTAGGGTTAGGATTAGGGTTAGGGTTTGTGTTAAGATTAGGGTTTGGGTTTGGGTTAGGGTTACGGTTAGGGTTTGGATTAAGGTTACGTTTAGGGTTAGGGTTTGGGTTTGGGTTAGGGTTAGGGTTAGGTTTACGTTTAGGGTTATTGTTTTGGTTTCGGTGTGGATTAGGCTTAGGTTTCGTGTTAGGGTTTGGGTTTTGGCTAGGATTAGGGTTAGGGTTAGGGTTTGGTTTAGGGTTAGGGTTAGGTTAAGCGTTTGGGTTAGGGTTAGGGTTAGGGTTTGATTTAGGGTTAGGGTTATGGTTAGGGTTAATGTTTGGGTTAGAGTTTGGGGTTAGGGGTTAGGGGTTAAGTTTAGGTTTATTGTTAGGGTTAGGGATTGGGTTACGGTTAGGGTTAGGTTTAGGCTTAGGTTTAGATTTTGGGTTAGCTATAGGTTAGAGTTTGTGTTAGGGGTAGGGTTAGGGGTAGGTTTAGTGTTAGGGTTAGGGTTTGGTTTAGGATTACGGTTATGTTTAGGTTTTCGTTTAAGTTTTGGGTTAGGGTTAGGGTTTGCTTTCGTGTTGGGTTAGTGTTAGGGTTTGAGTTAGGGCTAGGGGTACGGTTAGGGATAGGTTTAGGGTTTGGGGTAGGGTCAGGCTTAGGGGTAGGGTTTGAGTTTGAGTTAGGTTTAGGGTTAGCATTATGGTTAGGATTAGGGTTAGGGTTAGGGTTAGGGTTAGGGTTACTGTTAGGGTTTGGGTTAGGGTTAGGACTAGGATTAGGGTTAGGGTTAGGGTTTGGGTTAGGGTTTGGGTTAGGGTTTGGGGTTCGGGGTTAGGGGTTAAGTTTAGGTTTAGGGTTAGGGTTAGGGATTGGGTTAGGGTTAGGGTTAGGTTTAGGGTTAGGTTTATGTTTTGGGTTAGGGTTAGGGTTAGCGTTTGTGTTAGGGTTGGGGTTAGGGTTAGTGTTAGGGTTAGGGTTTGGTTTAGGAATACGGTTAGGTTTATGTTTTCGGTTAAGTTTCGTGTTAGGGTTATGGTTTGCGTTCGGGTTGGGTTAGTGTTAGGGTTTTAGTTAGGGTTAGGGTTAGGGTTAGGTTTAGGTTTAGGGTTTGGTTTAGGGTTAGGCTTAGGGTTAGGGTTTGAGTTTGAGTTAGGTTTAGGGTTAGCATTAGGGTTAGGATTAGTGTTAGGGTTAGGGTTTGGGTTAGGGTTAGGCTTAGGGTCAGGTTTAGGGTTTGGGTTAGGATTAGGTTTGAATCTGGGTTAGTGTTAGGGTTATGGTTAGCGTTAAGATTATGGTTAGGGTTAGGGTTAGGGTTAGGTTTTGGGTTAGGGTTAGGGTTAGGGTTAGGGTTAGCGTTAGGGTTAGGAAAAGGATGAGGTTTAGGGTTAGGGTTAGGATTAGGGTTATTATTTGGGTTATGGTTTGGGTTAGGGTTAGTGTTAGGGTTTGGGTTAGTGTTAGAGTTAGGGTTTGAGTTAGGGTTAGGTTTAGGCTTACATTGGGGTTTGGGTTAGAGTTAGGGTGAGGGTTAGGG
>JAJHUQ010000032.1:13025000-13027500 GCA_035773235.1 Eospalax fontanierii
GTTAGGGTTTGAGTTAGGGTTAGGTTTAGGCTTACATTGGGGTTTGGGTTAGAGTTAGGGTTAGGGTTAGGGTTTGGGTTTGGTTTAGAGTTAGGGTTAGGTTAGGGTTTGGGTTAGAGTTAGGGTTAGGGTGAGGTGTTGGATTAGGGTTATGGTTAGGGTTAGGGTTAGGATTAGGGTTAGGGTTAGGGTTCCCATTAGAGTTAGGTTTAGAGTTTGGGTTGGGGTAAGGGTTAAGGTTAGTGTTAGGGTTAGGGTTAGGTTTAGGAGTAGGATTAGGGTAAGGGTTAGTGTTAGGTTTAGGGTTAGGGTTTGGGTTTAGGTATGGGTTATGGTTAGGGTTAGTGTTAGGGTTAGGGTTTAGGGTTAGGGTTAGGGTTAGGGTTAGGGTTTCGGTTTGGGTTATGTTTTGGGTTAGGTTTAGGGTTAGGGTTAGGGTTTGGGTTCGGGTTAGGAATAGGGTTATGGTTTGAGTTTGAATTAGGTTTAGGGTTAGCATTAGGGTTAGAGTTAGGTTTAGGATTAGTGTTTCAGTTAGGCTTAGTGTTAGGGTTAGGGTTTGGGTACGGGTTAGGGTTAGGGTTAGGGTTAGGGTTTGATTTAGGGTTAGGGTTAAAGTTAGGGTTAGTGTTAGGGTTTGGGTTAGGGTTAGGGTTAGGAATAGGGTTAGTGATAGGTTTAGGTTTAGGGTTAGCATTAGGGTTAGGATTAGGTTTAGGGTTAGGGTTTGGGTAGGGTTAGGGTTAGGGTTAGGGTTACGTTTATGGTTTGGTTTAGGGTTATGGTTAGGGTTAGAGTTTGGGTGTGGGTTAGGGTTAGGGTTAGGGTTAGGGTTTGTGTTAAGATTAGGGTTTGGGTTTGGGTTAGGTTAGGGTTTGGGTTACAGTTAGGCTTAGGTTTAGGGTTTGGGTTTGGTTTAGTGTTAGGGTTAGGTTAGGGTTTAGGTTAGAGTTAGGGTTAGGGTGAGGTGTTGGATTAGTGTTATTGTTAGGGTTAGGGTTAGGATTAGGGTTAGGGTTTGGTTTTAGGTTTGGGTTATGCTTAGGGTAAGTGTTAGGTTTAGGGTTTAGGGTTAGGGTTAGGTTTAAGGTTATGGTTTCGGTTTGGGTTATGTTTTGGGTTAGGTTTAGGGTTAGGGTTAGGGTTTGAGTTGGAATTAGTTTTAGGGTTAGCTTTAGGGTTGGGATTGGGTTTAGGATTAGTGTTCCAGTTAGGCTTAGGGTTAGGGTTAGGGTTTGGGTTCGGTTTAGGGTTAGGTTTAGGTTTAGGTTTTGATATAGGGTTAGGGTTAGGGTTAGGGTTTTCGTTAGGGTTTGGGTTAGGGTTAGGGTTAAGACTAGCGTTAGTGTTAGGGTTAGGTTTAGGGTTAGCATTAGGGCTAGGATTAGGGTTAGGGTTACGGTTTGGGTTAGGGTTAGGGTTAGGGTTAGGGTTAGAGTTAGGGTTTGGGTTAGGGTTAGGGTTAGGGTTAGAGTTAGGGTTATGGTTAGGTTTAGCATTAGGGTTAGGGTTAGGGTTATGGTTAGCGTTAGCTTTAGGGTTAGGGTTAGGGTTTGGGTTTGGGTTAGGGTTTGGTTTAGGGTTAGGGTTAGGGTTCGGGTTAGGATTTCGGTTAGGGTTAGGGTTGAGTCGGATTTGGGTTAGAGTTATGGTGAGGGTTAGTGGTTGATTTAGGGTTAGGGGTACGGTTAGGGTTAGGGTTATGGTTAGGGTTAGGATTAGGGTTAGGGTTAGGGTTTGGGTTGGGTTAGGATTAGGGTTAGGGTTTGAGTTTGAATTAGGTTTAGGGTTAGCATTAGGGTTAGGGTTAGGTTTAGGATAAGAGTTTCAGTTAGGGTTAGGGTTAGGGTTAGGGTTTGGGTTCGGGTTAGGGTTAGGGTTAGGGTTTGATTTAGGGTTAAGGTTAGGGTTAGGGTTAGTGTTAGGGTTTGGGTTAGGGTTACGGTTAGGAGTAGGGTTAGTGTTAGGGTTAGGTTTAGGGTTAACTTTAGGGTTAGGATTAGCGTTAGGGTTAGGTTTTGGGTTAGGGTTAGGGTTAGGGTTAGGGTTAGGGTTTGGGTTAGGGTTAGGGTTAGGGTTAGGGTCTGGTTAGGGTTAGGGTTAGGATTAGGTTTAGGGTTTGTGTTAAGATCAGGGTTTGGGTTTGGGGTAGGGTTAGGGTTATGGTTAGGGTTAGGGTTAGAATTAGGGTTAGGTTTAAGGTTAGGGTTAGGGTTAGGGTTAGGATTAGTGTTATTATTTGGGTTATGGTTTGGGTTAGGGTTAGGGTTAGGGTTTGGGTTAGTGTTAGAGTTAGGGTTTGAGTTAGGGTTAGGTAAAGGGTTAGGTTAAGGTTTGGAATAGAGTTAGGGTTAGGGTTAGGTTTGGGTTTGTTTTAGAGTTAGGGTTAGTTTTGGGTTTGGGTTAGAGTTAGTGTTAGGGTGAGGTGTTGGATTAGTGTTATTGTAACGGTTACGATTAGGATTAGGGATACGGTTAGTGTTCCGATTAGAGTTAGGTT
>JAJHUQ010000032.1:13032500-13047500 GCA_035773235.1 Eospalax fontanierii
TTTAGGGTTTAGGTTTCGGTTTGTTTTATGGTTAGGGTTAGGGTTATGGTTAGGTTTAGGGTTAGGGTTAGGGTTAGGGTTTGGTTTTCGGTTAAGTTTAGGGTTAGGATTAGGGTTTGGTTTTGCGTTAGGGTTTGGATTAGGGTTAGGGTTTGGGTTAGGGTTAGGGTTAGGGTTAGGGTTAGGATTTGGGTTAGGGTTAGGGTTAGGGTTCGGGTTTGCGTTAGAGTTAGGGTGAGGGTTAGGAGTTGGGTTAGGATTAGGGTTACGGGTAGGATTAGGATTACGGTTAGGGTTCTGATTAGGGTTAGTTTTAGAGTTTGGGTTTGGGTAAGGATAAGGGTTAGGGTTACGGTTAGGATAAGGATGAGGGTTAGGGTTAGGGTTAGGATTAGGGTTAGTATTTGGGTTATGGTTTAGGTTTGGGTTAGGGTTAGGGTTTGGGTTAGTGTTAGGATTTGGGTTAGAGTTAGGGTTATGGTTAGGGTTTGGGTTTGGGTTAGGGTTAGGTTTAGGTTAGGGTTTGGTTTAGAGTTAGGTTTAGGGTTATGGGTTGGATTAGGGTTATGGTTAGGGTTAGTTTTAGGATTAGGGTTAGGGTTAGGCTTTAAGTTTGGTTTATGGTTAGGGTTAGGTTTAGGGTTTAAGTGTAGGATTAGGGTTAGTGTTAGGGTTTGGGTTAGGGTTAGGCTTACGTTGTGGGTTTTGGTTAGGGTTAGGGTTAGGGTTAGGGTTATTGTGTGGGTTATGTTTTGGGTTAGGTTTAGGGTTAGGGTTACGGTTTCGGTTCTGGTTAGGATTAGGGTTAGGGTTTGAGTTTGAATTAGGTTTAGGGATAGCATTAGGGTTAGGGTAAGGTTTAGGATTAGTGTTTCGGTTAGGTTTAGGGTTAGGGTTAGGGTTTGGGTTAGGGTTAGGGTTAGGATTAGGGGTTAGGTTTAGGTTTAGGGTTATTATTAGGGTTTGGGTTAGGGTTAGTGTTAGGGTTTGGGTTTTAGTTAGAATTAGGGTTAGTGTTAGGGTTAGGTTTTGTGTTAGTGTTAGGGTTAAGCTTAGTGTTAGTGTTAGGGTTTGGGTTAGGGTTAGGGTTAGGTTTAGAGTTAGGATTAGGTTTAGGGTTAGGGTTAGATTTAGGGTTTGGTTTAGGAGTAGTGTTAGGGTTAGGTTTAGGGTTTGGGTTAGGTTTAGGGTTAGGGTTAGGGTTTGGGTTCGGGTTCGGGTTAGGGTTAGGGTTAGGGTTTGAGTTAGGGTTAGGGTTAGGGTTAGGGGTAGGGTTAGGGTTAGGGTTAGGTTTTGGGTTAGGGTTAGGGTTAGGGTTAGGGATTAGGGTTAGGGTTAGGGTTAGGGTTAGGGTTAGGGTTTGGGTTAGGGTTAGGGTTATGGTTAGGGTTTGGGTTAGGATTAGGGTTAGGGTTAGGGTTTGGGTTAGGGTTAGGGTTAGGGTTTGGGTTAGGTTTAGGTTTAGGGTTAGGGTTTGGGTTAGGGTTAGGGTTAGGTTTAGGGTTAGGTTTTGGGTTAGGATTAGGGTTAGGTTTAGGGTTTGGGTTAGGGTTAGGGTTAGGGTTACGGTTAGGGTTAGGATTAGGGTTAGGTTTTGTGTTAAGATTAGGGTTTGGGTTTGGGTTAGGGTTAGGGTTAAGGTTAGGGTTAGGTTTAGAATTAGGGTTAGTGTTAAGGTTAGGGTTAGGGTTAGGATAAGGATGAGGGTTAGGGTTAGGGTTAGGATTAGGGTTATTATTTGGGTTATAGTTTGGGTTAGGTTTAGGGTTAGGATTTGGGTTAGTGTTAGAATTAGGTTTTGAGTTAGGCTTAGGTTTAGGGTTTGGGTTAGAGTTAGGGTTAGGGTGAGGTGTTGGATTAGGGTTATGGTTAGGGTTAGGGTTAGGATTAGGATTACGGTTAGAGTTCCGATTAGAGTTAGGTTTAGAGTTTGGGTTTGGGTAAGGGTTAAGGTTACGTTTAGGGTTAGCGTTAGGGTTAGGGTTAGGGTTAGGTGAGGGTTAGGGTTTGATTTAGGGGTAGGGTTAGGGTTAGGGGTAGTGTTAGCGTTTGGGTTAGGGTTAGGGTTAGGACTAGGGTTAGTGTTAGGGTTAGGTTTAGGGTTAGCATTAGGGTTAGGATTAGGGTTAGGGTTAGGGTTTGGGTTAGGGTTAGGGTTAGGGTTAGGGTTAGGGTTAGGGATTGGGTTAGGGTTAGGGTTATGGTTAGGGTTTGAGTTAGGGTTAGGGTTAGGGTTAGGGTTTGGGTTAGGATTAGGGTTAGGGTTAGGGTTTGGGTTAGGGTTAGGCTTAGGGTTACGGTTAGGGTTAGGATTAGGGTTAGGGTTAGGGTTAGGGTTATGGTTTGGGTTTGGGTTAGAGTCAGTGTTAGGGTTACGGTTTGGGTTTGGTTTAGAGTTAGGGTTTGGTTAGGGTTTGGGTTAGAGTTAGGGTTAGGTTGAGGTGTTGGATTAGGGTTATGGTTAGGTTAAGGGTTTGGGTTAGTGTTAGAGTTAGGGTTTGAGTTAGGGTTAGGTTTAGGCTTACATTGGGGTTTGGGTTAGAGTTAGGGTTAGGGTTAGGGTTTGGGTTTGGTTTAGAGTTAGGGTTAGGTTAGGGTTTGGGTTAGAGTTAGGGTTAGGGTGAGGTGTTGGATTAGGGTTATGGTTAGGGTTAGGTTTAGGATTAGGGTTAGGGTTAGGGTTTGGGTTTTGGTTAGGGTTAGGGTTAGGTTTAGGGTTAAGTTTTGGGTTAGGGTTAGGGTTAGGGTTAGCGTTTGGGTTAGGGTTAGGGTTAGAGTCGGATTTGGGTTAGAGTTATGGTGAAGGTTAGGGTTTGGTTTAGGGTTAGGGTTACGGTTAGGATTAGGGTTAGGGTTAGTGTTTGGATTAGGGTTAGTTTTAGGGTTTGGGTTTGGGTAAGGGTAAGGGTTAGGGTTAGGGTTTGGAATAGGGTTAGGTTTAGGTTTTCGGTTAGGGTTAATGTTAGCGTTAGGGTTAGGATTAGGGTTTGGTTTAGGGTTAAGGTTAGGGTTAGGGTTTAGGTTAGGGTTAGGGTTAGGGTTAGGGTTTGGGTTAGGGTTATGGTTGGGGTTCGGGTTTGGGTTAGGGTTAGGGTTAGGGTTAGGGTTAGGGTTAGGATTAGGGTTAGGGTTTGGGTTAGGGTTAGGCTTAGGTTTGAATTTGTGTTGGTGTTAGGGCTAGGGTCAGTGTAAAGTTTACGGTTTGGATTTGGGTTAGGGTTAGGGTTTGAGTTACGATTAGGGTAAAGTTTAGGGTTTAGGTTTGGGTTATGTTTATGGTTATGGTTTGGGTTATGGTTAGGTTTAGGGTTAGGGTTAGGGTTAGGGTTAGGGTTTGGGTTAAGTTTAGGGTTAGGGTTAGGGTTAGGATTTGTGTTAGGGTTAGGGTTAGGGTTCGGGTTTGGGTTACAGTTAGGGTGAGGGTTAGGGGTTGGGTTAGGGTTAGGGTTACGGTTAGGATTAGGATTACGGTTAGGGTTCGGATTAGGGTTAGTTTTAGGGTTTGGGTTTGGGTAAGGGTAAGGGTTAGGGTTAGGGTTAGGATAAGGATGAGGGTTAGGGTTAGGGTTAGGATTAGGGTTAGTGTTTGGGTTATGGTTTAGGTTTGGGTTAGGGTTAGGGTTTGGGTTAGTGTTAGAGTTAGGTTTTGTGTTATGGTTAGGGTTAGGGTTAGGTTAGGATTTCGGTTAGAGTTAGGGTTAGGGTTAGGGTTTCGGTTTGGGTTAGGTTTAGGGTTAGGTTTGGGTTTGGGTTAGAGTTAGGGTTAGGGTTATGGGTTGGATTAGGGTTATGGTTAGGGTTAGGTTTAGGATTAGGATTAGGGTTATTCTTTAGTTTTGGTTTATGGTTAGGGTTAGGGTTAGGGTTTAAGGGTAGGATTAGGGTTAGTGTTACGCTTTGGGTTAGGGTTAGGCTTGCGGTGTGGGTTTGGGTTAGGGTTAGGGATAGGTTTAGGGTTTGGGTGTGGGTTATGTTTTCGGTTAGGTTTAGGGTTGGGTTAGGGTTTCGGTTCGGGTTAGGATTAGGGTTAGGGCTTGAGTTTAAATTAGGTTTAGGGTTAGCATTAGGGTTAGGGTTAGGTTTAGGATTAGTGTTTCGGTTAGGGTTAGGGTTAGGGTTTGGGTTAGGGTTAGGGTTAGGATTAGGGGTTAGGTTTAGGTTTAGGGTTATTATAAGGGTTTGGGTTAGGGTTAGTGTTAGAGTTTGGGTTAGGGTTAGGATTAGGGTTAGGGTTAGGGTTACGATTATGGTTAAGTTTAGGATTTGTGTTTGGGTTAGGTTTAGGGCTAGGGTTAGGTTTACTGATAAGGTTTGGGTTACTGTTAGCTTTCGGGTTTGGGTTAGGGTTAGAGTTAGTGTTAGGAATAGGGTTAGGGTTAGGGTTAGGGTTTGGGTTAGTGTTAGGGTTAGGGTTAGGGTTTGGGTATGGTTTAGAATAAGGGTTAGGGTTAGGGTTTGGCTTAGGGTTAGGTTTAGGGTTAGTTTTTGGGTTAGGGTTAGGGTTAGGTCTAGGGTTAGTTTTAGGTTTTGGGTTAGGGTTAGGGTTAGCGTGTGGGTTAGGGTTAGGGTTAGGGTTAGGGTTCGGTTTTGGTTTAGGATTACAGTTAGGTTTACGTTTTCAGTTAAGTTTCGTGTTAGGGTTAGGTTTTGCGTTCGGGTTGGGTTAGTGTTAGGGTTTTAGTTAGGGTTAGGGTTAGAGTTACGGTTAGGGTTTGGTTTAGGTTTAGGCTTAGGGTTAGGGTTTGAGTTTCAGTTAGGTTTAGGGTTAGCATTAGGGGTAGGATTAGGGTAAGGGTTAGGGTTTGGGTTAGGGTTAGGGTTAGTGTTTGGGTTAGGGTTAGGTTTGAATCTGGGTGAGTGTTAAGGTTAGGGTTAGTGTTAAGATTAGGGTTAGGGTTAGGGTTAGGGTTAGGTTTTGGGTTAGGGTTAGGGTTAGGGTTAAAATTAGGCTTAGGGTTAGGGTTAGGGTTAGGATAAGGATGAGGGTTAGGGTTAGGGTTAGGATCAGGGTTATTATTTGGGTTATGGTTTGGGTTAGGTTTAGGGTTAGGGTTTGGGTTAGTGTTAGAGTTAGGTTTTGAGTTAGGGTTAGGTTTAGGGTTAGGTTAGGGTTTGGGTTAGAGTTAGGGTTAGGGTTAGGGTTTCGGTTTGGTTTAGAGTTAGTTTTAGGTTAGGGTTTGGGTTAGAGTTAGGGTTAGGGTGAGGTGTTGGATTAGGGTTATGGTTAGGGTTAGGGTTAGGATTAGGGTTAGGGTTAGGGTTCCCATTAGAGTTAGGTTTAGAGTTTGGGTTTGGGTAAGGGTTCAGGTTAGGGTTAGGGTTAGGGTTAGGGTTAGGGTTAGGACTAGGATTATGGTTAGGATTAGGGTTAGGATTAGGGTTAGGGTTTGAGTTTAGGTTTCGGTTATGGTTAGGGTTTGTGTTAGGGTTAGGGTTTAGGGTTAGGATTAGATTTAGGGTTAGGGTTTCGGTTTGGGTTATGTTTTGGGTTGGGTTTAGGGTTAGAGTTAGGGTTTGGGTTCGGGTTAGGAATAGGGATAGGGTTTGAGTGTGAATTAGGTTTAGGGTTAGCATTAGGATTAGGCTTAGGTTGGGGTTAGGGGTAGGACTGGGGTTAGTGTTAGGGTTAGGTTTAGGGTTAGCATTAGGGTTAGGATTAGGGTTAGGTTTAGGGTTTGGGTTAGGGTTAGGGTTAGGGTTAGGGTTAGGGTTAGGGTTTGGGTTAGTGTTAGGGTTAGGGTTAGGGTTAGGGTGTGGTTTAGGGTTAGGGTTAGAGTTAGGGTTAGGGTTTGGTTTTGTGTTAAGATTAGGGTTTGGGTTTGGGTAAGGGTTAGGGTTAGGGTTAGGAGTAGGGTTAGGGTTTAGGTTTTTGGTTAGGGTTAGTGTTAGGGTTAGTGTTAGGATTAGGGTTTGGGTTAGGGTTTAGGTTTGGTTAGGTTTAGGGTTAGGGTTAGGGTTATGGTTAGGTTTAGCGTTAGGGTTAGGGTTAGGGTTATGGTTAGGTTTAGCTTTAGGGTTAGGGTTAGGATTTGGGTTTGGGTTAGGTTTTGGGTTATGGTTAGGGTTAGGGTTAGGGTTAGGCTTAGGTTTGAATTTGGGTTAGTGTTAGGACTAGGGTTAGTGTAAAGTTTACGGTTTGGATTTGGGTTAGGGTTAGGGTTTGAGTTACGATTAGGGTAAAGTTTAGGGTTTAGGTTTGGGTTAGGTTTATGGTTAGGTTTTGGGTTATGGTTAGGTTTAGGGTTAGGGTTAGGGTTAGGGTTAGGGTTTGGGTTAAGTTTAGGGTTAGGGTTAGGGTTAGGATTTGGGTTAGGGTTAGGGTTGGGGTTCGGGTTTGGGTTAGAGTTAGGGTGAGGTTTAGGGGTTGGGTTCGGGTTAGGGTTAGGGTTAGGTTTAGGGTTTGATTTAGGGTTAGGGTTAGGGTTAGGTTTAGTGTTAGGGTTTGGGTTAGGGTTAGGGTTAGGACTAGGGTTAGTGTTAGGGTTAGGTTTAGGGTTAGCATTAGGGTTAGGATTAGGGTTAGGTTTAGGGTTTGGGTTTTGGTTAGGGTTAGGGTTAGGTTTAGGGTTAAGGTTTGGGTTAGGGTTAGGTTTAAGGTTAGCGTTTGAGTTAGGGTTAGGGTTAGGGTTAGGATTAGGGTTAGGGTTTGTGTTAAGATTAGGGTTTGGTTTTGGGTTAAGGTTAGGGTTAGGGTTTGGGTTAAGGTTACGTTTGGGGATAGGGTTTGTGTTAGGGTTAGGGTTAGCGTTAGGAGTAGGGTTAGGGTTTAGGTTTTTGGTTAGGGTTAGTGTTAGGGTTAGTGTTAGGATTAGGGTTTGGCTTAGAGTTTAGGTTTGGTTAGGTTTAGGGTTAGGATTAGGGTTATGGTTAGGTTTAGCATTAGGGTTAGGGTTAGGGTTATGGTTAGGGTTGGCGTTAGGCTTAGGGTTAGGGTTTGGGTTTGGGTTAGGTTTTGGGTTAGGGTTAGGGTTTGGGTTAGGGTTAGGGTTAGGTTTCGGGTTAGGATTTGGGTTAGGGTTAGGGTTAGAGTCGGATTTGGGTTAGAGTTATGGTGAAGGTTAGGGTTTGGGTTAGGGTTAGGGTTACATTTAGGATTAGGGTTAGGGTTAGTGTTTGGATTAGGGTTAGTTTTAGGGTTTGGGTTTGGGTAAGGGTAAGGGTTAGGGTTAGGGTTTGGAGTAGGGTTAGGTTTAGGTTTTCGGTTAGGGTTAATGTTAGGGTTAGGGTTAGGATTAGGGTTTGGTTTAGGGTTAAGGTTAGGGTTAGGGTTTAGGTTAGGGTTAGGGTTAGGGTTAGGTTTTGGGTTAGGGTTATGGTTGGAGTTCGGGTTTGGGTTAGGGTTAGGGTTAGGGTTAGGGTTAGGATTAGGGTTAGGGTTTGGGTTAGGGTTAGGGTTAGGGTTAGGGTTAGGGTTAGGGTTAGGTTTAGGGTTAGGGTTAGGGTTAGTGTTAAGGTTTGGGTTAGTGTTAGGTTTCGGGTTTTGGTTAGGGTTAGGGTTAGTGTTAGGAATAGGGTTAGGGTTAGGGTTAGGGTTAGGGTTTGGGTTAGTGTTAGGGTTAGGGTTAGGGTTTGGGTATGGGTTAGAATAAGTGTTAGGGTTAGGTTTTGGCTTAGGGTTAGGTTTAGGGTTAGTTTTTGGGTTAGGGTTAGGGTTAGGTTTAGGGTTAGGTTTAGGTTTTGGGTTAGGGTTAGGGTTAGCGTGTGGGTTAGGGTTAGGGTTAGGGTTAGGGTTCGGTTTTGGTTTAGGATTACAGTTAGCTTTACGTTTTCGGTTAAGTTTCGGGTTAGGGTTAGGTTTTGCGTTCGGGTTGGGTTAGTGTTAGGGTTTTAGTTAGGGTTAGGGTTAGAGTTACGGTTAGGGTTTGGGTTAGGGTTAGGCTTAGGGTTAGAGTTTGAGTTTGAGTTAGGTTTAGGGTTAGCATTAGGGGTAGGATTAGGGTTAGGATTAGGGTTTGTGTTAGGGTTAGGGTTAGTGTTTGTGTTAGGGTTAGGTTTGAATCTGGGTGAGTGTTAGGGTTAGGGTTATTGTTAAGATTAGGGTTAGGTTTAGGGTTTGGGTTAGTGTTAAAGTTAGGGTTTGAGTTAGGGTTAGGTTTAGGCTTACATTGGGGTTTGGGTTAGAGTTAGGGTTAGGATTAGGGTTTGGGTTTGGTTTAGAGTTAGGGTTAGGTTAGGGTTTGGGTTAGAGTTAGGGTTAGGGTGAGGTGTTGGATTAGGGTTATGGTTAGGGTTAGGGTTAGGTTTTGGGTGAGGGTTAGGGTTAGGGTTAGGGTTAGACTTAGGTTTAGGGTTAGGGTTAGGTTTAGGGTTAGGGTTAGGATAAGGATGAGGGTTAGGGTTAGGGTTAGCATTAGGGTTATTATTTGGGTTAAGATTTGGGTTAGGGTTAGTGTTAGGGTTTGGGTTAGTGTTAGAGTTAGGGTTTGAGTTAGGGTTAGGTTTAGGCTTACATTGGTGTTTGGGTTAGAGTTCGGGTTAGGGTTAGGGTTTGGGTTTGGTTTAGAGTTAGGGTTAGGTTAGGGTTTGGGTTAGAGTTAGGGTTAGGGTGAGGTGTTGGATTAGGGTTATGGTTAGGGTTAGGGTTAGGATTAGGGTTAGGGTTAGGGTTCCGATTAGAGTTAGGTTTAGAGTTGGGTTTGGGTAAGGGTTAAGGTTAGGGTTAGGGTTAGGGTTAGGGTTAGGGTTAGGTTTAGGACTAGGATTAGGGTAAGGGTTAGTGTTAGGTTTAGGGTTAGGGTTTGGGTTTAGGTTAGGGTTATGTTTAGGGTTAGTGTTAGGGTTAGGGTTTAGGGTTAGGGTAAGGGTTAGGGTTAGGGTTTCGGTTTGGGTTATGTTTTGGGTTAGGGTTAGGGTTAGGTTTTTGGTGAGGTTTAGGGTTAGGGTTAGGGTTAGAATTAGGTTTAGGGTTAGGGTTAGGGTTAGCGTTAGGGTTAGGATAAGGATGAGGGTTAGGGTTAGGGTTAGGATGAGGGTTATTATTTGGGTTATGGTTTGGGTTAGGGTTAGTGTTAGGGTTTGGGTTAGTGTTAGAGTTAGGATTTGAGTTAGGGTTAGGTTTAGGCTTACATTGGGGTTTGGGTTAGAGTTAGGGTTAGGGTTAGGGTTTGGGTTTGGTTTAGAGTTAGGGTTAGGTTAGGGTTTGGGTTAGAGTTAGGGTTAGGGTGAGGTGTTGGATTAGGGTTATGGTTAGGGTTAGGGTTAGGATTAGCGTTAGGGTTAGGGTTCCGATTAGAGTTAGGTTTAGAGTTTGGGTTTGGGTAAGGGTTAAGGTTAGGGTCAGGGTTAGGGTTAGGGTTAGGGTTAGGGTTAGGACTAGGATTAGTGTTAGGGTTAGTGTTAGGATTAGGGTTAGGGTTTGGGTTTAGGTTTGGGTTATGTTTAGGGTTAGGGTTTAGGGTTAGGGTTAGGGTTAGGGTTTCGGTTTGGGTTATGTTTTGGGTTAGGTTTAGGGTTAGGGTTAGGGTTTGGGTTCGGGTTAGGAATAGGGTTAGGGTTTGAGTTTGAATTAGGTTTAGGGTTAGCATTAGGGTTAGGATTAGTGTTAGGGTTAGGTTTTGGGTTAGGGTTAGGGTTAGGGTTTGCTTTAGTGTTAGGTTTGAATCTGGGTTAGTATTAGGGTTATGGTTAGTGTTAAGATTATGCTTAGGGTTAGGCTTACGGTTGGGTTTTGGGTGAGGTTTAGGGTTAGGGTTAGGGTTAGACTTAGGTTTAGGGTTAGGGTTAGGGTTAGGGTTAGGGTTAGGATAAGGATGAGGGTTAGGGTTAGGGTTAGGATTAGGGTTATTATTTGGGTTAAGATTTGGGTTAGGGTTAGTGTTAGGGTTTGGGTTAGTGTTAGAGTTAGGGTTTGAGTTAGGGTTAGGTTTAGGCTTACATTGGGGTTTGGGTTAGAGTTAGGGTTAGGGTTAGGGTTTGGGTTTGGTTTAGAGTTAGGGTTAGGTTAGGGTTTGGGTTAGAGTTTGGGTTTGGGTGAGGTGTTGGATTAGGGTTATGGATAGGGTTAGGGTTAGGATTAGGGTTAGGGTTAGGGTTCCCATTAGAGTTAGGTTTAGAGTTTGGGTTGGGGTAAGGGTTAAGGTTAGGGTTAGGGTTAGGGTTAGGTTTAGGAGTAGGATTAGGGTAAGGGTTAGTGTTAGGTTTAGGGTTAGGGTTTGGGTTTAGGTATGGGTTATGGTTAGGGTTAGTGTTAGGGTTAGGGTTTAGGGTTAGGGTTAGGGTTAGGGTTAGGGTTTCGGTTTGGGTTATGTTTTGGGTTAGGTTTAGGGTTAGGGTTAGGGTTTGGGTTCGGGTTAGGAATAGGGTTATGGTTTGAGTTTGAATTAGGTTTAGGGTTAGCATTAGGGTTAGAGTTAGGTTTAGGATTAGTGTTTCAGTTAGGCTTAGTGTTAGGGTTAGGGTTTGGGTACGGGTTAGGTTTAGGGTTAGGGTTAGGGTTTGATTTAGGGTTAGGGTTAAAGTTAGGGTTAGTGTTAGGGTTTGGGTTAGGGTTAGGGTTAGGAATAGGGTTAGTGATAGGTTTAGGTTTAGGGTTAGCATTAGGGTTAGGATTAGGTTTAGGGTTAGGGTTTGGGTAGGGTTAGGGTTAGGGTTAGGGTTACGTTTATGGTTTGGTTTAGGGTTATGGTTAGGGTTAGAGTTTGGGTGTGGGTTAGGGTTAGGGTTAGGGTTAGGGTTTGTGTTAAGATTAGGGTTTGGGTTTGGGTTAGGTTAGGGTTTGGGTTACAGTTAGGCTTAGGTTTAGGGTTTGGGTTTGGTTTAGTGTTAGGGTTAGGTTAGGGTTTAGGTTAGAGTTAGGGTTAGGGTGAGGTGTTGGATTAGGGTTATGGTTAGGGTTAGGGTTAGGATTAGGGTTAGGGTTAGGGTTCCGATTAGAGTTAGGTTTAGAGTTTGGGTTTGGGTAAGGGTTAAGGTTAGGGTTAGGGTTAGGGTTAGGGTTAGGACTAGGATTAGAGTTAGGGTTAGGGTTAGGATTAGGGTTACGGTTAGGGTTAGGGTTAGGTTTTCGGTTTGGGTTATGTTTTGGGTTAGGTTTAGGGTTAGGGTTAGGGTTAGGGTTAGGGATAAGGTTAGGATTAGGGTTAGGGTTTGAGTTTGAATTAGGTTTAGGGTTAGCATGAGGGTTAGGGTTAGATTTAGGATAAGTGTTTCAGTTAGGGTTTGGGTTAGGGTTAGGGTTAGGGTTAGGGTTTGGGTTAGGGTTAGGGTTAGGGTTAGGGTTTGGGTTAGGGTTAGGGTTAGGGTTAGTACTAGGATTAGGGTTATGGTTAGGGTTAGGGTTAGTATTAGGGTTAGGGTTAGGGTTCCGATTAGAGTTAGGTTTAGAGTTTGGGTTTGGGTAAGGGTTAAGTTTAGGTTTAGTTTTAGGGTTAGGACTAGGATTAGGGCTAGGGTTAGGGTTAGGATTAGGGTTAGGGTTTGGTTTTAGGTTTGGGTTATGCTTAGGGTAAGTGTTAGGTTTAGGGTTTAGGGTTAGGGTTAGGTTTAAGGTTATGGTTTCGGTTTGGGTTATGTTTTGGGTTAGGTTTAGGGTTAGGGTTAGGGTTTGAGTTTGAATTAGGTTTAGGGTTAGCATTAGGGTTAGGGTTAGGTTTAGGATTAGTGTTTCAGTTAGGCTTAGGGTTAGGGTTAGGGTTTGGGTTCGGTTTAGGGTTAGGTTTAGGTTTAGGTTTTGATATAGGGTTAGGGTTAGGGTTAGGGTTTTCGTTAGGGTTTGGGTTAGGGTTAGGGTTAAGACTAGGGTTAGTGTTAGGGTTAGGTTTAGGGTTAGCATTAGGGCTAGGATTAGGGTTAGGGTTACGGTTTGGGTTAGGGTTAGGGTTAGGGTTAGGGTTAGAGTTAGGGTTTGGGTTAGGGTTAGGGTTAGGGTTAGAGTTAGGGTTATGGTTAGGTTTAGCATTAGGGTTAGGGTTAGGGTTATGGTTAGGGTTAGCTTTAGGGTTAGGGTTAGGGTTTGGGTTTGGGTTAGGGTTTGGTTTAGGGTTAGGGTTAGGGTTCGGGTTAGGATTTCGGTTAGGGTTAGGGTTGAGTCGGATTTGGGTTACAGTTATGGTGAGGGTTAGTGGTTGGTTTAGGGTTAGGGGTACGGTTAGGGTTAGGGTTATGGTTAGGGTTAGGATTAGGGTTAGGGTTAGGGTTTGGGTTGGGTTAGGATTAGGGTTAGGGTTTGAGTTTGAATTAGGTTTAGGGTTAGCATTAGGGTTAGGGTTAGTTTAGGATAAGAGTTTCAGTTAGGGTTAGGGTTAGGGTTAGGGTTTGGGTTCGGGTTAGGGTTAGGGTTAGGGTTTGATTTAGGGTTAAGGTTAGGGTTAGGGTTAGTGTTAGGGTTTGGGTTAGGGTTACGGTTAGGAGTAGGGTTAGTGTTAGGGTTAGGTTTAGGGTTAGCTTTAGGGTTAGGATTAGCGTTAGGGTTAGGTTTTGGGTTAGGGTTAGGGTTAGGGTTAGGGTTAGGGTTTGGGTTAGGGTTAGGGTTAGGGTTAGGGTCTGGTTATGGTTAGGGTTAGGATTAGGGTTAGGGTTTGTGTTAAGATCAGGGTTTGGGTTTGGGGTAGGGTTAGGGTTATGGTTAGGGTTAGGGTTAGAATTAGGGTTAGGTTTAAGTTTAGGGTTAGGGTTAGGGTTAGGATAAGGATGAGGGTTAGGGTTAGGGTTAGGATTAGTGTTATTATTTGGGTTATGGTTTGGGTTAGGGTTAGGGTTAGGGTTTGGGTTAGTGTTAGAGTTAGGGTTTGAGTTAGGGTTAGGTAAAGGGTTAGGTTAAGGTTTGGAATAGAGTTAGGGTTAGGGTTAGGTTTGGGTTTGTTTTAGAGTTAGGGTTAGTTTTGGGTTTGGGTTAGAGTTAGTGTTAGGGTGAGGTGTTGGATTAGTGTTATTGTTAGGGTTAGGGTTAGGATTAGGGTTAGGGTTAGGGTTCCGATTAGAGTTAGGTTTTGAGTTTGGGTTTTGTAAGGGTTAAGGTTAGGGTTAGGGTTAGGGTTAGGGTTAGGGTTAGGGTTAGGACTTGGATTAGGGTTAGGGTTAGGGTTAGGATTATGGTTAGGGTTTGGATTTAGGTTTGGGTTATGTTTAGGGTAAGTGTTAGAGTTAGGGTTTCGAGTTAGGGTTAGGGTTAGGGTTTCGGTTTTGGTTATGTTTTGGGTTAGGTTTAGGTTTAGGGTTAGGGTTTGGGTTCGGGTTAGGATTAGGGTTAGGGTTTGAGTTTGAATTAGGTTTAGGGTTAGCATTAGGGTTAGGGTTAGGTTTAGGATTAGTGTTTCAGTTAGGGTTAGGGTTAGGGTTAGGGTTTGGGTTTGGGTTAGGGTTAGGGTTAGGGTTTGGTTTACTTTTAGGGTTAGGGTTAGGGTTAGGGTTAGTGTTAGGGTTTGTGTAGGGTTAGGGTTAGGCCTAGAGTTAGTGTTAGGGTTAGGATTAGGGTTAGCATTAGGGTTAGGATTAGGGTTAGGTTTAAAATTTGGGTTAGGGCTAGGGTTAGTTTTAGTGTTAGGGTTAGGGTTTGGGTTAGGGTTAGTGTTAGGGTTAGGGTTTGGGTTAGGTTTAGGGTTAGGATTAGGGTTAGGGTTTGTGTTAAGATTAGGGTTTGGGTTTGGGTTAGGGTTACGGTTAGGGTTTGGATTAAGGTTACGTTTAGGGTTAGGGTTTGGGTTTGGGTTAGGGTTAGGGTTAGGTTTACGTTTAGGGTTATTATTTTGGTTTCGGTGTGGATTAGGCTTAGGTTTCGTGTTAGGGTTTGGGTTTGGGCTAGGATTAGGGTTAGGGTTAAGGTTAGGTTTAGGGTTTGGTTTAGGGTTAGGGTTAGGGTTTGATTTAGGGTTAGGGTTATGGTTAGGGTTAATGTTTGGGTTAGAGTTTGGGGTTAGGGGTTAGGGGTTAAGTTTAGGTTTATTGTTAGGGTTAGGGATTGGGTTACGGTTAGGGTTAGGTTTAGGCTTAGGTTTAGATTTTGGGTTAGCTATAGGTTAGAGTTTGTGTTAGGGTTAGGGTTAGGGTTAGGTTTAGTGTTAGGGTTAGGGTTTGGTTTAGGATTACGGTTATGTTTAGGTTTTCGTTTAAGTTTTGGGTTAGGGTTAGGGTTTGCTTTCGGGTTGGGTTAGTGTTAGGGTTTTAGTTAGGGCTAGGGTTAGGGTTAGGGTTAGGTTTAGGGTTTGGGTTAGGGTTAGGCTTAGGGTTAGGTTTTGAGTTTGAGTTAGGTTTAGGGTTAGCATTATGGTTAGGATTAGGGTTAGGGTTAGGGTTAGGGTTAGGGTTAGGGTTAGGACTAGGATTAGGGTTAGGGTTAGGGTTAGGGTTAGGGTTTGGGTTAGGGTTTGGGGTTCGGGGTTAGGGGTTAAGTTTAGGTTTAGGGTTAGGGTTAGGGATTGGGTTAGGGTTAGGGTTAGGTTTAGGGTTAGGTTTATGTTTTGGGTTAGGGTTAGGGTTAGCGTTTGTGTTAGGGTTGGGGTTAGGGTTAGTGTTAGGGTTAGGGTTTGGATTAGGAATACGGTTAGGTTTATGTTTTCGGTTAAGTTTCGTGTTAGGGTTATGGTTTGCGTTCGGGTTGGGTTAGTGTTAGGGTTTTAGTTAGGGTTAGGGTTAGGGTTAGGTTTAGGTTTAGGGTTTGGTTTAGGGTTAGGCTTAGGGTTAGGGTTTGAGTTTGAGTTAGGTTTAGGGTTAGCATTAGGGTTAGGATTAGTGTTAGGGTTAGGGTTTGGGTTAGGGTTAGGCTTAGGGTCAGGTTTAGGGTTTGGGTTAGGATTAGGTTTGAATCTGGGTTAGTGTTAGGGTTATGGTTAGCGTTAAGATTATGGTTAGGGTTAGGGTTAGGGTTAGGTTTTGGGTTAGGGTTAGGGTTAGGGTTAGGGTAAGCGTTAGGGTTAGGAAAAGGATGAGGTTTAGGGTTAGGGTTAGGATTAGGGTTATTATTTGGGTTATGGTTTGGGTTAGGGTTAGTGTTAGGGTTTGGGTTAGTGTTAGAGTTAGGGTTTGAGTTAGGGTTAGGTTTAGGCTTACATTGGGGTTTGGGTTAGA
>JAJHUQ010000032.1:13057500-13060000 GCA_035773235.1 Eospalax fontanierii
GGTTTGGGTTTGGTTTAGAGTTAGGGTTAGGTTAGGGTTTGGGTTAGAGTTAGGGTTAGGGTGAGGTGTTGGATTAGGGTTATGGTTAGGGTTAGGGTTAGGATTAGGGTTAGGGTTAGGGTTCCGATTAGAGTTAGGTTTAGAGTTTGGGTTTCGGTAAGGGTTAAGGTTAGGTTTAGGGTTAGGGTTAGGGTTAGGGTTATGGTTAGGACTAGGATTAGGGTTATGGTTAGGGTTAGGGCTAGGATTAGGGTTAGGGTTAGGGTTCCGATTAGACTTAGGTTTAGAGTTTGGGTTTGGGTAAGGGTTAAGGTTAGGTTTAGGGTTAGGGTTAGGGTTAGGGTTAGGGTTAGGGTTAGGACTAGGATTAGGTTTAGGGTTAGGGTTTGGATTAGGGTTAGGGTTTGGTTTTAGGTTTGGGTTATGGTTAGGGTAAGTGTTAGGGTTAGGGTTTAGGGTTAGGTTTAGGTTTAGGGTAAGGGTTTGGGTTTGGGTTATGTTTTAGGTTAGGTTTAGGGTTAGGGTTAGGGTTTGAATTGGAATTAGGTTTAGGGTTAGCATTAGGGTTAGGGTTAGGTTTAGGATTAGTGTTTCAGTTAGGGTTAGGGTTAGGGTTAGGGTTTGGGTTCGGGTTAGGGTTAGGGTTAGGACTAGGGTTAGTGTTAGGGTTAGGTTTAGGGTTAGCATTAGGTTTAGGATTAGGGTTAGGGTTAGGGTTTGGGTTTTGGTTAGGGTTAGGGTTAGGTTTAGGGTTAAGTTTTGGGTTAGGGTTAGGGTTAGGGTTAGCGTTTGGGTTAGGGTTAGGGTTAGAGTCGGATTTGGGTTAGAGTTATGGTGAAGGTTAGGGTTTGGTTTAGGGTTAGGGTTACGGTTAGGATTAGGGTTAGGGTTAGTGTTTGGATTAGGGTTAGTTTTAGGGTTTGGGTTTGGGTAAGGGTAAGGGTTAGGGTTAGGGTTTGGAATAGGGTTAGGTTTAGGTTTTCGGTTAGGGTTAATGTTAGCGTTAGGGTTAGGATTAGGGTTTGGTTTAGGGTTAAGGTTAGGGTTAGGGTTTAGGTTAGGGTTAGGGTTAGGGTTAGGGTTTGGGTTAGGGTTATGGTTGGGGTTCGGGTTTGGGTTAGGGTTAGGGTTAGGGTTAGGGTTAGGGTTAGGATTAGGGTTAGGGTTTGGGTTAGGGTTAGGCTTAGGTTTGAATTTGTGTTAGTGTTAGGGCTAGGGTTAGTGTAAAGTTTACGGTTTGGATTTGGGTTAGGGTTAGGGTTTGAGTTACGATTAGGGTAAAGTTTAGGGTTTAGGTTTGGGTTATGTTTATGGTTATGGTTTGGGTTATGGTTGGGTTTAGGGTTAGGGTTAGGGTTAGGGTTAGGGTTTGGGTTAAGTTTAGGGTTAGGGTTAGGGTTAGGATTTGTGTTAGGGTTAGGGTTAGGGTTCGGGTTTGGGTTACAGTTAGGGTGAGGGTTAGGGGTTGGGTTAGGGTTAGGGTTACGGTTAGGATTAGGATTACGGTTAGGGTTCGGATAAGGGTTAGTTTTAGGGTTTGGGTTTGGGTATGGGTAAGGGTTAGGGTTAGGGTTAGGATAAGGATGAGGGTTAGGGTTAGGGTTAGGATTAGGGTTAGTGTTTGGGTTATGGTTTAGGTTTGGGTTAGGGTTAGGGTTTGGGTTAGTGTTAGAGTTAGGTTTTGTGTTATGGTTAGGGTTAGGGTTAGGTTAGGATTTGGGTTAGAGTTAGGGTTAGGGTTAGGGTTTCGGTTTGGGTTAGGGTTAGGGTTAGGTTTGGGTTTGGGTTAGAGTTAGGGTTAGGGTTATGGGTTGGATTAGGGTTATGGTTAGGGTTAGGTTTAGGATTAGCATTAGGGTTATTCTTTAGTTTTGGTTTATGGTTAGGGTTAGGGTTAGGGTTTAAGGGTAGGATTAGGGTTAGTGTTACGGTTTGGGTTAGGGTTAGGCTTACGGTGTGGGTTTGGGTTAGGGTTAGGGATAGGTTTAGGGTTTGGGTGTGGGTTATGTTTTCGGTTAGGTTTAGGGTTAGGGTTAGGGTTTCGGTTCGGGTTAGGATTAGGGTTAGGGTTTGAGTTTAAATTAGGTTTAGGGTTAGCATTAGGGTTAGGGTTAGGTTTAGGATTAGTGTTTCGGTTAGGGTTAGGGTTAGGGTTTGGGTTAGGGTTAGGGTTAGGATTAGGGGTTAGGTTTAGGTTTAGGGTTATTATAAGGGTTTGGGTTAGGGTTAGTGTTAGAGTTTGGGTTAGGGTTAGGATTAGGGTTAGGGTTAGGGTTACGATTATGGTTAAGTTTAGGATTTGTGTTTGGGTTAGGTTTAGGGCTAGGGTTAGGGTTAGTGTTAAGGTTTGGGTTAGTGTTAGGTTTCGGGTTTGGGTTAGGGTTAGAGTTAGTGTTAGGAATAGGGTTAGGGTTAGGGTTAGGGTTTGGGTTAGTGTTAGGGTTAGGGTTAGGGTTTGGGTATGGTTTAGAATAAGGGTTAGGGTTAGGGTTTGGCTTAG
>JAJHUQ010000032.1:13075000-13080000 GCA_035773235.1 Eospalax fontanierii
GGTTATGTTTTGGGTTAGGTTTAGGGTTAGGGTTAGGGTTTCGGTTCTGGTTAGGATTAGGGTTAGGGTTTGAGTTTGAATTAGGTTTAGGGATAGCATTAGGGTTAGGGTAAGGTTTAGGATTAGTGTTTCGGTTAGGGTTAGGGTTAGGGTTAGGGTTTGGGTTAGGGTTAGGGTTAGGATTAGGGGTTAGGTTTAGGTTTAGGGTTATTATTAGGGTTTGGGTTAGGGTTAGTGTTAGGGTTTGGGTTTTAGTTAGAATTAGGGTTAGTGTTAGGGTTAGGTTTTGTGTTAGTGTTAGGGTTAAGCTTAGTGTTAGTGTTAGGGTTTGGGTTAGGGTTAGGGTTAGGTTTAGAGTTAGGATTAGGTTTAGGGTTAGGGTTAGATTTAGGGTTTGGTTTAGGAGTAGTGTTAGGGTTAGGTTTAGGGTTTGGGTTAGGTTTAGGGTTAGGGTGAGGTGTTGGATTAGGGTTATGGTTAGGGTTAGGGTTAGGATTAGGATTACGGTTAGAGTTCCGATTAGAGTTAGGTTTAGAGTTTGGGTTTGGGTAAGGGTTAAGGTTAGGTTTAGGGTTAGCGTTAGGGTTAGGGTTAGGGTTAGGTGAGGGTTAGGGTTTGATTTAGGGTTAGGGTTAGGGTTAGGGTTAGTGTTAGGGTTTGGGTTAGGGTTAGGGTTAGGACTAGGGTTAGTGTTAGGGTTAGGTTTAGGGTTAGCATTAGGGTTAGGATTAGAGTTAGGGTTAGGGTTTGGGTTAGGGTTAGGGTTAGGGTTAGGGTTAGGGTTTGGGTTCGGGTTCGGGTTAGGGTTATGGTTAGGGTTTGAGTTAGGGTTAGGGTTAGGGTTAGGGGTAGGGTTAGGGTTAGGGTTAGGTTTTGGGTTAGGGTTAGGGTTAGGGTTAGGGATTAGGGTTAGGGTTAGGGTTAGGGTTAGGGTTAGGGTTTGGGTTAGGGTTAGGGTTATGGTTAGGGTTTGGGTTAGGATTAGGGTTAGGGTTAGGGTTTGGGTTAGGGTTAGGGTTAGGGTTTGGGTTAGGTTTAGGTTTAGGGTTAGGGTTTGGGTTAGGGTTAGGGTTAGGTTTAGGGTTAGGTTTTGGGTTAGGATTAGGGTTAGGGTTAGGGTTTGGGTTAGGGTTAGGGTTAGGGTTAGGGTTAGGGATTGGGTTAGGGTTAGGGTTATGGTTAGGGTTTGAGTTAGGGTTAGGGTTAGGGTTAGGGTTTGGGTTAGGATTAGGGTTAGGGTTAGGGTTTGGGTTAGGGTTAGGCTTAGGGTTACGGTTAGGGTTAGGATTAGGGTTAGGGTTAGGGTTAGGGTTATGGTTTGGGTTTGGGTTAGAGTCAGTGTTAGGGTTACGGTTTGGGTTTGGTTTAGAGTTAGGGTTTGGTTAGGGTTTGGGTTAGAGTTAGGGTTAGGTTGAGGTGTTGGATTAGGGTTATGGTTCAGTTAAGGGTTTGGGTTAGTGTTAGAGTTAGGGTTTGAGTTAGGGTTAGGTTTAGGCTTACGTTGGCGTTTGGGTTAGAGTTAGGGTTAGGGTTAGGGTTTGGGTTTGGTTTAGAGTTAGGGTTAGGTTAGGGTTTGGGTTAGAGTTAGGGTTAGGGTGAGGTTTTGGATTAGGGTTATGGTTAGGGTTAGGGTTAGGATTAGGGTTAGGGCTAGGGTTCCGATTAGAGTTAGGTTTAGAGTTTGGGTTTCGGTAAGGGTTAAGGTTAGGTTTAGGGTTAGGGTTAGGGTTAGGGTTATGGTTAGGACTAGGATTAGGGTTATGGTTAGGGTTAGGGCTAGGATTAGGGTTAGGGTTAGGGTTCCGATTAGACTTAGGTTTAGAGTTTGGGTTTGGGTAAGGGTTAAGGTTAGGTTTAGGGTTAGGGTTAGGGTTAGGGTTAGGGTTAGGACTAGGATTAGGTTTAGGGTTAGGGTTTGGATTAGGGTTAGGGTTTGGTTTTAGGTTTGGGTTATGGTTAGGGTAAGTGTTAGGGTTAGGGTTTAGGGTTAGGTTTAGGTTTAGGGTAAGGGTTTGGGTTTGGGTTATGTTTTAGGTTAGGTTTAGGGTTAGGGTTAGGGTTTGAATTGGAATTAGGTTTAGGGTTAGCATTAGGGTTAGGGTTAGGTTTAGGATTAGTGTTTCAGTTAGGGTTAGGGTTAGGGTTAGGGTTTGGGTTCGGGTTAGGGTTAGGGTTAGGACTAGGGTTAGTGTTAGGGTTAGGTTTAGGGTTAGCATTAGGTTTAGGATTAGGGTTAGGGTTAGGGTTTGGGTTTTGGTTAGGGTTAGGGTTAGGTTTAGGGTTAAGTTTTGGGTTAGGGTTAGGGTTAGGGTTAGCGTTTGGGTTAGGGTTAGGGTTAGACTCGGATTTGGGTTAGAGTTATGGTGAAGGTTAGGGTTTGGTTTAGGGTTAGGGTTACGGTTAGGATTAGGGTTAGGGTTAGTGTTTGGATTAGGGTTAGTTTTAGGGTTTGGGTTTGGGTAAGGGTAAGGGTTAGGGTTAGGGTTTGGAATAGGGTTAGGTTTAGGTTTTCGGTTAGGGTTAATGTTAGCGTTAGGGTTAGGATTAGGGTTTGGTTTAGGGTTAAGGTTAGGGTTAGGGTTTAGGTTAGGGTTAGGGTTAGGGTTAGGGTTTGGGTTAGGGTTATGGTTGGGGTTCGGGTTTGGGTTAGGGTTAGGGTTAGGGTTAGGGTTAGGGTTAGGATTAGGGTTAGGGTTTGGGTTAGGGTTAGGCTTAGGTTTGAATTTGTGTTAGTGTTAGGGCTAGGGTTAGTGTAAAGTTTATGGTTTGGATTTGGGTTAGGGTTACGGTTTGAGTTACGATTAGGGTAAAGTTTAGGGTTTAGGTTTGGGTTATGTTTATGGTTATGGTTTGGGTTATGGTTAGGTTTAGGGTTAGGGTTAGGGTTAGGGTTAGGGTTTGGGTTAAGTTTAGGGTTAGGGTTAGGGTTAGGATTTGTGTTAGGGTTAGGGTTAGGGTTCGGGTTTGGGTTACAGTTAGGGTGAGGGTTAGGGGTTGGGTTAGGGTTAGGGTTACGGTTAGGATTAGGATTACGGTTAGGGTTCGGATTAGGGTTAGTTTTAGGGTTTGGGTTTGGGTATGGGTAAGGGTTAGGGTTAGGGTTAGGATAAGGATGAGGGTTAGGGTTAGGGTTAGGATTAGGGTTAGTGTTTGGGTTATGGTTTAGGTTTGGGTTAGGGTTAGGGTTTGGGTTAGTGTTAGAGTTAGGTTTTGTGTTATGGTTAGGGTTAGGGTTAGGTTAGGATTTGGGTTAGAGTTAGGGTTAGGGTTAGGGTTTCGGTTTGGGTTAGGGTTAGGGTTAGGTTTGGGTTTGGTTTAGAGTTAGGGTTAGGGTTATGGGTTGGATTATGGTTATGGATAGGGTTAGGTTTAGGATTACGATTAGGGTTATTCTTTAGTTTTGGTTTATGGTTAGGGTTAGGGTTAGGGTTTAAGGGTAGGATTAGGGTTAGTGTTACGGTTTGGGTTAGGGTTAGGCTTACGGTGTGGGTTTGGGTTAGGGTTAGGGATAGGTTTAGGGTTTGGGTGTGGGTTATGTTTTCGGTTAGGTTTAGGGTTAGGGTTAGGGTTTCGGTTCGGGTTAGGATTAGGGTTAGGGTTTGAGTTTAAATTAGGTTTAGGGTTAGCATTAGGGGTAGGGTTAGGTTTAGGATTAGTGTTTCGGTTAGGGTTAGGGTTAGGGTTTGGGTTAGGGTTAGGGTTAGGATTAGGGGTTAGGTTTAGGTTTAGGGTTATTATAAGGGTTTGGGTTAGGGTTAGTGTTAGAGTTTGGGTTAGGGTTAGGATTAGGGTTAGGGTTAGGGTTACGATTATGGTTAAGTTTAGGATTTGTGTTTGGGTTAGGTTTAGGGCTAGGGTTAGGGTTAGTGTTAAGGTTTGGGTTAGTGTTAGGTTTCGGGTTTGGGTTAGGGTTAGAGTTAGTGTTAGGAATAGGGTTAGGGTTAGGGTTAGGGTTTGGGTTAGTGTTAGGGTTAGGGTTAGGGTTTGGGTATGGTTTAGAATAAGGGTTAGGGTTAGGGTTTGGCTTAGGGTTAGGTTTAGGGTTAGTTTTTGGGTTAGGGTTAGGGTTAGGTTTAGGGTTAGTTTTAGGTTTTGGGTTAGGGTTAGGGTTAGCGTGTGGGTTAGGGTTAGGGTTAGGGTTAGGGTTAGGGTTCGGTTTTGGTTTAGGATTACAGTTAGGTTTACGTTTTCAGTTAAGTTTCGTGTTAGGGTTAGGTTTTGCGTTCGGGTTGGGTTAGTGTTAGGGTTTTAGTTAGGGTTAGGGTTAGAGTTACGGTTAGGGGTTGGTTTAGGTTTAGGCTTAGGGTTAGGGTTTGAGTTTCAGTTAGGTTTAGGGTTAGCATTAGGGGTAGGATTAGGGTAAGGGTTAGGGTTTGGGTTAGGGTTAGGGTTAGTGTTTGGGTTAGGGTTAGGTTTGAATCTGGGTGAGTGTTAAGGTTAGGGTTAGTGTTAAGATTAGGGTTAGGGTTAGGGTTAGGGTTAGGTTTTGGGTTAGGGTTAGGGTTAGGGTTAAAATTAGGCTTAGGGTTAGGGTTAGCGTTAGGGTTAGGGTTAGGATAAGGATGAGGGTTAGGGTTAGGGTTAGGATCAGGGTTATTATTTGGGTTATGGTTTGGGTTAGGTTTAGGGTTAGGGTTTGGGTTAGTGTTAGAGTTAGGTTTTGAGTTAGGGTTAGGTTTAGGGTTAGGTTAGGGTTTGGGTTAGAGTTAGGGTTAGGGTTAGGGTTTCGGTTTGGTTTAGAGTTAGTTTTAGGTTAGGGTTTGGGTTAGAGTTAGGGTTAGGGTGAGGTGTTGGATTAGGGTTATGGTTAGGGTTAGGGTTAGGATTAGGGTTAGGGTTAGGGTTCCCATTAGAGTTAGGTTTAGAGTTTGGGTTTGGGTAAGGGTTCAGGTTAGGGTTAGGGTTAGGGTTAGGGTTAGGGTTAGGACTAGGATTATGGTTAGGATTAGGGTTAGGATTAGGGTTAGGGTTTGAGTTTAGGTTTCGGTTATGGTTAGGGT
>JAJHUQ010000032.1:13082500-13085000 GCA_035773235.1 Eospalax fontanierii
AGGGGTAGGATTAGGCTTAGGGTTAGGGTTTGTGTTAGGGTTAGGGTTAGTGTTTGTGTTAGGGTTAGGTTTGAATCTGGGTGAGTGTTAGGGTTAGGGTTATTGTTAAGATTAGGGTTAGGTTTAGGGTTTGGGTTAGGGTTAGGGTTAGGGTTAGGGTTAGGGTTTGGGTTAGTGTTAGGGTTAGGGTTAGGGTTAGGGTGTGGTTTAGGGTTAGGGTTAGAGTTAGGGTTAGGGTTTGGGTTTGTGTTAAGTTTAGGGTTTGGGTTTGGGTAAGGGTTAGGTTTAGGGTTAGGAGTAGGGTTAGGGATTAGGTTTTTGGTTAGGGTTAGTGTTAGGGTTAGTGTTAGGATTCGGGTCTGGGTTAGGGTTTAGGTTTGGTTAGGTTTAGGGTTAGGGTTAGGGTTATGGTTAGGTTTAGCGTTAGGGTTAGGGTTAGGGTTATGGTTAGGGTTAGCTTTAGGGTTAGGGTTAGGATTTGGGTTTGGGTTAGGGTTTGGGTTAGGGTTAGGGTTTGGGTTAGGGTTAGGGTTAGGGTTAGGGTTAGGATTTGGGTTAGGGTTAGGGTTAGGGTTCGGGTTTGGGTTAGAGTTATGGTGAGGGTTAGGGGTTTGGTTAGGGTTAGGTTTATGGTTAGGATTAGGGTTAGGTTAGGGTTTGGATTAGGGTTAGTTTTAGGGTTTGCGTTTGGGTAAGGGTAAGGGTTAGGGTTAGGGTTAGGAGTAGGGTTAGGGTTTAGGTTTTCGGTTAGGGTTAGTGTTAGGGTTAGGGTTAGGTTTAGGGTTTGGTTTAGGGTTAAGGTTAGGGTTTGGGTTAGGGTTAGGGTTAGGGTTTGGGTTAGGGTTATGGTTAGGGTTCGGGTTTGGGTTAGGGTTAGGGTTAGGGTTAGGGTTAGGGTTAGGGTTAGGGTTTGGGTTAGGGTTAGGCTTAGGTTTGAATTTGGGTTAGTGTTAGGGCTAGGGTTAGTTTAAAGTTTAGGGTTTGGATTTGGGTTAGGGTTAGGGTTTGAGTTACGATTAGCGTAAAGTTTAGGGTTTAGGTTTGGGTTAGTTTTATGGTTAGGGTTAGGGTTATGGTTAGGTTTAGGGTTAGGGTTAGGGTTAGGGTTTGGGTTAAGTTTAGGGTTAGGGTTAGGGTTTCGTTTTTGGTTAGGGTTTGGATTAGGGTTAGGTTTCGGGTTTGGGTAAGTGGTAGGGAGAGGGTTAGGGTGTGGGTTAGGGTTAGAGTTACGGTTAGGGTTAGGGTTATGGTTAGGCTTCGGATTAGGGTTAGTTTTAGGGTTTGGGATTGGGTGAGGGTAAGGGTTAGGGTTCGGGTTAGGATAAGGATGAGGGTTAGGGTTAGGGTTAGGATTAGGGTTAGTATTTGGGTTATGGTTTAGGTTTAGGTTAGGATTAGTGTTTGGGTTAGGATTTGGGTTAGAGTTAGGCTTAGTGTTAGGGTTTGGGTTTGGTTTAGGGTTAGGGTTAGGTTAGGGTTTATGTTAGAGTTAGGGTTAGGGTTAGGGATTGGATTAGGGTTATGGTTAGGGTTAGGCTTTAGGTTTGGGTTATGGTTAGGGTTAGCGTTAGGGTTTAAGGGTAGGATTAGGTTTAGTGTTAGGGTTTGGGTTATGGTTAGGGTTACGGTGTGGGTTTGGGTTAGGGTTAGGGTTTCGGTGTGGGTTATCTTTTGGGTTAGGTTTAGGGTTAGGGTTAGGGTTTCGGTTCGGGTTAGGATTAGGGTTAGGGTTTGAGTTTGAATTAGGTTTAGGGTTAGCATTAGGGTTAGGGTTAGGTTTAGGATTAGTGTTTCGGTTAGGGTTAAGGTTAGGGTTAGGGTTAGGGTTCCGATTAGAGTTAGGTTTAGAGTTTGGGTTTCGGTAAGGGTTAAGTTTAGGGTTAGGGTTAGGGATAGGGTGAGGGTTAGGGTTAGGATTAGGGTTAGGGTTAGGGTTAGGGTTAAGTTTAGGGTTAGGGTTAGGGTTAGGGTTAGGGTTTCGGTTTGGGTTCTGTTGTGGGTTAGGTTTAGGGTTAGGGTTATGGTTTATTGTTATGGTTAGGGTTAGGATTAGGGTTAGGGTTTGAGTTTGAATTAGGTTTAGGGTTAGCATTAGGGTTAGGGTTAGGTTTAGAATAAGTGTTTCAGTTAGGTTTAGGGTTAGGGTTAGGGTGAGGGTTAGATTTTGATTTAGGGTTAGGGTTAGGGTTAGGGTTAGTGTTAGGGTTTGGGTTAGGGTTAGGGTTAGGACTAAGGTTAGTGTTAGGGTTAAGTTTAGGGTTAGCATTAGGTTTAGGATTAGTGTTAGGGTTAGGGTTTGGGTTAGGGTTAGGGTTAGGGTTAGGGTTAGGGTTTGGGTTAGGTTTAGGGTTATGGTTAGTGTTTGAGTTAGGGTTAGGGTTAGGATTAGGGTTACGGTTAGGGTTAGGATTAGTGTTAGGGTTTGTGTTAAGATTAGGGTTTGGGTTTGGGTTAGGGTTAGGGTTAGGGTTAGGGTTAGGGTTAGGTTTACAATTAGGGT
>JAJHUQ010000032.1:13090000-13092500 GCA_035773235.1 Eospalax fontanierii
GTTTGGGTTAGGGTTAGGGTTAGGGTTACGGTTAGGGTTAGGATTAGGGTTAGGGTTTGTGTTAAGATTAGGGTTTGGGTTTGGGTTAGGTTTAGGGTTTGATTTAGGGTTAGGGTTAGGGTTAGGGTTAGGGTTAGTGTTAGGGTTTGGGTTAGGGTTGGGGTTAGGGTTAGGACTAGGGTTAGTGTTAGGGTTAGGTTTAGGGTTAGCATTAGGGTTAGGATTAGGGTTAGGGTTAGGGTTTGTGTTAGGGTTAGGTTTAGGGTTAGGGTTAGGGTTTGGGTTAGGGTTAGGGTTAGGGTTAGGGTTTGGGTTAGGGTTAGGGTTAGGGTTAGGGTTAGGGTTAGGGTTTTGGTTGGATTAGGGTTAGGGATAGGGTTTGGGTTAGGGTTAGGGTTAGGGTTACGGGTAGGGTTAGGGTTAGGGTTAGGGTTTGTGTTAAGATTAGGGTTTGGTTTTGGGTTAGGGTTAGGGTTAAGGTTAGGGTTATGTTTAGAATTAGGGTTAGTGTTAAGGTTAGGGTTAGGGTTAGGGTTAGGATAAGGATGAGGGTTAGGGTTAGGGTTTGGGTTTGGTTTAGAGTCAGGGTTAGGTTAGGGTTTGGGTTAGAGTTAGGGTTAGGGTGAGGTGTTGGATTAGGGTTATGGTTAGGGTTAGGGTTAGGATTAGGGTTACGGTTAGGGTTAGGGTTAGGGTTAGGGTTAGGGTTAGGCTTAGGGTTAGGGTTAGGGTTAGGGTTAGGATTAGTGTTTCGTTTAGGGTTAGGGTTAAGGTTAGGGTTAGGGTTCCGATTAGAGTTAGGTATAGAGTTTGGGTTTGGGTAAGGTTTAAGGTTAGGGTTAGGGTTAGGGTTAGGGTTAGGGTTAGTACTAGGATTAGGTTTAGGGTTAGGGTTAGGATTAGGGTTTGGGTTAGGGTTACGGTTAGGGTTTTGGTTTCGGTTATGTTTTTGGTTAGGTTTAGGTTTAGGGTTAGGGTTAGGGTTAGGGTTAGGGTTAGGGTTAGGATTAGGGTTAGGGTTTGAGTTTGAATTAATTTTAGGGTTAGCATTAGGGTTAGGGTTAGGTTTAGGATAAGTGTTTCAGTTAGGGTTAGGGTTAGGGTTAGGGTTAGGGTAAGGGTTAGGGTTTGATTTAGGGTTATGGTTAGGGTTAGGGTTAGTGTTAGGGTTTGGGTTAGGGTTAGGGTTAAGACAAGGGTTATGTTAGGGTTAGGTTTAGGGTTAGCATTAGGGTTAGGATTAGGGTTAGGGTTAGGGTTTGGGTTAGGGTTAGGGTTAGGGTTAGGGTTAGGGTTTGAGTTAGGGTTAGGGTTAGGGTTTGGGGTAGGGTTAGGGTTACGGTTAGGGTTTGGGTTAGGGTTAGGGTTAGGGTTACGGTTAGGGTTAGGATTAGGGTTAGGGTTTGTGTTAAGATTAGGGTTTGGTTTTGGGTTAGGTTTAGGGTTTGATTTAGGGTTAGGGTTAAGGTTAGCATTAGGGTTAGGATTAGGGTTAGGCTTTGGGTTTGTGTTAGGGTTAGGTTTAGGGGTAGGGTTAGGGTTAGGGTTTGGGTTAGGGTTAGGAAAAGGGTTATGGTTTGGGTTACGGTTAGGGTTAGGGTTAGGGTTAGGGTTTGGGTTCGATTAGGGTTAGGGTTAGGGTTTGGGTTAGGGTTAGGGATAGGGTGAGGGTTAGGAGTAGGGCTAGGGCTTGTGTTAAGCTTAGGGTTTGGTTTTGGGTTAGGGTTAGGGTTAAGGTTAGGGTTAGGTTTAGAATTAGGGTTAGTGTTAAGGTTAGGGTTAGGGTTAGGGTTAGGATAAGGATGAGGGTTAGGGTTAGGGTTTGGGTTTGGTTTAGAGTTAGTGTTAGGTTAGGGTTTGGGTTAGAGTTAGGGTTAGGGTGAGGTGTTGGATTAGGGTTATGGTTAGGGTTAGGGTTAGGATTAGGGTTACGGTTAGGGTTCCGATTAGAGTTAGGTTTAGAGTTTGGGTTTGGGTAAGGGTTAAGGTTAGGTTTAGGGTTAGGATTAGGGTTAGGGTTAGATTTAGGGTTAGGGTTTGGGTTCCGATTAGAGTTAGGTTTAGAGTTTGGGTTTGGGTAAGGGTTAAGTTTAGGTTTAGGGTTAGGGTTAGGTGTAGGGTTAGGACTAGGATTAGGGTTAGGGTTAGGGTTAGGTTAGGGTTTATGTTAGAGTTAGGGTTAGGGTTAGGGGTTGGATTAGGGTTATGGTTAGGGTTAGGCTTTAGGTTTGGGTTATGGTTAGGGTTAGGCTTAGGGTTTAAGAGTAGGATTAGGGTTAGTGTTAGGGTTTGGGTTAGGGTTAGGGTTACGGTGTGGGTTTGGGTTTGGGTTAGGGTTAGGGTTAGGGTTTCGGTGTGGGTTATGTTTTGGGTTAGGTTTAGGGTTAGGGTTAGGGTTTCGGTTCAGGTTAGGATTAGGGTTAGGGTTTGAGTTTGAATTAGGTTTAGGGTTAGCATTAGGGTTAGGGTTAGGGTAGGATTAGTGTTTCGGTTAGGGTGA
>JAJHUQ010000032.1:13095000-13097500 GCA_035773235.1 Eospalax fontanierii
GATTAGGGTTAGGGTTAGGGTTAAGGTTAGGGTTAGGTTTAGAATAAGGGTTAGTTTTAAGGTTAGTGTTAGGTTTAGGGTTAGGTTTAGGGTTAGATTAGGGTTTGGGTTAGAGTCAGTGTTAGGGTTACGGTTTGGGTTTGCTTTAGAGTTAGGGTTAGGTTAGGGTTTGGGTTAGAGTTAGGGTTAGGGTGAGGTGTTGGATTAGGGTTATGTTTAGGGTTAGGGTTTGGGTTAGTGTTAGAGTTAGGGTTTGAGTTAGGGTTAGGTTTAGGCTTACATTGGGGTTTGGGTTAGAGTTAGGGTTAGGGTTAGGGTTTGGGTTTGGTTTAGAGTTAGGGTTAGGTTAGGGTTTGGGTTAGAGTTAGGGTTAGGGTGAGGTGTTGTATTAGGGTTATGGTTACGGTTAGGGTTAGGATTAGGGTTAGGGTTCCGATTAGAGTTAGGTTTAGAGTTTGGGTATTGGTAAGGGTTACGGTTAGGTTTAGGGTTAGGGTTAGGGTTAGGGTTAGGGTTAGGACTAGGATTAGGGTTATGGTTAGGGTTAGGGTTAGGATTAGGGTTAAGTTTAGGGTTCCGATTAGAGTTAGGTTTAGAGATTGGGTTTGGGTAAGGGTTAAGGTTAGGTTTAGGGTTAGACTAGGATTAGGTTTAGGGTTAGGGTTTGGATTAGGGTTAGGGTTTGGTTTTATGTTTGGGTTATGGTTAGGGTAAGTGTTAGGGTTAGGGTTTAGGGTTAGGGTTAGTTTTAGGGTAAGGGTTTCGGTTTGGGTTATGTTTTGGGTTAGGTTTACGGTTACGGTTAGGGTTTGAATTGGAATTAGGTTTAGTGTTAGCATTAGGGTTAGGGTTAGGTTTAGGATTAGTGTTTCAGTTACGGTTAGGGTTAGGGTTAGGGTTAGGGTTAGGGTTAGGGTTAGGGTTTGGGTTAGGGTTAGGCTTAGGTTTGAATTTGGGTTAGTGTTAGGGCTATTGTTAGTGTAAAGTTTACGGTTTGGATTTGGGTTAGGGTTAGGGTTTGAGTTACGATTAGGGTAAAGTTTAGGGTTTAGGTTTGGGTTAGGTTTATGGTTAGGGTTTGGGTTATGGTTAGGTTTAGGGTTAGGGTTAGGGTTAGGGTTAGGGTTAGTGTTTGGGTTAAGTTTAGGGTTAGGGTTAGGGTTAGGATTTGGGTTAGAGTTAGGGTTAGGGTTAGGGGTTGGGTTAGGGTTAGGGTTACGGTTAGTATTAGGATTACGGTTAGGGTTCGGATTAGGGTTAGTTTTAGGGTTTGGGTTTGGGTAAGGGTAAGGGTTAGGGTTAGGGTTAGGATAAGGATGAAGGTTAGGTTTAGGGTTAGGATTAGGGTTAGTGTTTGGGTTATGGTTTAGGTTTGGGTTAGGGTTAGGGTTTGGGTTAGTGTTAGAGTTAGGTTTTGAGTTAGGGTTAGGGTTAGGGTTAGGTTAGGATTTGGGTTAGAGTTAGGGTTAGGGTTAGGGTTTGGGTTTGGGTTAGGGTTAGGGTTAGGTTAGGGTTTGGGTTAGAGTTAGGGTTAGGGTTAGGGGTTGGATTAGGATTTGGGTTAGAGTTAGGGTTAGGGTTAGGGTTTCGGTTTGGGTTAGGGTTAGGGTTAGGTTAGGGTTTGGGTTAGAGTTAGGGTTAGGGTTATGGGTTGTATTAGGGTTATGGTTAGGGTTAGGTTTAGGATTAGGGTTAGGGTTATTCTTTAGTTTTGGGTTATGGTTAGGGTTAGGGTTAGGGTTTAAGGGTAGGATTAGGGTTAGTGTTACGGTTTAGGTTAGGGTTAGGCTTACGGTGTGGGGATGGGTTAGGGTTAGGGATAGGGTTAGGGTTTCGGTGTGTGTTATGTTTTGGGTTAGGTTTAGGGTTAGGGTTAGGGTTTCGGTTCGGGATAGGATTAGAGTTAGGGTTTGAGTTTGAATTGGGTTTAGGGTTAGCATTAGGGTTAGGGATAGGTTTAGGATTAGTGTTTCGGTTAGGGTTAGGGTTAGGGTTTGGGTTAAGTTTAGGGTTAGGATTAGGTGTTAGGTTTAGTTTTAGGGTTATTATAAGGGTTTGGATTAGTGTTAGTGTTAGAGTATGGGTTTTAATTAGAATTAGGGTTAGTATTAGGGTTAGTTTTTGTGTTAGAGTTAGAGAGAAGCATAGTGTTAGTGTTAGGGTTTGGGTTCGGGTTAGGGTTAGGGTTAGAGTTAGGATTATGTTTAGGGTTAGGGATAGATTTAGGGTTTGGTTTAGGAGTAATGTTAGGGTTAGGTTTAGGGTTTGGGTTAGGTTTAGGGTTAGGGTTAGACTTTGGGTTCGTGTTAGGGTTAGGTTTAGGGTTAGGGTTAGGGTTTTAGTTAGGGTTAGGTTTAGGGTTAGGGTTAGGGTTAGGGTTACGGTTTGGGTTAGGGTTAGGGTTAGGATTAGGGTTCGATTTTGAGTTAGGTTTAGGGTTAGCATTAGGGTTACGTTTAGGGTTAGGGTTTGGGTTTGGGTTAGGGTTAGGGTTAGGTTT
>JAJHUQ010000032.1:13107500-13115000 GCA_035773235.1 Eospalax fontanierii
TTAGGGTTAGGGTTAGGGTTTGGGTTAGGGTTAGGCTTAGGTTTGAATTTGGGTTAGTGTTAGGGCTAGGGTTAGTGTAAAGTTTACGGTTTGGATTTGGGTTAGGGTTAGGGTTTGAGTTACGATTAGGGTAAAGTTTAGGGTTTAGGTTTGGGTTAGGTTTATGGTTAGGGTTTTGGTTATGGTTAGGTTTAGGGTTAGGGTTAGGGTTAGGGTTAGGGTTTGGATTAATTTTAGGGTTAGGGTTAGGGTTAGGATTTGGGTTAGAGTTAGGGTTAGGGTTCGGGTTTGGGTCAGAGTTAGGGTGAGGGTTAGGTGTTGGGTTAGGGTTAGGGTTACGGTTAGTATTAGGATTTCGGTTAGGGTTCGGATTAGGGTTAGTTTTAGGGTTTGGGTTTGGGTAAGGGTAAGGGTTAGGGTTAGGGTTAGGATAAGGATGAAGGTTAGGTTTAGGGTTAGGATTAGGGTTAGTGTTTGGGTTATGGTTTAGGTTTGGGTTAGGGTTAGGGTTTGGGTTAGTGTTAGAGTTAGGTTTTGAGTTAGGGTTAGGGTTAGGGTTAGGTTAGGATTTGGGTTAGAGTTAGGGTTAGGGTTAGGGTTTGGGTTTGGGTTAGGGTTAGGGTTAGGTTAGGGTTTGGGTTAGAGTTAGGGTTAGGGTTATGGGTTGGATTAGGATTTGGGTTAGAGTTAGGGTTAGGGTTAGGGTTTGGGTTTGGGTTAGGGTTAGGGTTAGGTTAGGGTTTGGGTTAGAGTTAGGGTTAGGGTTATGGGTTGGATTAGGGTTATGGTTAGTGTTAGGTTTAGGATTAGGGTTAGGGTTATTCTTTAGTTTTGGGTTATGGTTAGGGTTAGGGTTAGGGTTTAAGGGTAGGATTAGGGTTAGTGTTACGGTTTGGGTTAGGGTTAGGCTTACGGTGTGGGTTTGGGTTAGGGTTAGGGATAGGGTTAGGGTTTCGGTGTGTGTTATGTTTTGGGTTAGGTTTAGGGTTAGGGTTAGGGTTTCGGTTCGGGTTAGGATTAGAGTTAGGGTTTTAGTTTGAATTAGGTTTAGGGTTAGCATTAGGGTTAGGGTTAGGTTTAGGATTAGTGTTTCGGTTAGGGTTAGGGTTAGGGTTTGGGTTAGGGTTAGGGTTAGGATTAGGGGTTAGGTTTAGGTTTAGGGTTATTATAAGGGTTTGGATTAGGGTTAGTGTTAGAGTTTGGGTTTTAATTAGAATTAGGGTTAGTGTTAGGGTTAGTTTTTGTGTTAGTGTTAGGGTTAAGCTTAGTGTTAGTGTTAGGGTTTGGGTTCGGGTTAGGGTTAGGGTTAGAGTTAGGATTATGTTTAGGGTTAGGGATAGATTTAGGGTTTGGTTTAGGAGTAGTGTTAGGGTTAGGTTATGGTTTGGGTTAGGTTTAGGGTTAGGGTTAGGGTTTTAGTTAGGGTTAGGTTTAGGGTTAGGGTTAGAGTTAGGGTTAGGGTTTGGGTTAGGGTTAGGGTTAGGATTAGGGTTTGATTTTGAGTTAGGTTTAGGGTTAGCATTAGGGTTAGGATTAGGGTTAGGGTTTGGGTTTGGGTTAGGGTTAGGGTTAGGGTTAGGGTTTGGGTTAGGGTTAGGTTTAGGCTTAGGGTTTGGGTATGGGTTGGGTTAGGGGTTAGGGTTAGGGTTTGGCTTAGGGTTAGGTTTAGGGTTAGTTTTTGGGTTAGGGTTAGGGTTAGGTTTAGGGTTAGGTTTAGGTTTTGGGTTAGGGTTAGGGTTAGCGTTTTTGTTAGGGTTAGGTTTAGGGTTACGGTTAGGTTTTGGTTTAGGATTACAGTTGGGTTTAGATTTTCGGTTAAGTTTCGGGTTAGGGTTAGGGTTTGCGTTCGGGTTGGGTTAGTGTTAGGGTTTTAGTTAGGGTTAGGGTTAGGGTTATGGTTAGGGTTTGGGTTAGGGTTAGGCTTAGGGTTAGGGTTTGAGTTTGAGTTAGGTTTCGGGTTAGCATTAGGGTTAGGATTAGGGTTAGGGTTAGGGTTTGGGTTAGGGTTAGGGTTAGGGTTTGGGTTAGAGTTAGGTTTGAATCTGGGTGAGTGTTAGGGTTAGGGTTAGTGTTAAGATTAGGGTTAGGGTTAGGGGTAGGGTTAGGTTTTGGGTTAGGGTTAGGGTTAGGGTTAAAATTAGGGTTAGGGTTAGGGTTAGGGTTAGGGTTAGGGTTAGGGTTAGGATAAGGATGAGGGTTAGGGTTAGGGTTAGGATTAGGGTTATTATTTGGGTTATGGTTTGGGTTAGGGTTAGGGTTAGGTTTTAGGTTAGTGTTAGAGTTAGGGTTTGAGTTAGGGTTAGGTTTAGGGTTAGGTTAGGATTTGGGTTAGAGTTAGGGTTAGGTTTAGGGTTTGGGTTTGGTTTAGAGTTAGGGTTAGGTTAGGGTTTGGGTTAGACTTAGGGTTAGGGTAAGGTGTTGGATTAGGGTTATGGTTAGGGTTAGCGTTAGGATTAGTGTTATGGTTAGGGTTCCGATTAGAGTTAGGTTTAGAGTTTGGGTTTGGGTAAGGGTTCAGGTTAGGGTTAGGGTTAGGGTTAGGGTTAGGGTTAGGACTAGGATTAGGTTTAGGGTTAGAGTTAGGATTAGGGTTAGGGTTTGTTTTTAGGTTTTGATTATGGTTAGAGTTAGTGTTAGGGTTAGGGTTTAGGGTTAGGATTAGATTTAGGGTTAGGGTTTCAGTTTGGGTTATGTTTTGGGTTAGGTTTAGGGTTAGGGTTAGGGTTAGAATTAGGGTTAGGTTTAGGGTTAGGGTTAGGGTTAGGGTTTGGATAAGGATGAGGGTTAGGGTTAGGGTTAGGATTAGGGTTATTATTTGAGTTATGGTTTGATTTAGGGTTAGGGTTAGGGTTTGGGTTAGTGTTAGAGTTAGGGTTTGAGTTAGCGTTAGGTTTAGGGTTAGGTTAGGTTTTGTGTTAGACTTAGGGTTAGGGTTAGGGTTTGGGTTTGGTTTAGAGTTAGGGTTAGGTTATGGTTTGGGTTAGAGTTAGGGTTAGGATGAGGTGTTGGATTAGGGTTATGGTTAGGTTTAGGGTTAGGATTAGGATTAGGGTTAGGGTTCCGATTAGAGTTAGGATTAGAGTTAGAGTTTGGGGAAGGGTTAAGGTAAGGGTTAGGGTTAGGGTTAGGGTTAGGGTTAGGGTTAGGGTTAGGACTAGGATTAGGGTTAGGGTTAGGGTTAGGGTTAGGGATAGCGTTTGGGTTAGGGTTAGGCTTAGGGTTAGAGTTAGGGTTAGGGTTTGGTTTAGGATTACGGTTAGGTTTAGGTTTTCGGTTAAGTTTCGGGTTAGGGTTAGGGTTATGGTTAGGGTTAGGGTTAGGGTTTGGGTTAAGTTTAGGGTTAGGGTTATGGTTTGGTTTTGGGTTAGGGTTTGAGTTTGAGTTAGGTTTAGGGTTAGCATTAGGGTTAGGATTAGGGTTAGGGTTAGGGTTTGGGTTAGGGTTAGGGTTAGGTTTAGGGTAAGGGTTTGGGTTAGGGTTAGGTTTGAATCTTGGTTAGTGTTAGGGTTATGGTTAGTGTTAAGATTATGGTTAGGGTTAGGGTTAGGGTTAGGTTTTGGGTTAGGGTTAGGTTTAGGGTTAGGGGTAGAATTAGGGTTAGGGTTAGGGTTAGGGTTAGGGTTAGGATAAGGATGAGGGTTAGGGTTAGGGTTAGGATTAGGGTTATTATTTGGGTTCTGGTTTGGGTTAGTGTTAGGGTTAGGGTTTGGGTTAGTGTTAGAGTTAGGGTTAGGGTTAGGGTTTGGGTTAGGGTTAGGGTTAGAATTAGGGTTAGGGTTAGGGTTAGGGTTAGGGTTAGGGTTAGGGTTAGGGTTAGGGTTAGGGTTTGGGTTAGGATTAGGGTTAGGGTTAGTGTTTGGGTTAGAGTTAGGGTTAGGGTGAGGTTTTGGTTTAGGGTTATGGTTAGGGTAAGGGTTAAGGTTAGGGTTAGGGTTAGGGTTAGGGTTAGGGTTAGGGTTAGGACTAAGATTAGGGTTAGGGTTAGAGTTAGGATTAGGGTTAGGGTTAGGGTTAGGGTTAGGTTTAGGGTAAGTGTTTCAGTTAGGGTTAGGTTTAGGGTTCGGGTTTGGGTCAGAGTTAGGCTGAGGGTTAGGGGTTGGGTTAGGGTTAGGGTTTCGGTTACGATTAGGATTACGGTTAGGGTTTGGATTAGGGTTAGGGTTAGGGTTAGGGTTTGGGAATGGGTTAGGAAAAGGGTTAGGGTTAGGTTTAGTTTTTGGGTTAGGGTTAGGGTTAGGTTTAGGGTTAGGTTTAGGTTTTGGGTTTGGGTTAGGGTTAGGGTTAGGGTTAGGGTTAGGGTTGGGCTTACGGTGTGGGTTTTGGTTAGGGTTAGGGTTAGGGTTAGGGTTTCGGTGTGGGTTATGTTTTGGGTTAGGTTTAGCGTTAGTGTTAGGGTTTCGTTTCGGGTTAGGATTAGGGTGAGGGTTTGAGTTTGAATTAGGTTTAGGGTTAGCATTAGGCTTAGGGTAAGTTTTAGGATTAGTGTTTCTGTTAGGGTTAGGGTTAGGGTTTGGGTTAGGGTTAGGGTTAGGATTAGGGGTTAGGTTTAGGTTTAGGGTTATTATTAGTGTTTGGGTTAGGGTTAGTGTTAGGGTTTGGGTTTTAGTTAGAATTAGGGTTAGTGTTAATGTTAGGTTTTGTGTTAGTGTTAGGGTTAAGCTTAGTGTTAGTGTTAGGGTTTGGGTTAGGGTTAGGGTTAGGTTTAGAGTTAGGATTAGGTTTAGGGTTAGGGTTAGATTTAGGGTTTGGTTTAGGAGTAGTGTTAGGGTTAGGTTTAGGGTTTGGGTTAGGTTTAGGGTTACGGTTAGGGTTTGGGTTCGGGTTCGGGTTAGGGTTAGGGTTAGGGTTTGAGTTAGGGTTAGGGTTAGGGTTAGGGGTAGGGTTAGGGTTAGGGTTAGGGTTTGGGTTAGGGTTAGGGTTAGGTTTAGGGTATGGGTTTGGGTTAGGGTTCGGTTTGAATCTTGGTTAGTGTTAGGGTTATGGTTAGTGTTAAGATTATGGTTAGGGTTAGGGTTAGGGTTAGGTTTTGGGTTAGGGTTAGGGTTAGGGTTAGGGTTAGAATTAGGGTTAGGGTTAGGGTTAGGGATAGGGTTAGGATAAGGATGAGGGTTAGGGTTAGGGTTAGGATTAGGGTTATTATTTGGGTTCTGGTTTGGGTTAGTGTTAGGGTTAGGGTTTGGGTTAGTGTTAGAGTTAGGGTTAGGGTTAGGGTTTGGGTTAGGGTTAGGGTTAGGGTTAGGGTTAGGTTAGGGTTTGGGATAGAGTTAGGGTTAGGGTTAGGGTTTGGGTTTGGTTTAGAGTTAGGGTTAGGATAGGGTTTGGGTTAGAGTTAGGGTTAGGGTGAGGTTTTGGATTAGGGTTTTGGTTAGGGTAAGGGTTAAAGTTAGGGTTAGGGTTAGGGTTAGGGTTAGGGTTAGGACTAAGATTAGGGTTAGGGTTAGGGTTAGGGTTAGGGTTAGGGTTAGGGTTAGGTTTAGGGTAAGTGTTTCAGTTAGGGTTAGGGTTAGGGTTCAGGTTTGGGTTAGAGTTAGGGTGAGGGTTAGGGGTTGGGTTAGGGTTAGGGTTACGGTTAGGATTAGGATTACGGTTAGGGTTTGGATTAGGGTTAGGGTTAGGGTTAGGGTTTGGGTATGGGTTAGGATAAGGGTTAGGGTTAGGTTTAGTTTTTGGGTTAGGGTTAGGGTTAGGTTTAGGGTTAGGTTTAGGTTTTGGGTTAGGGTTAGGGTTAGCGTTTGGGTTAGGGTTAGGGTTAGGGTTAGGGTTGGGCTTACGGTGTGGGTTTTGGTTAATGTTAGGGTTAGGGTTAGGGTTTGGGTGTGGGTTATGTTTTGGGTTAGGTTTAGGGTTAGTGTTAGGGTGTCGGTTCGGGTTAGGTTTAGGGTTAGGGTTTAAGTTTGAATTAGGTTTAGGGTTAGCATTAGGGTTAGGGTAAGTTTTAGGATTAGTGTTTCGGTTAGGGTTAGGGTTAGGGTTTGGGTTAGGGTTAGGGTTAGGATTAGGGGTTAGGTTTAGGTCTAGGGTTAATATTAGGGTTTGGGTTAGGGTTAGTGTTAGGGTTTGGGTTTTAGTTAGAATTAGGTTTAGTGTTACGGTTAGGTTTTGTGTTAGTGTTAGGGTTAAGCTTAGTGTTAGTGTTAGGGTTTGGGTTAGGGTTAGGTTTAGAGTTAGGATTAGGTTTAGGGTTAGGGTTAGATTTAGGGTTTGGTTTAGGAGTAGTGTTAGGGTTAGGTTTAGGGTTTGGGTTAGGTTTAGGGTTAGGGTTAGGGTTTGGTTTCGGGTTAGGGTTAGGGTTAGGTTTAGGGTTTGAGTTAGGGTTAGGGTTAGGGTTAGGGGTAGGGTTAGGGTTAGGGTTAGGGTTGGGGTTAGTGTTAGGAGTAGGGTTAGGGTAAGGGTGTGGGTTAGGGTGAGGGTTAGGGTTAGGGTTAGGGTTGGGGTTAGGGTTTGGGTTAGGGTTAGTGTTAGGGTTAGCGTTAGGGTTTGGGTTAGGATTAGGGTTAGGGTTAGGGTTTGGGTTAGGGTTATGGTTAGGTTTACGGTTAGGGTTAGGACTAGGGTTAGGGTTTGTGTTAAGATTAGGGTTTGGGTTTGGGTTAGGTTTAGGGTTAGGTTTAGGGTTTGATTTAGGGTTAGGGTTAGCGTTAGGGTTAGGGTTAGTGTTAGGGTTTGGGTTAGGGTTAGGGTTAGGACTAGGGTTAGTGTTAGGGTTAGGTTTAGGGTTAGCATTAGGGTTAGGATTAGGGTTAGGGTTAGGGTTTGGGCTAGGGTTAGGGTTAGGATTAGGGGTTAGATTTAGGTTTAGGGTTATTATTAGGGTTTGGGTTAGGGTTAGTGTTAGGGTTTGGGTTTTAGTTAGAATTAGGGTTAGTGTTAGTGTTAGGGTTTGTGTTAGTGTTAGGGGTAAGCTTAATTTTAGTGTTAGGGTTTGGGTTAGGGTTAGGGTTAGGTTTAGAGTTAGGATTAGGTTTAGGGTTAGGGTTAGATTTAGGGTTTGGTTTAGGAGTAGTGTTAGGGTTAAGTTTAGGGTTTGGGTTAAGTTTAGGGTTAGGGTTAGGGTTTGGGTTCGGATTCGAGTTAGGGTTAGAGTTAGGGTTTGAGTTAGGGTTAGGGTTAGGGTTAGGGTTAGGGGTAGGGTTAGGGTTAGGGTTAGGGTTTGGGTTAGGGTTAGGGTTAGGGTTAGGGTTAAGGTTTGGGTTAGGGTTAGGGTTAGGGTTAGGGTTTGGGTTAGGGTTAGGGTTAGGATTAGGGTTAGGGTTAGGGTTTGGGTTAGGATTAGGGTTAGGTTTAGGGTTTGGGTTAGGGTTATGGTTAGGTTTACGGTTAGGGTTAGGATTAGGGTTAGGGTTTGTGTTAAGATTAGGGTTTGGGTTTGGGTTAGGTTTAGGGTTAGGTTTAGGGTTTGATTTAGGGTTTGGGTTAGGGTTAGGGTTAGGACTAGGGTTAGTGTTAGGGTTAGTTTTAGGGTTAGCATTAGGGTTAGGATTTGGGTTAGGGTTAGGGTTT
>JAJHUQ010000032.1:13120000-13125000 GCA_035773235.1 Eospalax fontanierii
GGTTAGAGTTAGGGTTAGGGTGAGGTGTTGGATTAGGGTTATGTTTAGGGTTAGGGTTTGGGTTATTGTTAGAGTTAGGGTTTGAGTTAGGGTTAGGTTTAGGCTTACATTGGGGTTTGGGTTAGAGTTAGGGTTAGGGTTAGGTTTTGGGTTTGGTTTAGATTTAGGGTTAGGTTAGGGTTTGGGTTAGAGTTAGGGTTAGGGTGAGGTGTTGGATTAGGGTTATGGTTAGGTTTAGGGTTAGGATTAGGGTTAGGGTTAGGGTTCCGATTAAAGTTACGTTTAGAGTTTGGGTTTTGGTAAGGGTTACGGTTAGGTTTAGGGTTAGGGTTAGGGTTAGGGTTAGGGTTAGGACTAGGATTAGGGTTATGGTTAGGGTTAGGGTTAGGATTAGGGTTAGGTTTAGGGTTCCGATTAGAGTTAGGTTTAGAGATTGGGTTTGGGTAAGGGTTAAGGTTAGGTTTAGGGTTACGGTTAGGGTTAGGGTTAGGGTTAGGACTAGGATTAGGGTTAGGGTTAGGGTTTGGATTAGGGTTAGGGTTTGGTGTTATGTTTGGGTTATGGTTAGGGTAAGTGTTATGGTTAGGGTTTAGGGTTAGGGGTAGGGTTAGGGTAAGGGTTTCGGTTTGGGTTAGGTGGTGGGTTAGGTGTACGGTTACGGTTAGGGTTTGAATTGGAATTAGGTTTAGGGTTAGTATTAGGGTTAGGGTTAGGTTTAGGATTAGTGTTTCAGTTACGGTTAGGGTTAGGTTTAGGGTTAGGGTTAGGGTTAGGGTTAGGGTTTGGGTTAGGGTTAGGCTTAGGTTTGAATTTGGGTGAGTGTTAGGGCTAGGGTTAGTGTAAAGTTTACGGTTTGGATTTGGGTTAGGGTTAGGGTTTGAGTTACGATTAGGGTAAAGTTTAGGGTTTAGGTTTGGGTTAGGTTTATGGTTAGGGTTTGGGTTATGGTTAGGTTTAGGGTTAGGGTTAGGGTTAGGGTTAGGGTTTGGATTAAGTTTAGGGTTAGGGTTAGGGTTAGGATTTGGGTTAGAGTTAGGGTTAGGGTTCGGGTTTGGGTCAGAGTTAGGGTGAGGGTTAGGTGTTGGGTTAGGTTTAGGGTTACGGTTAGTATTAGGATTTCGGTTAGGGTTCGGATTAGGGTTAGTTTTAGGGTTTGGGTTTGGGTAAGGTTAAGGGTTAGGGTTAGGGTTAGGATAAGGATGAAGGTTAGGTTTAGGGTTAGGATTAGGGTTAGTGTTTGGGTTATGGTTTAGGTTTGGGTGGGGGTTGGGGTTTGGGTTAGTGTTAGAGTAAGGGTGGGGGTTGGGGTTGGGGTTAGGGTTAGGTGAGGATTTGGGTTAGAGGTAGGGTGAGTGTTAGGGTTTGGGTTTGGGTTAGGGTTAGGGTTAGGTTAGGGTTTGGGTTAGAGTTAGGGTTAGGGTTATGGGTTGGATTAGGATTTGGGTTAGAGTTAGGGTTAGGGTTAGGGTTTGGGTTTGGGTTAGGGTTAGGGTTAGGTTAGGGTTTGGGTTAGAGTTAGGGTTAGGGTTATGGGTTGGATTAGGGTTATGGTTAGTGTTAGGTTTAGGATTAGGGTTAGGGTTATTCTTTAGTTTTGGGTTATGGTTAGGGTTAGGGTTAGGGTTTAAGGGTAGGATTAGGGTTAGTGTTACGGTTTGGGTTAGGGTTAGGCTTACGGTGTGGGTTTGGGTTAGGGTTAGGGATAGGGTTAGGGTTTCGGTGTGTGTTATGTTTTGGGTTAGGTTTAGGGTTAGGGTTAGGGTTTTGGTTCGGGTTAGGATTAGAGTTAGGGTTTTAGTTTGAATTAGGTTTAGGGTTAGCATTAGGGTTAGGGTTAGGTTTAGGATTAGTGTTTCGGTTAGGGTTAGGGTTAGGGTTTGGGTTAGGGTTAGGGTTAGGATTAGGGGTTAGGTTTAGGTTTAGGGTTATTATAAGGGTTTGGATTAGGGTTAGTGTTAGAGTTTGGGTTTTAATTAGAATTAGGGTTAGTGTTAGGGTTAGGTTTTGTGTTAGTGTTAGGGTTAAGCTTAGTGTTAGTGTTAGGGTTTGGGTTCGGGTTAGGGTTAGGGTTAGAGTTAGGATTATGTTTAGGGTTAGGGATAGATTTAGGGTTTGGTTTAGGAGTAGTGTTAGGGTTAGGTTATGGTTTGGGTTAGGTTTAGGGTTAGGGTTAGGGTTTTAGTTAGGGTTAGGTTTAGGGTTAGGGTTAGGGTTAGGGTTTGGGTTAGGGTTAGGGTTAGGATTAGGGTTTGATTTTGAGTTAGGTTTAGGGTTAGCATTAGGGTTAGGATTAGGGTTAGGGTTTCGGTTTGGGTTAGGGTTAGGGTTAGGGTTAGGGTTTGGGTTAGGGTTAGGTTTAGGCTTAGGGTTTGGGTATGGGTTAGGTTAAGGGTTAGGGTTAGGGTTTGGCTTAGGGTTAGGTTTAGGGTTAGTTTTTGGGTTAGGGTTAGGGTTAGGTTTAGGGTTAGGTTTAGGTTTTGGGTTAGGGTTAGGGTTAGCGTTTTTGTTAGGGTTAGGTTTAGGGTTACGGTTAGGTTTTGGTTTAGGATTACAGTTGGGTTTAGATTTTCGGTTAAGTTTCGGGTTAGGGTTAGGGTTTGCGTTCGGGTTGGGTTAGTGTTAGGGTTTTAGTTAGGGTTAGGGTTAGGGTTATGGTTAGGGTTTGGGTTAGGGTTAGGCTTAGGGTTAGGGTTTGAGTTTGAGTTAGGTTTCGGGTTAGCATTAGGGTTAGGATTAGGGTTAGGGTTAGGGTTTGGGTTAGGGTTAGGGTTAGCGTTTGGGTTAGAGTTAGGTTTGAATCTGGGTGAGTGTTAGGGTTAGGGTTAGGGTTAGTGTTAAGATTAGGGTTAGGGTTAGGGGTAGGGTTAGGTTTTGGGTTAGGGTTAGGGTTAGGGTTAAAATTAGGGTTAGGGTTAGGGTTAGGGTTAGGGTTAGGGTTAGGATAAGGATGAGGGTTAGGGTTAGGGTTAGGATTAGGATTATTATTTGGGTTATGGTTTGGGTTAGTGTTAGCATTAGGTTTTAGGTTAGTGTTAGAGTTAGGGTTTGAGTTAGTGTTAGGTTTAGGGTTAGGTTTGGATTTGGGTTAGAGTTAGGGTTAGGTTTAGGGTTTGGGTTTGGTTTAGAGTTAGGGTTAGGTTAGGGTTTGGGTTAGACTTAGGGTTAGGGTAAGGTGTTGGATTAGGGTTATGGTTAGGGTTAGCGTTAGGATTAGTGTTATGGTTAGGGTTCCGATTAGAGTTAGGTTTAGAGTTTGGGTTTGGGTAAGGGTTCAGGTTAGGGTTAGGGTTAGGGTTAGGGTTAGGGTTAGGACTAGGATTAGGTTTAGGGTTAGAGTTAGGATTAGGGTTAGGGTTTGTTTTTAGGTTTTGATTATGGTTAGAGTTAGTGTTAGGGTTAGGGTTTAGGGTTAGGATTAGATTTAGGGTTAGGGTTTCAGTTTGGGTTATGTTTTGGGTTAGGTTTAGGGTTAGGGTTAGGGTTAGAATTAGGGTTAGGTTTAGGGTTAGGGTTAGGGTTAGGGTTTGGATAAGGATGAGGGTTAGGGTTAGGGTTAGGATTAGGGTTATTATTTGAGTTATGGTTTGATTTAGGGTTAGGGTTAGGGTTTGGGTTAGTGTTAGAGTTAGGGTTTGAGTTAGCGTTAGGTTTAGGGTTAGGTTAGGGTTTGGGTTAGACTTAGGGTTAGGGTTAGGGTTTGGGTTTGGTTTAGAGTTAGGGTTAGGTTATGGTTTGGGTTAGAGTTAGGGTTAGGATGAGGTGTTGGATTAGGGTTATGGTTAGGTTTAGGGTTAGGATTAGGATTAGGGTTAGGGTTCCGATTAGAGTTAGGTTTAGAGTTAGGGTTTGGGGAAGGGTTAAGGTAAGGGTTAGGGTTAGGGTTAGGGTTAGGGTTAGGGTTAGGGTTAGGACTAGGATTAGGGTTAGGGTTAGGGTTAGGGTTAGGGATAGCGTTTGGGTTAGGGTTAGGCTTAGGGTTAGAGTTAGGGTTAGGGTTTGGTTTAGGATTACGGTTAGGTTTAGGTTTTCGGTTAAGTTTCGGGTTAGGGTTAGGGTTATGGTTAGGGTTAGGGTTAGGGTTTGGGTTAAGTTTAGGGTTAGGGTTATGGTTTGGTTTTGGGTTAGGGTTTGAGTTTGAGTTAGGTTTAGGGTTAGCATTAGGGTTAGGATTAGGGTTAGGGTTAGGGTTTGGGTTAGGGTTAGGGTTAGGTTTAGGGTAAGGGTTTGGGTTAGGGTTAGGTTTGAATCTTGGTTAGTGTTAGGGTTATGGTTAGTGTTAAGATTATGGTTAGGGTTAGGGTTAGGGTTAGGTTTTGGGTTAGGGTTAGGTTTAGGGTTAGGGGTAGAATTAGGGTTAGGGTTAGGGTTAGGGTTAGGGTTAGGATAAGGATGAGGGTTAGGGTTAGGGTTAGGATTAGGGTTATTATTTGGGTTCTGGTTTGGGTTAGTGTTAGGGTTAGGGTTTGGGTTAGTGTTAGAGTTAGGGTTAGGGTTAGGGTTTGGGTTAGGGTTAGGGTTAGAATTAGGGTTAGGGTTAGCGTTAGGGTTAGGGTTAGGGTTAGGGTTAGGGTTAGGGTTAGGGTTTGGGTTAGGGTTAGGGTTAGGGTTAGTGTTTGGGTTAGAGTTAGGGTTAGGGTGAGGTTTTGGTTTAGGGTTATGGTTAGGGTAAGGGTTAAGGTTAGGGTTAGGGTTAGGGTTTCGGTTTGGGTTATGTTTTGGGTTAGGTTTACGGTTACGGTTAGGGTTTGAATTGGAATTAGGTTTAGGGTTAGCATTAGGGTTAGGGTTAGGTTTAGGATTAGTGTTTCAGTTACGGTTAGGGTTAGGTTTAGGGTTAGGGTTAGGGTTAGGGTTAGGGTTTGGGTTAGGGTTAGGCTTAGGTTTGAATTTGGGTTAGTGTTAGGGCTAGGGTTAGTGTAAAGTTTACGGTTTGGATTTGGGTTAGGGTTAGGGTTTGAGTTACGATTAGGGTAAAGTTTAGGGTTTAGGTTTGGGTTAGG
>JAJHUQ010000032.1:13140000-13142500 GCA_035773235.1 Eospalax fontanierii
GGTTTGGGTTAGAGTTGGGTTAGGGTGAGGTTTTGGATTAGGGTTATGGTTAGGGTTAGTGTTCGGATTAGGGTTAGGGTTAGGGTTCCGGTTAGAGTTAGGTTTAGAGTTTGGGTTTGGGTAAGGGTTAAGGTTAGGGTTAGGGTTAGGGTTAGGGTTAGGACTAGGATTAGTGTTGGGGTTAGTGTTAGGATTAGGGTTAGGGTTTGGGTTTAGGTTTGGGTTATGGTTAGGGTTAGGGTTTAGGGTTAGGGTTAGGGTTTGTGTTTGGGTTAGGGTTAGGGTTAGGTTAAGGTTTGGGTTAGAGTTAGGGTTAGGGTTATGGGTTGGATTAGGATTTGGGTTAGAGTTAGGGTTAGGGTTAGGGTTTGGGTTTGGGTTAGGGTTAGGGTTAGGTTAGGGTTTGGGTTAGATTTAGGGTTAGGGTTATGGGTTGGATTAGGGTTATGGTTAGGGTTAGGTTTAGGATTAGGGTTAGGGTTATTCTTTAGTTTTGGGTTATGGTTAGGGTTAGGGTTAGGGTTTAAGGGTAGGATTAGGGTTAGTGTTACGGTTTGGCTTAGGTTTAGCCTTACGGTGTGGGTTTGGGTCAGGGTTAGGGATAGGGTTAGGGTTTCGGTGTGTGTTATGTTTTGGGTTAGGTTTAGGGTTAGGGTTAGGGTTTCGGTTCGGGTTAGGATTAGAGTTAGGGTTTGAGTTTGAATTAGGTTTAGGGTTAGCATTAGGGTTAGGGTTAGGTTTAGGATTAGTGTTTCGGTTAGGGTTAGGGTTAGGGTTTGGGTTAGGGTTAGGGTTAGGATTAGGGGTTAGGTTTAGGTTTAGGGTTATTATAAGGGTTTGGATTAGGGTTAGTGTTAGAGTTTGGGTTTTAATTAGAATTAGGGTTAGTGTTAGGGTTAGGTTTTGTGTTAGTGTTAGGGTTAAGCTTAGTGTTAGTGTTAGGGTTTGGGTTCGGGTTAGGGTTAGGGTTAGAGTTAGGATTATGTTTAGGGTTAGGGATAGATTTAGGGTTTGGTTTAGGAGTAGTGTTAGGGTTAGGTTATGGTTTGGGTTAGGTTTAGGGTTAGGGTTAGGGTTTTAGTTAGGGTTAGGTTTAGGGTTAGGGTTAGGGTTAGGGTTTGGGTTAGGGTTAGGGTTAGGATTAGGGTTTGATTTTGAGTTAGGTTTAGGGTTAGCATTAGGGTTAGGATTAGGGTTAGGGTTTGGGTTTGGGTTAGGGTTAGGGTTAGGGTTAGGGTTTGGGTTAGGGTTAGGTTTAGGCTTAGGGTTTGGGTATGGGTTAGGTTAAGGGTTAGGGTTAGGGTTTGGCTTAGGGTTAGGTTTAGGGTTAGTTTTTGGGTTAGGGTTAGGGTTAGGTTTAGGGTTAGGTTTAGGTTTTGGGTTAGGGTTAGGGTTAGCGTTTTTGTTAGGGTTAGGTTTAGGGTTACGGTTAGGTTTTGGTTTAGGATTACAGTTGGGTTTAGTTTTTGGGTTAAGTTTCGGGTTAGGGTTAGGGTTTGCGTTCGGGTTGGGTTAGTGTTAGGGTTTTAGTTAGGGTTAGGGTTAGGGTTATGGTTAGGGTTTGGGTTAGGGTTAGGCTTAGGGTTAGGGTTTGAGTTTGAGTTAGGTTTCGGGTTAGCATTAGGGTTAGGATTAGGGTTAGGGTTAGGGTTTGGGTTAGGGTTAGGGTTAGGGTTTGGGTTAGAGTTAGGTTTGAATCTGGGTGAGTGTTAGGGTTAGGGTTAGGGTTAGTGTTAAGATTAGGGTTAGGGTTAGGGGTAGGGTTAGGTTTTGGGTTAGGGTTAGGGTTAGGGTTAAAATTAGTTTTAGGGTTAGGGTTAGGGTTAGGGTTAGGGTTAGGATAAGGATGAGGGTTAGGGTTAGGGTTAGGATTAGGGTTATTATTTGGGTTATGGTTTGGGTTAGGGGTAGGGTTAGGGTTAGGGTTAGGGTTAGGGTTAGAATTAGGGTTAGGGTTAGGGTTAGAGTTAGGGTTAGGGTTAGGATAAGGATGAGGGTTAGGGTTAGGGTTAGAATTATGATTATTATTTGGGTTATGGTTTGGGTTAGGGTTAGGGTTAGGTTTTAGGTTAGTGTTAGAGTTAGGGTTTGAGTTAGGGTTAGGTTTAGGGTTAGGTTAGGATTTGGGTTAGAGTTAGGGTTAGGTCTAGGGTTTGGGTTTGGTTTAGAGTTAGGGTTAGGTTAGGGTTTGGGTTAGACTTAGGGTTAGGGTAAGGTGTTGGATTAGGGTTATGGTTAGGGCTAGCGTTAGGATTAGTGTTAGGGTTAGGGCTCCGATTAGAGTTAGGTTTAGAGTTTGGGTTTGGGTAAGGGTTCAGGTTAGGGTTAGGGTTAGGGTTAGGGTTAGGGTTAGGACTAGGATTAGGGTTAGGGTTAGAGTTAGGATTAGGGTTAGGGTTTGTTTTTAGGTTTTGATTATGGTTAGAGTTAGTGTTCGGGTTAGGGTTTAGGGTTAGGATTAGATTTAGGGTTAGGGTTTCAGTTTGGGTTATGTTTTGGG
>JAJHUQ010000032.1:13157500-13160000 GCA_035773235.1 Eospalax fontanierii
GGTTAGGGTTAGGGTTTGTGTTAGGGTTAGGGTTAGGGTTAGGGTTAGGGTTTGTGTTAGGGTTAGGGTTAGGGTTAGGGTTAGGGTTAGGTTTACAATTAGGGTTAGTGTTAAGTTTAGGGTTAGGGTTAGGGTTAGGATAAGGATGAAGGTTAGGGTTAGCATTAGGATTAGGGTTACTATTTGGGTTATGGTTTGGGTTAGGGTTAGGGTTAGGGTTTGGGTTAGTGTTAGAGTTAGGGTTTGAGTTAGGGTTAGGTTTAGGGTTAGATTAGGGTTTGGGTTAGAGTCAGTGTTAGGGTTACGGTTTGGGTTTGGTTTAGAGTTAGGGTTAGGTTAGTGTTTGGGTTAGAGTTAGGGTTAGGGTGAGGTGTTGGATTAGAGTTATGGTTAGGGTTAGATTTTGGGTTAGTGTTAGAGTTAGGGTTTGAGTTAGGGTTAGGTTTAGGCTTACATTGGGGTTTGGGTTAGAGTTAGGGTTAGGGTTAGGGTTTGGGTTTGGTTTAGAGTTAGGGTTAGGTTAGGGTTTGGGTTAGAGTTAGGGTTAGGGTGAGGTGTGGGTTATGTTTTGGGTTACGTTTAGGGTTAGGGTTAGGGTTTGGGTGTGGGTCATGTTTTGGGTTAGGTTTAGGGGTAGGATTAGGGTTTCGGTTCAGGTTAGGTTTAGGGTTAGGGTTTGAGTTTGAATTAGGTTTAGGGTTAGCATTAGGGTTAGGATTAGGTTTAGGATTAGTGTTTCGGTTAGGGTTAGGTTTCCGATTAGATTTAGGTTTAGATTTTGGGTTTGGCTAAGGTTTAAGGTTAGGGTTAGGGGTAGGGTTAGGGTTAGGTTTAGGGTTAGGATTAGTACTAGGATTAGGTTTAGGGTTAGGGTTATGATTAGGGTTAGGGTTAGGGTTAGGGTTTCGGTTTGGGTTATGTTTTGGGTTAGGTTTAGGGTAAGGGTTAGGGTTAGGGTTAGGGTTAGGGTTAGGGTTAGGATTAGGGTTAGGGTTTGAGTTTGAATTAGGTTTAGGGTTAGCATTAGGGTTAGGGTTAGGTTTAGGATAAGTGTTTCAGTTAGGGTTAGGGTTAGGGTTAGGGTTAGGGTGAGGGTTAGGGTTTGATTTAGGGTTATGGTTAGGGTTAGGGTTAGTTTTAGGGTTTGGGTTAGGGTTAGGGTTAAGACTAGGGTTATGTTAGGGTTAGGGTTAGGGTTAGGGTTAGGGTTAGGGTTAGGGTTAGGATTAGGGTTAGTGTTAGGGTTTGGGTTAGGGTTAGGCTTACGATGTGCGTTTTGGTTAGGGTTAGGGTTAGGGTTAGGGTTAGGGTTAGGGTTAGGGTTTGGGTTAGGGTTAGGCTTACGGTGTGGGTTTTGGTTAGGGTTAGGGTTAGGGTTAGGGTTTCGGTGTGGGTTATGTTTTGGGTTAGGTTTAGGGTTAGGGTTAGGATTTCGGTTCGGTTTAGGATTAGGATTAGGGTTTGAGTTTGAATTAGGTTTAGGGTTAGCATTAGGGTTAGGGTAAGGTTTAGGATTAGTGTTTCGGTTAGGGTTAGGGTTAGGGTTTGGGTTAGGATTAGGGTTAGGATTAGGGGTTAGGTTTAGGTTTAGGGATATTAATAGGGTTTGGGTTAGGGTTAGTGTTAGGGTTTGGGTTTTAGTTAGAATTAGGGTTAGTGTTACTGTTAGGTTTTGTGTTAGTGTTAGGGTTAAGCTTAGTGTTAGTGTTAGGGCTTGGGTTAGGGTTAGGGTTAGGTTTAGAGTTAGGATTAGGTTTAGGGTTAGGGTTAGATTTAGGGTTTGGTTTAGGAGTAGTGTTAGGGTTAGGTTTAGGGTTTGGGTTAGGTTTAGGGTTAGGGTTAGGGTTTGCGTTCGGGTTCGGGTTAGGGTTAGCGTTAGGGTTTGAGTTAGGGTTAGGGTTAGGGTTAGGGTTAGGGTTTGGGTTAGGGTTAGGGTTAGGGTTAGGGTTAGGGTTAGGGTTAGGGTTTGGGTTAGGGTTAGGGTTAGGGTTAGGGTTTGGTTTAGGTTTAGGCTTAGGGTTAGGGTTACGGTTTGGGTTAGGATTAGGGTTAGGGTTAGGGTTTGGGTTAGGGTTAGGGTTCGGGTTACGGTTAGGGTTAGGTTTAGGGTTAGGGTTTGTGTTAAGATTAGGGTTTGGGTTTGGGTTAGGGTTAGGGTTAGGTTTAGGGTTTGATTTAGGGTTAGGGTTAGGGTTAGGGTTAGTGTTAGGGTTTGGGTTAGGGTTAGGGTTAGGACTAGGGTTAGTGTTAGGGTTAGGTTTAGGGTTAGCATTAGGGTTAGGGTTAGGGTTTGTGTTAGGGTTAGGGTTAGGGTTAGGGTTAGGGTTTGGGTTAGGGTTAGGGTTAGGTTTACAATTAGGGTTAGTGTTAAGTTTAGGTTTAGGGTTAGGGTTAGGATAAGGATGAAGGTTAGGGTTAGCGTTAGGATTAGGGTTACTATTTGGGTTATGGTTTGGGTTAGGGTTAGGGTTAGGGTTTGGGTTAGTGTTAGAGTTAGGGT
>JAJHUQ010000032.1:13170000-13180000 GCA_035773235.1 Eospalax fontanierii
GGGTTAGGGTTAGGGGTAGGGTTAGGACTAGGATTACGGTTAGGGTTAGGGTTAGGTTAGGGTTTATGTTAGAGTTAGGGTTAGGGTTAGGGGTTGGATTAGGGTTATGGTTAGGGTTAGGTTTTAGGTTTGGGGTATGGTTTAGGGTTGGGTTTGGGTTTAAGGGTAGGGTTAGGGTTAGGGTGAGGGTTAGGGTTAGGGTTAGGGTTAAGGGGTGGGTTTGGGAATGGGTTAGGGTTAGGGTTAGGGTTTCGGTGTGAGTTATGTTTTGGGTTAGGTTTAGGGTTAGGGTTAGGGTTTCGGTTCAGGTTAGGATTAGGGTTAGGTTTTGAGTTTGAATTAGGTTTAGGGTTAGCATTAGGATTAGGGTTAGGTTAGGGTTAGGGTTAGGGTTAGGACTGGGGTTAGTGTTAGGGTTAGGTTTAGGGTTAGCATTAGGGTTAGGATTTGGGTTAGGTTTAGGGTTTGGGTTAGGGTTATGGTTAGGGTTAGGGTTAGGTTTTGGGTTAGGTTTAGGGTTAGGGTTAGGGTTTGGGTTAGGGTTAGGATTGAATCTGGGTTAGTGTTAGGGTTAGGGTTAGTGTTAAGATTAGGGTTAGGGTTAGGGTTAGGGTTAGGTTTTCGGTTAGGGTTAGGGTTAGGGTTAGAATTAGGGTTAGGTTTAGGGTTAGGGTTAGGGTTAGGGTTAGGATAAGGATGAGGGTTAGGGTTAGGTTTAGGATTAGGGTTATTATTTGAGTTATGGTTTGGGTTAGGGTTAGGGTTAGGGTTTGGGTTAGTGTTAGAGTTAGGGTTTGAGTTAGCGTTAGGTTTAGGGTTAGGTTAGGGTTTGGGTTAGACTTAGGGTTAGGGTTAGGGTTTGGGTTTGGTTTAGAGTTAGGGTTAGGTTAGGGTTTGGGTTAGAGTTAGGGTTAGGATGAGGTGTTGGATTAGGGTTATGGTTAGGTTTAGGGTTAGGATTAGGATTAGGGTTAGGGTTCCGATTAGAGTTAGGTTTAGAGTTAGGGTTTGGGGAAGGGTTAAGGTAAGGGTTAGGGTTAGGGTTAGGGTTAGGGTTAGGACTAGGATTAGGGTTATGGTTAGGGTTAGGGTTAGGGTTAGGGATAGCGTTTGGGTTAGGGTTAGGCTTAGGGTTAGTGTTAGGGTTAGGGTTTGGTTTAGGATTACGGTTAGGTTTAGGTTTTCGGTTAAGTTTCGGGTTAGGGTTAGGGTTTGCGTTCGGGTTGGGTTAGTTTTAGGGTTTTAGTTAGGGTTAGGGTTATGGTTAGGGTTAGGGTTAGGGTTTGGGTTAAGTTTAGGGTTAGGGTTAGGGTTTGGTTTTGGGTTAGGGTTTGAGATTGAGTTAGGTTTAGGGTTAGCATTTGGGTTAGGATTAGGGTTAGGGTTAGGGTTTGGGTTAGGGTTAGGGTTAGGTTTAGGGTTAGGGTTTGGGTTAGGGTTAGGTTTGAATCTTGGTTAGTGTTAGGGTTATGGTTAGTGTTAAGATTATGGTTAGGGTTAGGGTTAGGGTTAGGTTTTGGGTTAGGGTTAGGGTTAGGGTTAGGGTTAGAATTAGGGTTAGGGTTAGGGTTAGGGTTAGGATTAGGGTTAGGATAAGGATGAGGGTTAGGGTTAGGGTTAGGATTAGGGTTATTTTTTGGGTTCTGGTTTGGGTTAGTGTTAGGGTTAGGGTTTGGGTTAGTGTTAGAGTTAGGGTTAGGGTTAGGGTTTGGGTTAGGGTTAGGGTTAGGGTTAGGGTTAGGTTAGGGTTTGGGTTAGAGTTAGGGTTAGGGTTAGGGTTTGGGTTTGGTTTAGAGTTAGGGTTAGGTTAGGGTTTGGGTTAGAGTTGGGTTAGGGTGAGGTTTTGGATTAGGGTTATGGTTAGGGTTAGTGTTCGGATTAGGGTTAGGGTTAGGGTTCCGGTTAGAGTTAGGTTTAGAGTTTGGGTTTGGGTAAGGGTTAAGGTTAGGTTTAGGGTTAGTGTTAGGGTTAGGGTTAGGACTAAGATTAGGGTTAGGTTTAGGGTTAGGATTAGGGTTAGGGTTAGGGTTAGGGTTAGGTTTAGGGTAAGTGTTTCAGTTAGGGTTAGGGTTAGGGTTCGGGTTTGGGTTAGAGTTAGGGTGAGGGTTAGGGGTTGGGTTAGGGTTAGGTTTACGGTTAGGATTAGGATTACGGTTAGGGTTTGGATTAGGGTTAGGGTTAGGGTTAGGGTTTGGGTATGGATTAGGATAAGGGTTAGGGTTAGGTTTGGTTTTTGGGTTAGAGTTAGGGTTAGGTTTAGGTTTTGTGTTAGGGTTAGGGTTAGCGTTTGGGTTAGGGTTAGGGTTAGGGTTAGGGTTGGGCTTACGGTGTGGGTTTTGGTTAGGGTTAGGGTTAGGGTTAGGGTTTCGGTGTGGGTTATGTTTTGCGTTAGGTTTAGGGTTAGTGTTAGGGTTTCGGTTCGGGTTAGGATTAGGGTTAGGGTTTGAGTTTGAATTAGGTTTAGGGTTAGCATTAGGGTTAGGGTAAGTTTTAGGATTAGTGTTTCGGTTAGGGTTAGGGTTAGGGTTTGGGTTTAGGTTAGGGTTAGGATTAGGGGTTAGGTTTAGGTTTAGGGTTATTATTAGGGTTTGGTTTAGGGTTAGTGTTACGGTTTGGGTTTTAGTTAGAATTAGGGTTAGTGTTAGGTTTAGGTTTTGTGTTAGTGTTAGGGTTAAGCTTAGTGTTAGTGTTAGGGTTTGGGTTAGGGTTAGGGTTAGGTTTAGAGTTAGGATTAGGTTTAGGGTTAGGGTTAGATTTAGGGTTTGGTTTAGGAGTAGTGTTAGGGTTAGGTTTAGGGTTTGGGTTAGGTTTAGGGTTAGGGTTAGGGTTTGGGTTCGGGTTCGGGTTAGGGGTAGGGTTAGGGTTTGAGTTAGGGTTAGGGTTAGGGTTAGGGGTAGGGTTAGGGTTAGGGTTAGGGTTTGGGTTCGGTTTAGGGGTAGGGTTAGGGTTAGGGTTAGGGTTAGGGTTAGGGTTTGGGTTAGGTTTAGGGGTAGGGTTAGGGTTAGGGTTTGGGTTAGGGTTAGGGTTCGGGTTAGGATTAGGGTTAGGGTTTGTGTTAAGATTAGCGTTTGGTTTTGGGTTAGGGTTAGGGTTAAGGTTAGGGTTAGGTTTAGAATTAGGGTTAGTGTTAAGGTTAGGGTTAGGGTTAGGGTTAGGGTTAGGGTTAGGGTTAGGGTTAGGGTTAGGATAAGGATGAGGGTTAGGGTTAGGGTTAGGGCTAGGGTTAGGGTTAGGGTTAGGGTTAGGGTTAGGGTTAGGGTTAGGATAAGGATGAGGGTTAGGGTTAGGGTTAGGATTAGGGTTATTATTTGGGTTATGGTTTGGGTTAGGGTTTGGGTTAGGATTTGGGTTAGTGTTAGAGTTAGGTTTTGAGTTAGGGTTAGGTTTAGGGTTAGGTTAGGTTTTGGGTTAGAGTTAGGGTTAGGGTTAGGGTTTGGGTTTGGTTTAGAGTTAGGGTTAGGTTAGGGTTTGGGTTAGAGTTAGGGTTAGGGTGAGGTGTTGGATTAGGGTTATGGTTAGGGTTAGGGTTAGGATTAGGGTTACGGTTAGGGTTCCGATTAGAGTTAGGTTTAGAGTTTGGGTTTGGGTAAGGGTTAAGGTTAGGTTTAGGGTTAGGGTTAGGGGTAGGGTTAGGACTAGGATTAGGGTTAGGGTTAGGGTTAGGGTTAGGTTAGGGTTTATGTTAGAGTTAGGGTTAGGGTTAGGGGTTGGATTAGGGTTATGGTTAGGGTTAGGCTTTAGGTTTGGGTTATGGTTAGGGTTAGGGTTAGGGTTTAAGGGTAGGATTAGGGTTAGTGTTAGGGTTTGGGTTAGGGTTAGGGTTACGGTGTGGGTTTGGGTTTGGGTTAGGGTTAGTGTTAGGGTTTCGGTGTGGGTTATGTTTTGGGTTAGGTTTAGGGTTAGGATTAGGGTTTCGGTTCAGGTTAGGATTAGGGTTAGGGTTTGAGTTTGAATTAGGTTTAGGGTTAGCATTAGGGTTAGGGTTAGGTTTAGGATTAGTGTTTCGGTTAGGGTTAGGGTTAGGGTTAGGGTTAGGGTTCCGATTAGATTTAGGTTTAGAGTTTGGGTTTTTGTAAGGTTTAAGGTTAGGGTTAGGGTTAGGGTTAGGGTTAGGGTTAGGGTTAGGGTTAGTACTAGGATTAGGTTTAGGGTTAGGGTTAGGATTAGGGTTAGGGTTAGGGTTAGGGTTAGGGTTAGGATTAGGGTTAGGGTTTGAGTTTGAATTAGGTTTAGGGTTAGCATTAGGGTTAGGGTTAGGTTTAGGATAAGTGTTTCAGTTAGGGTTAGGGTTAGGTTTAGGGTTAGGGTGAGTGTTAGGGTTTGATTTAGGGTTATGGTTAGGGTTAGGGTTAGTTTTAGGGTTTGGGTTAGGGTTAGGGTTAAGACTAGGGTTATGTTAGGGTTAGGGTTAGGGTTAGGGTTAGGGTTAGGGTTAGGGTTAGGGTTAGGGTTAGGATTAGGGTTAGTGTTAGGGTTTGGGTTAGGGTTAGGCTTACGGTGTGCGTTTTGGTTAGGGTTAGGGTTAGGGTTAGGGTTTCGGTGTGGGTTATGTTTTGTGTTAGGTTTAGGGTTAGGGTTAGGATTTCGGTTCGGTTTAGGATTAGGGTTAGGGTTTGAGTTTGAATTAGGTTTAGGGTTAGCATTAGGGTTAGGGTAAGGTTTAGGATTAGTGTTTCGGTTAGGGTTTGGGTTAGGGTTAGGGTTTGGGTTAGGGTTAGGATTAGGATTAGGGGTTAGGTTTAGGTTTAGGGATATTAACAGGGTTTGGGTTAGGGTTAGTGTTAGGGTTTGGGTTTTAGTTAGAATTAGGGTTAGTGTTACTGTTAGGTTTTGTGTTAGTGTTAGGGTTAAGCTTAGTGTTAGTGTTAGGGCTTGGGTTAGGGTTAGGGTTAGGTTTAGAGTTAGGACTAGGTTTAGGGTTAGGGTTAGATTTAGGGTTTGGTTTAGGAGTGGTGTTGGGGTTGGGTTTGGGGTTTGGGTTGGGTTTAGGGTTAGGGTTAGGGTTTGCGTTCGGGTTCGGGTTAGGGTTAGCGTTAGGGTTTGAGTTAGGGTTAGGGTTAGGGTTAGGGGTAGGGTTAGGGTTAGGGTTTGGGTTAGGGTTAGGGTTAGGGTTAGGGTTAGGGTTAGGGTTAGGGTTTGGGTTAGGGTTAGGGTTAGGGTTAGGGTTTGGTTTAGGTTTAGGCTTAGGGTTAGGGTTAGGGTTTGGTTTAGGATTAGGGTTAGGGTTAGGGTTTGGGTAAGGGTTAGGGTTCGGGTTACGGTTAGTGTTAGCTTTAGGGTTAGGGTTTGTGTTAAGATTAGGGTTTGGGTTTGGGTTAGGGTTAGGGTTAGGTTTAGGGTTTGATTTAGGGTTTGGGTTAGGATTAGGGTTAGGGTTAGGGTTTGGGTTAGGGTTAGGTTTAGGGTTACGGTTAGGGTTAGGATTAGGGTTAGGGTTAGGGTTAGGGTTAGGGTTAGGGTTAGGGTTAGGGTTAGGGTTTGTGTTAATATTAGTGTTTGGGTTTGGGTTAGGGTTAGGGTTAGGGTTAGGGTTAGGGTTAGGGTTAGGGTTTCGGTTAGGGTTAGGGTTAGGGTTAGGGTTAGGGTTTGGGTTAGGGTTAGGGTTAGGGTTAGGTTTTGGGTTAGGGTTAGGGTTATGGTTAGGGTTTGAGTTAGGGTTAGGGTTATTGTTAGGGTTTGGGTTAGTTTTAGGGTTAGGGTTAGGGTTTGGGTTAGGGTTAGAGTTAGGGTTACGGTTAGGGTTAGGATTAGGGTTAGGGTTTGTGTTAATATTAGGGTTTGGGTTTGGGTTAGGGTTAGGGTTAGGGTTAGGGTTAGGGTTAGGTTTACAATTAGGGTTAGTGTTAAGTTTAGGTTTAGGGTTAGGGTTAGCATAAGGATGAAGGTTAGGGTTAGCGTTAGGATTAGGGTTACTATTTGGGTTATGGTTTGGGTTAGGGTTAGGGTTAGGGTTTGGGTTAGTGTTAGAGTTAGGGTTTGAGTTAGGGTTAGGTTTAGGGTTAGATTAGGGTTTGGGTTAGAGTCAGTGTTAGGGTTACGGTTTGGGTTTGGTTTAGAGTTAGGGTTAGGTTAGGGTTTGGGTTAGAGTTAGGGTTAGGGTGAGGTGTTGGATTAGGGTTATGGTTAGGGTTAGATTTTGGGTTAGTGTTAGAGTTAGGGTTTGAGTTAGGGTTAGGTTTAGGCTTACATTGGGGTTTGGGTTAGAGTTAGGGTTAGGGTTAGGGTTTGGGTTTGGTTTAGAGTTAGGGTTAGGTTAGGGTTAGGGTTAGGGTTAGGGTTGGGCTTACGGTGTGGGTTTTGGTTAGGGTTAGGGTTAGGGTTAGGGTTTCGGTGTGGGTTATGTTTTGGGTTAGGTTTAGGGTTAGTGTTAGGGTTTCGTGTCGGGTTAGGTTTAGGGTTAGGGTTTGAGTTTGATTTAGGTTTAGGGTTAGCATTAGGGTTAGGGTAAGTTTTAGGATTAGTGTTTCGGTTAGGGTTAGGGTTAGGGTTTGGGTTAGGGTTAGGGTTAGGATTAGGGGTTAGGTTTAGGTTTAGGGTTATTATTAGTGTTTGGGTTAGGGTTAGTGTTAGGGTTTGGGTTTTAGTTAGAATTAGGGTTAGTGTTAATGTTAGGTTTTGTGTTAGTGTTAGGGTTAAGCTTAGTGTTAGTGTTAGGGTTTGGGTTAGGGTTAGGGTTAGGTTTAGAGTTAGGATTAGGTTTAGGGTTAGGGTTAGATTTAGGGTTTGGTTTAGGAGTAGTGTTAGGGTTAGGTTTAGGGTTTGGGTTAGGTTTAGGGTTACGGTTAGGGTTTGGGTTCGGGTTCGGGTTAGGGTTAGGGTTAGGGTTTGAGTTAGGGTTAGGGTTAGGGTTAGGGGTAGGGTTAGGGTTAGGGTTAGGGTTTGGGTTAGGGTTAGGGTTAGGTTTAGGGTATGGGTTTGGGTTAGGGTTCGGTTTGAATCTTGGTTAGTGTTAGGGTTATGGTTAGTGTTAAGATTATGGTTAGGGTTAGGGTTAGGGTTAGGTTTTGGGTTAGGGTTAGGGTTAGGGTTAGGGTTAGAATTAGGGTTAGGGTTAGGGTTAGGGATAGGGTTAGGATAAGGATGAGGGTTAGGGTTAGGGTTAGGATTAGGGTTATTATTTGGGTTCTGGTTTGGGTTAGTGTTAGGGTTAGGGTTTGGGTTAGTGTTAGAGTTAGGGTTAGGGTTAGGGTTTGGGTTCGGGTTAGGGTTAGGGTTAGGGTTAGGTTAGGGTTTGGGATAGAGTTAGGGTTAGGGTTAGGGTTTGGGTTTGGTTTAGAGTTAGGGTTAGGTTAGGGTTTGGGTTAGAGTTAGGGTTAGGGTGAGGTTTTGGATTAGGGTTTTGGTTAGGGTAAGGGTTAAAGTTAGGGTTAGGGTTAGGGTTAGGGTTAGGGTTAGGACTAAGATTAGGGTTAGGGTTAGGGTTAGGGTTAGCGTTAGGGTGAGGGTTAGGTTTAGGGTAAGTGTTTCAGTTAGGGTTAGGGTTAGGGTTCAGGTTTGGGTTAGAGTTAGCGTGAGGGTTAGGGGTTGGGTTAGGGTTAGGGTTACGGTTAGGATTAGGATTACGGTTAGGGTTTGGATTAGGGTTAGGGTTAGGGTTAGGGTTTGGGTATGGGTTAGGATAAGGGTTAGGGTTAGGTTTAGTTTTTGGGTTAGGGTTAGGGTTAGGTTTAGGGTTAGGTTTAGGTTTTGGGTTAGGGTTAGGGTTAGCGTTTGGGTTAGGGTTAGGGTTAGGGTTAGGGTTGGGCTTACGGTGTGGGTTTTGGTTAATGTTAGGGTTAGGGTTAGGGTTTGGGTGTGGGTTATGTTTTGGGTTAGGTTTAGGGTTAGTGTTAGGGTTTCGGTTCGGGTTAGGATTAGGGTTAGGGTTTGAGTTTGAATTAGGTTTAGGGTTAGCATTAGGGTTAGGGTAAGTTTTAGGATTAGTGTTTCGGTTAGGGTTAGGGTTAGGGTTTGGGTTAGGGTTAGGGTTAGGATTAGGGGTTAGGTTTAGGTCTAGGGTTAATATTAGGGTTTGGGTTAGGGTTAGTGTTAGGGTTTGGGTTTTAGTTAGAATTAGGTTTAGTGTTACGGTTAGGTTTTGTGTTAGTGTTAGGGTTAAGCTTAGTGTTAGTGTTAGGGTTTGGGTTAGGGTTAGGGTTAGGTTTAGAGTTAGGATTAGGTTTAGGGTTAGGGTTAGATTTAGGGTTTGGTTTAGGAGTAGTGTTAGGGTTAGGTTTAGGGTTTGGGTTAGGTTTAGGGTTAGGGTTAGGGTTTGGTTTCGGGTTAGGGTTAGGGTTAGGTTTAGGGTTTGAGTTAGGGTTAGGGTTAGGGTTAGGGGTAGGGTTAGGGTTAGGGTTAGGGTTTGGGTTAGGGTTAGGGTTAGGGTTAGGGTTAGGGTTTGGGTTAGGGTTAGGGTTAGGGTTAGGGTTAGGGTTAGGGTTAGGGTTTGGGTTAGGGTTAGTGTTAGGGTTAGCGTTAGGGTTTGGGTTAGGATTAGGGTTAGGGTTAGGGTTTGGGTTAGGGTTATGGTTAGGTTTACGGTTAGGGTTAGGATTAGGGTTAGGGTTTGTGTTAAGATTAGGGTTTGGGTTTGGGTTAGGTTTAGGGTTAGGTTTAGGGTTTGATTTAGGGTTAGGGTTAGCGTTAGGGTTAGGGTTAGTGTTAGGGTTTGGGTTAGGGTTAGGGTTAGGACTAGGGTTAGTGTTAGGGTTAGGTTTAGGGTTAGCATTAGGGTTAGGATTAGGGTTAGGGTTAGGGTTTGGGCTAGGGTTAGGGTTAGGATTAGGGGTTAGATTTAGGTTTAGGTTTATTATTAGGGTTTGGGTTAGGGTTAGTGTTAGGGTTTGGGTTTTAGTTAGAATTAGGGTTAGTGTTAGTGTTAGGTTTTGTGTTAGTGTTAGGGTTAAGCTTAATTTTAGTGTTAGGGTTTGGGTTAGGGTTAGGGTTAGGTTTAGAGTTAGGATTAGGTTTAGGGTTAGGGTTAGATTTAGGGTTTGGTTTAGGAGTAGTGTTAGGGTTAAGTTTAGGGTTTGGGTTAAGTTTAGGGTTAGGGTTAGGGTTTGGGTTCGGATTCGAGTTAGGGTTAGAGTTAGGGTTTGAGTTAGGGTTAGGGTTAGGGTTAGGGTTAGGGGTAGGGTTAGGTTTAGGTTTTGGGTTTGGGTTTGGTTTAGGGTTATGGTTATGGTTAAGGTTTGGGTTAGGGTTAGGGTTAGGGTTAGGGTTTGGGTTAGGGTTAGGGTTAGGGTTAGGGTTAGGGTTAGGGTTTGGGTTAGGATTAGGGTTAGGTTTAGGGTTTGGGTTAGGGTTATGGTTAGGTTTACGGTTAGGGTTAGGATTAGGGTTAGGGTTTGTGTTAAGATTAGGGTTTGGGTTTGGGTTAGGTTTAGGGTTAGGTTTAGGGTTTGATTTAGGGTTTGGGTTAGGGTTAGGGTTAGGACTAGGGTTAGTGTTAGGGTTAGTTTTAGGGTTAGCATTAGGGTTAGGATTTGGGTTAGGGTTAGGGTTTGTGTTAGGGTTAGGGTTAGGGTTAGGGTTAGGGTTTGGGTTAGGGTTAGGGTTAGGTTTAGGATTTGGGTTAGGGTTAGGGTTAGGGTTAGGTTTAGGGTTAGGGTTTGGGTTAGGATTAGGGTTAGGGTTAGGGTTTGGGTTAGGGTTAGGGTTAGGGTTACGGTTAGGGTTAGGATTAGGGTTAGGGTTTGTGTTAAGATTAGGGTTTGGTTTTGGGTTAGGGTTAGGGTTAAGGTTAGGGTTAGGTTTAGAATTAGGGTTAGTGTTAAGGTTAGGGTTAGGGTTAGGGTTAGGATAAGGGTGAGGGATAGGGTTGGGGATAGGATTAGGGTTATTATTTGGGTTATGTTTTGGGTTAGGGTTAGGGTTAGGATTTGGGTTAGTGTTAGAGTTAGGTTTTGAGTTAGGGTTAGGTTTAGGGTTAGGTTAGGGTTTGGGTTAGAGTTAGGGTTAGGGTTAGGTTTTGGGTTTGGTTTAGAGTTAGGGTTAGGTTAGGGTTTGGGTTAGAGTTAGG
>JAJHUQ010000032.1:13187500-13192500 GCA_035773235.1 Eospalax fontanierii
AGGGTTAGGTTAGGGTTTGGGTTAGATTTAGGGTTAGGGTTATGGGTTGGATTAGGGTTATGGTTAGGGTTAGGTTTAGGATTAGGGTTAGGGTTATTCTTTAGTTTTGGGTTATGGTTAGGGTTAGGGTTAGGGTTTAAGGGTAGGATTAGGGTTAGTGTTACGGTTTGGGTTAGGTTTAGGCTTACGGTGTGGGTTTGGGTTAGGGTTAGGGATAGGGTTAGGGTTTCGGTGTGTGATATGTTTTGGGTTAGGTTTACGGTTAGGGTTAGGATTTCGGGTCGGGTTAGGATTAGAGTTAGGGTTTGAGTTTGAATTAGGTTTAGGGTTAGCATTAGGGTTAGGGTGAGGTTTAGGATTAGTGTTTCGGTTAGGGTTAGGGTTAGGGTTTGGGTTAGGGTTAGGGTTAGGATTAGGGGTTAGGTTTAGGTTTAGGGTTATTATAAGGGTTTGGATTAGGGTTAGTGTTAGAGTTTGGGTTTTAATTAGAATTAGGGTTAGTGTTAGGGTTAGGTTTTGTGTTAGTGTTAGGGTTAAGCTTAGTGTTAGTGTTAGGGTTTGGGTTCGGGTTAGGGTTAGGGTTAGAGTTAGGATTATGTTTAGGGTTAGGGATAGATTTAGGGTTTGGTTTAGGAGTAGTGTTAGGGTTAGGTTATGGTTTGGGTTAGGTTTAGGGTTAGGGTTAGGGTTTTAGTTAGGGTTAGGTTTAGGGTTAGGGTTAGGGTTAGGGTTTGGGTTAGGGTTAGGGTTAGGATTAGGGTTTGATTTTGAGTTAGGTTTAGGGTTAGCATTAGGGTTAGGATTAGGGTTAGGGTTTGGGTTTGGGTTAGGGTTAGGGTTAGGGTTAGGGTTTGGGTTAGGGTTAGGTTTAGGCTTAGGGTTTGGGTATGGGTTAGGTTAAGGGTTAGGGTTAGGGTTTGGCTTAGGGTTAGGTTTAGGGTTAGTTTTTGGGTTAGGGTTAGGGTTAGGTTTAGGGTTAGGTTTAGGTTTTGGGTTAGGGTTAGGGTTAGCGTTTTTGTTAGGGTTAGGTTTAGGGTTACGGTTAGGTTTTGGTTTAGGATTACAGTTGGGTTTAGATTTTCGGTTAAGTTTCGGGTTAGGGTTAGGGTTTGCGTTCGGGTTGGGTTAGTGTTAGGGTTTTAGTTAGGGTTAGGGTTAGGGTTATGGTTAGGGTTTGGGTTAGGGTTAGGCTTAGGGTTAGGGTTTGAGTTTGAGTTAGGTTTCGGGTTAGCATTAGGGTTAGGATTAGGGTTAGGGTTAGGGTTTGGGTTAGGGTTAGGGTTAGGGTTTGGGTTAGAGTTAGGTTTGAATCTGGGTGAGTGTTAGGGTTAGGGTTAGGGTTAGTGTTAAGATTAGGGTTAGGGTTAGGGGTAGGGTTAGGTTTTGGGTTAGGGTTAGGGTTAGGGTTAAAATTAGTTTTAGGGTTAGGGTTAGGGTTAGGGTTAGGGTTAGGATAAGGATGAGGGTTAGGGTTAGGGTTAGGATTAGGGTTATTATTTGGGTTATGGTGTGGGTTAGGGTTGGGTGTAGGATGAGGGTTAGGTTTAGGGTAGGAATTAGGGTTAGGGTTAGGGTTAGTGATAGGGTTAGGTTAAGGTTAAGGATGAGGGTTAGGGTTAGGATTAGGATTATGATTATTATTTGGGTTATGGTTTGGGTTAGGGTTAGGGTTAGGTTTTAGGTTAGTGTTAGAGTTAGGGTTTGAGTTAGGGTTAGGTTTAGGGTTAGGTTAGGATTTGGGTTAGAGTTAGGGTTAGGTTTAGGGTTTGGGTTTGGTTTAGAGTTAGGGTTAGGTTAGGGTTTGGGTTAGACTTAGGGTTAGGGTAAGGTGTTGGATTAGGGTTATGATTAGGGTTAGCGTTAGGATTAGTGTTAGGGTTAGGGTTCCGATTAGAGTTAGGTTTAGAGTTTGGGTTTGGGTAAGGGTTCAGGTTAGGGTTAGGGTTAGGGTTAGGGTTAGGGTTAGGACTAGGATTAGGGTTAGGGTTAGAGTTAGGATTAGGGTTAGGGTTTGTTTTTAGGTTTTGATTATGGTTAGAGTTAGTGTTAGGGTTAGGGTTTAGGGTTAGGATTAGATTTAGGGTTAGGGTTTCAGTTTGGGTTATGTTTTGGGTTAGGTTTAGGGTTAGGGTTAGGGTTTGTGTTCTGGTTAGGAATAGGTTTAGGGTTTGAGTTTGAATTAGGTTTAGGGTTAGCATTAGGATTAGCGTTAGGTTAGGGTTAGGGTTAGGGTTAGGACTGTGGTTAGTGTTAGGGTTAGGTTTAGGGTTAGGGTTAGGGTTAGGGTTAGGGTTAGAATTAGGGTTAGGGTTAGGGTTAGGATAAGGATGAGGGTTAGGGTTAGGGTTAGGATTAGGGTTATGGTTAGGGTTAGGGTTAGGTTTTGGGTTAGGGTTAGGGTTAGGGTTAGGGTTTGGGTTAGGGTTAGGATTGAATCTGGGTTAGTGTTAGGGTTAGGATTAGTGTTAAGATTAGGGTTAGGGTTAGGGTTAGGGTTAGGTTTTCGGTTAGGGTTAGGGTTAGGGTTAGAATTAGGGTTAGGTTTAGGGTTAGGGTTAGGGTTAGGGTTTGGATAAGGATGAGGGTTAGGGTTAGGGTTAGGATTAGGGTTATTATTTGAGTTATGGTTTGGGTTAGGGTTAGGGTTAGGGTTTGGGTTAGTGTTAGAGTTAGGGTTTGAGTTAGCGTTAGGTTTAGGGTTAGGTTAGGGTTTGGGTTAGACTTAGGGTTAGGGTTAGGGTTTGGGTTTGGTTTAGAGTTAGGGTTAGGTTATGGTTTGGGTTAGAGTTAGGGTTAGGATGAGGTGTTGGATTAGGGTTATGGTTAGGTTTAGGGTTAGGATTAGGATTAGGGTTAGGGTTCCGATTAGAGTTAGGTTTAGAGTAAGGGTTTGGGGAAGGGTTAAGGTAAGGGTTAGGGTTAGGGTTAGGGTTAGGGTTAGGGTTAGGGTTAGGACTAGGATTAGGGTTAGGGTTAGGGTTAGGTTTAGGGTTAGGTTTAGGTTTTGGGTTAGGGTTAGGGTTAGCGTTTTTGTTAGGGTTAGGTTTAGGGTTACGGTTAGGTTTTGGTTTAGGATTACAGTTGGGTTTAGATTTTCGGTTAAGTTTCGGGTTAGGGTTAGGGTTTGCGTTCGGGTTGGGTTAGTGTTAGGGTTTTAGTTAGGGTTAGGGTTAGGGTTATGGTTAGGGTTTGGGTTAGGGTTAAGCTTAGGGTTAGGGCTTGAGTTTGAGTTAGGTTTCGGGTTAGCATTAGGGTTAGGATTACGGTTAGGGTTAGGGTTTGGGTTAGGGTTAGGGTTGGGGTTTGGGTAAGAGTTAGGTTTGCATTTGGGTGAGTGTTAGGGTTAGGGTTAGGGTTAGTGTTAAGATTAGGGTTAGGGTTAGGGGTAGGGTTAGGTTTTGGGTTAGGGTTAGGGTTAGGGTTAAAATTAGTTTTAGGGTTAGGGTTAGGGTTAGAGTTAGGGGTAGGATAAGGATGAGGGGTAGGGTTAGGGTTAGGATTAGTGTTATGATTTGGGTTATGGTTTGGGTTAGGGTTAGGGTTAGGGTTAGGGTTAGGGTTAGGGTTAGAATTAGGGTTAGGGTTAGGGTCAGAGTTAGGGTTAGGGTTAGGATAAGGATGAGGGTTAGGGTTAGGGTTAGCATTATGATTATTATTTGGGTTATGGTTTGGGTTAGGGTTAGGGTTAGGTTTTAGGTTAGTGTTAGAGTTAGGGTTTGAGTTAGGGTTAGGTTTAGGGTTAGGTTAGGATTTGGGTTAGAGTTAGGGTTAGGTTTAGGGTTTGGGTTTGGTTTAGAGTTAGGGTTAGGTTAGGGTTTGGGTTAGACTTAGGGTTAGGGTAAGGTGTTGGATTAGGGTTATGGTTAGGGTTAGCGTTAGGATTAGTGTTAGGGTTAGGGTTCCGATTAGAGTTAGGTTTAGAGTTTGGGTTTGGGTAAGGGTTCAGGTTAGGGTTAGGGTTAGGGTTAGGGTTAGGGTTAGGACTAGGATTAGGGTTAGGGTTAGAGTTAGGATTAGGGTTAGGGTTTGTTTTTAGGTTTTGATTATGGTTAGAGTTAGTGTTAGGGTTAGGGTTTAGGGTTAGGATTAGATTTAGGGTTAGGGTTTCAGTTTGGGTTATGTTTTGGGTTAGGTTTAGGGTTAGGGTTAGGGTTTGTGTTCTGGTTAGGAATAGGGTTAGGGTTTGAGTTTGAATTAGGTTTAGGGTTAGCATTAGGGTTAGGGTAAGGTTTAGGATTAGTGTTTCGGGTAGGGTTAGGGTTAGTGTTAGGGTTTGGGTTAGGGTTAGGTTTAGGATTAGGGGTTAGGTTTAGGTTTAGGATTATTATTAGGGTTTGGGTTAGGGTTAGTGTTAGGGTTTGGGTTTTAGTTAGAATTAGGGTTAGTGTTAGGGTTAGGTTTTGTGTTAGTGTTAGGGTTAAGTTTAGTGTTAGTGTTAGGGTTTGGGTTAGGGTTAGGGTTAGGTTTAGAGTTAGGATTAGGTTTAGGGTTAGGGTTAGATTTAGGGTTTGGTTTAGGAGTAGTGTTAGGGTTAGGTTTAGGGTTTGGGTTAGGTTTAGGGTTAGTTTTAGGGTTTGCGTTCGGGTTCGGGTTAGGGTTAGGGTTAGGGTTTGAGTTAGGGTTAGGGTTAGGGTTAGGGGTAGGGTTAGGGTTTGGGTTAGGGTTAGGGTTAGGGTTAGGGTTAGCGTTAGGGTTTGGGTTAGGGTTAGGGTTAGGGTTAGGGTTTGGGTTAGGGTTAGGTTTAAGGTTAGGTTTAGGGTTTGGTTTAGGATTAGGGTTAGGGTTAGGGTTAGGGTTAGGGTTAGGGTTAGGGTAGGGTTAGGGTTAGGGTTAGGGTTAGGGTTAGGGTTACGTTTAGGGTTTGGGTTAGGGTTAGGGTTAGGGTTAGGGTTAGGGTTAGGGTTAGGGTTAGGGTTAGGGTTAGGGTTTGGGTTGGATTAGGGTTAGGGTTAGGGTTTGGGTTAGGGTTAGGGTTAGGGTTACGGTTAGGGTTAGGATTA
>JAJHUQ010000032.1:13200000-13202500 GCA_035773235.1 Eospalax fontanierii
GGTTATGGTTAGGGTTAGGGTTAGGGTTAGGGATAGCGTTTGGGTTAGGGTTAGGCTTAGGGTTAGTGTTAGGGTTAGGGTTTGGTTTAGGATTACGGTTAGGTTTAGGTTTTCGGTTAAGTTTCGGGTTAGGGTTAGGGTTTGCGTTCGGGTTGGGTTAGTTTTAGTGTTTTAGTTAGGCTTAGGCTTATGGTTAGGGTTAGGGTTAGGGTTTGGGTTATGTTTAGGGTTAGGGTTAGGGTTTGGTTTTGGGTTAGGGTTTGAGATTGAGTTGGGTTTAGGGTTAGGATTAGGGTTAGGATTAGGGTTAGGGTTAGGGTTTGGGTTAGGGTTAGGGTTAGGTTTAGGGTTAGGGTTTGGGTTAGGGTTAGGTTTGAATCTTGGTTAGTGTTAGGGTTATGGTTAGTGTTAAGATTATGGTTAGGGTTAGGGTTAGGGTTAGGTTTTGGGTTAGGGTTAGGGTTAGGGTTAGGGTTAGAATTAGGGTTAGGGTTAGGGTTAGGGTTAGGATTAGGGTTAGGATAAGGATGAGGGTTAGGGTTAGGGTTAGGATTAGGGTTATTTTTTGGGTTCTGGTTTGGGTTAGTGTTAGGGTTAGGGTTTGGGTTAGTGTTAGAGTTAGGGTTAGGGTTAGGGTTTGGGTTAGGGTTAGGGTTAGGGTTAGGGTTAGGTTAGGGTTTGGGTTAGAGTTAGGGTTAGGGTTAGGGTTTGGGTTTGGTTTAGAGTTAGGGTTAGGTTAGGGTTTGGGTTAGAGTTGGGTTAGGGTGAGGTTTTGGATTAGGGTTATGGTTAGGGTTAGTGTTCGGATTAGGGTTAGGGTTAGGGTTCCGGTTAGAGTTAGGTTTAGAGTTTGGGTTTGGGTAAGGGTTAAGGTTAGGTTTAGGGTTAGTGTTAGGGTTAGGGTTAGGACTAAGATTAGGGTTAGGGTTAGGGTTAGGATTAGGGTTAGGGTTAGGGTTAGGGTTAGGTTTGGGGTAAGTGTTTCAGTTAGGGTTAGGGTTAGGGTTCGGGTTTGGGTTAGAGTTAGGGTGAGGGTTAGGGGTTGGGTTAGGGTTAGGGTTACGGTTAGGATTAGGATTACGGTTAGGGTTTGGATTAGGGTTAGGGTTAGGGTTAGGGTTTGGGTATGGATTAGGATAAGGGTTAGGGTTAGGTTTAGTTTTTGGGTTAGGGTTAGGGTTAGGTTTAGGTTTTGTGTTAGGGTTAGGGTTAGCGTTTGGGTTAGGGTTAGGGTTAGGGTTAGGGTTGGGCTTACGGTGTGGGTTTTGGTTAGGGTTAGGGTTAGGGTTAGGGTTTCGGTGTGGGTTAGGGTTAGGGTTAGGTTTAGGGTTAGGGTTTGGGTTAGGATTAGGGTTAGGGTTAGGTTAGGGTTAGGGTTAGGGTTAGGGTTAGGGTTAGGCTTTAGGTTTGGGTTATGGTTAGGGTTAGGGTTAGGGTTTAAGGGTAGGATTAGGGTTAGTGTTAGGGTTTGGGTTAGGGTTAGGGTTACGGTGTGAGTTTGGGTTTGGGTTAGGGTTAGTGTTAGGGTTTCGGTGTGGGTTATGTTTTGGGTTAGGTTTAGGGTTAGGATTAGGGTTTCGGTTCAGGTTAGGATTAGGGTTAGGGTTTGAGTTTGAATTAGGTTTAGGGTTAGCATTAGGGTTAGGGTTAGGTTTAGGATTAGTGTTTCGGTTAGGGTTAGGCTTAGGGTTAGGGTTAGGCTTCCGATTAGATTTAGGTTTAGAGTTTGGGTTTGGGTAAGGTTTAAGGTTAGGGTTAGGGTTAGGGTTAGGGTTAGGGTTAGGGTTAGGGTTAGTACTAGGATTAGGTTTAGGGTTAGGGTTAGGATTAGGGTTAGGGTTAGGGTTAGGGTTAGGGTTAGGATTAGGGTTAGGTTTTGAGTTTGAATTAGGTTTAGGGTTAGCATTAGGGTTAGGGTTAGGTTTAGGATAAGTGTTTCAGTTAGGGTTAGGGTTAGGTTTAGGGTTAGGGTGAGGGTTAGGGTTTGATTTAGGGTTATGGTTAGGGTTAGGGTTAGTTTTAGGGTTTGGGTTAGGGTTAGGGTTAAGACTAGGGTTATGTTAGGGTTAGGGTTAGGGTTAGGGTTAGGGTTAGGGTTAGGGTTAGGGTTAGGGTTAGGATTAGGGTTAGTGTTAGGGTTTGGGTTAGGGTTAGGCTTACGATGTGCGTTTTGGTTAGGGTTAGGGTTAGGGTTAGGGTTTCGGTGTGGGTTATGTTTTGTGTTAGGTTTAGGGTTAGGGTTAGGATTTCGGTTCGGTTTAGGATTAGGGTTAGGGTTTGAGTTTGAATTAGGTTTAGGGTTAGCATTAGGGTTAGGGTAAGGTTTAGGATTAGTGTTTCGGTTAGCGTTCGGGTTAGGGTTAGGGTTTGGGTTAGGGTTAGGATTAGGATTAGGGGTAAGGTTTAGGTTTAGGGATATTAACAGGGTTTGGGTTAGGGTTAGTGTTAGGGTTTGGGTTTTAGTTAGAATTAGGGTTAGTGTTACTGTTAGGTTTTGTGT
>JAJHUQ010000032.1:13265000-13282500 GCA_035773235.1 Eospalax fontanierii
TTAGGGTTAGGGTTAGGGTTCCGATTAGAGTTAGGTTTAGAGTTTGGGTTTGGGTAAGGGTTAAGTTTAGGTTTAGGGTTAGGGTTAGGGGTAGGGTTAGGACTAGGATTGTGGTTAGGGTTAGGGTTAGGTTAGGGTTTATGTTAGAGTTAGGGTTAGGGTTAGGGGTTGGATTAGGGTTATGGTTAGGGTTAGGCTTTAGGTTTGGGTTATGGTTAGGGTTAGGGTTAGGGTTTAAGGGTAGGATTAGGATTAGTGTTAGGGTTTGGGTTAGGGTTAGGGTTACGGTGTGATTTGGGTTTGGGTTAGGGTTAGGGTTAGGGTTTCGGTGTGGGTTATGTTTTGGGTTAGGTTTAGGGTTAGGGTTAGGGTTTCGGTTCAGGTTAGGATTAGGGTTAGGGTTTGAGTTTGAATTAGGTTTAGGGTTAGCATTAGGTTTAGGGTTAGGTTTAGGATTAGTGTTTCGGTTAGGGTTAGGGTTAGGGTTCCGATTAGATTTAGGTTTAGAGTTTGGGTTTGGGTAAGGTTTAAGGTTAGGGTTAGTGTTAGGGTTAGGGTTAGGGTTAGTACTAGGATTAGGGTTAGGATTAGGGTTAGGGTTAGGGTTAGGGTTTCGGTTTGGGTTATGTTTTGGGTTAGGTTTAGGGTTAGGGTTAGGGTTAGGGTTAGGGTTAGGATTAGGGTTAAGGTTTGAGTTTGAATTAGGTTTAGGGTTAGCATTAGGGTTAGGGTTAGGTTTAGGATAAGTGTTTCAGTTAGGTTTAGGGTAAGGGTTAGGGTTAGGGTTATGGTTAGGGTTTGAGTTAGGGTTAGGGTTAGGGTTAGGGTTTGGGTTAGGTTTAGGGTTAGGGTTAGGGTTTGGGTTAGGGTTAGGGTTAGGGTTACGGTTAGGGTTAGGATTAGGGTTAGGGTTTGTGTTAATATTAGGGTTTGGGTTTGTGTTAGGGTTAGGGTTAGGGTTAGGGTTAGGTTTACAATTAGGGTTAGTGTTAAGGTTAGGGTTAGGGTTAGGGTTAGGATAAGGATGAAGGTTAGGGTTAGCGTTAGGATTAGGGTTACTATTTGGGTTATGGTTTGGGTTAGGGTTAGGGTTAGGGGTTGGGTTAGTGTTAGAGTTAGGGTTTGAGTTAGGGTTAGGTTTAGGGTTAGATTAGGGTTTGGGTTAGAGTCAGTGTTAGGGTTACGGTTTGGGTTTGGTTTAGAGTAAGGGTTGGGTTAGGTTTTGGGTTAGAGTTAGGGTTAGGGTGAGGTGTTGGATTAGGGTTATAGTTAGGGTTAGGGTTTGGGATAGTGTTAGAGTTAGGGTTTGAGTTAGGGTTAGGTTTAGGCTTACATTGGGGTTTGGGTTAGACTTAGGGTTAGGGTTAGGGTTTGGGTTTGGTTTAGAGTTAGGGTTAGGTTAGGGTTTGGGTTAGAGTTAGGGTTAGGGTGAGGTGTTGGATTAGGGTTATGGTTAGGGTTAGGGTTAGGATTAGGGTTAGGGTTAGGGTTCCGATTAGAGTTAGGTTTAGAGTTTGGGTTTTGGTAAGGGTTAAGGTTAGGTTTAGGGTTAGGGTTAGGGTTAGGGTTAGGGTTAGGACTAGGATTAGGGTTATGGTTAGGGTTAGGGTTAGGATTAGGGTTAGGGTTAGGGTTCCGATTAGAGTTAGGTTTAGAGTTTGGGTTTGGATAAGGGTTAAGGTTAGGTTTAGGGTTAGGGTTAGGGTTAGGGTTAGGGTTAGGACTAGAATTAGGGTTAGGGTTAGGGTTTGGATTTGGGTTAGTTTTTGTTTTTATGTTTGGGTTATGATTAGTGTAAGTGTTAGGGTTAGGGTTTAGGGTTAGGGTTAGGTTTAGGGTAAGAGTTTCGGTTTGGATTATGTTTTGGGTTAGGTTTCGGTTTAGGGTTGGGGTTTGAGTTGGAGTTAGGTTTAGAGTTAGCATTAGTGTTAGGGTTAGGTTTAGGATTAGTGTTTCATTTAGGGTTAGGTTAGGGTTAGGGTTTGGGTTCGGTTTAGGTTTAGGTTTAGGTTTAGGGTTTGATTTAGGGTTAGGGTTATGGTTAGGGTTAGGTTTTGGGTTAGGGTTAGGGTTAGTACTAGGGTTAGTGTTAGGGTTAGGTTTAGGGTTAGCATTAGGGTTAGGATTAGGGTTAGGGTTAGGGTTTGGGTTTTGGTTAGGGTTAGGGTTAGGTTTAGGGTTAAGGTTTGGGTTAGGGTTAGGGTTAGCGTTTGGGTTAGGGTTAGGTTTAGGGTTAGGATTAGGGTTAGGATTTGTGTTAAGATTAGGGTTTGGGTTTGGGTTAAGTTTAGAGTTAGGGTTTGGGTTAAGGTTACGTTTAGGGTTAGTTTTTGTGTTAGGGTTAGGGTTAGCGTTAGGAGTAGGGTTAGGGTTTAGGTTTTTGGTTAGGGTTACTGTTAGGGTTAGTGTTAGGATTAGGGTTTGGGTTAGGGTTTAGGTTTGGTTAGGTTTAGGGTTAGGGTTAGGGTTAGGGTTAGGTTTAGCATTAGGGTTAGGGTTAGGGTTATGGTTAGGGTTGGTGTTAGGGTTAGGGTTAGGGTTTGGGTTTGGGTTATGGTTTGGGTTAGGGTTAGGGTTTGGGTTAGGGTTAGGGTTAGGGTTTGGTTTAGGGTTAGGGTTAGGGTTCGGGTTAGGATTTGGGTTAGGGTTAGGGGTAGAGTCGGATTTGGGTTAGAGTTATGGTGAAGGTTAGGGGTTGGGTTAGGGTTAGGGTTACGGTTAGGATTAGGGTTAGGGTTAGTGTTTGGATTAGGGTTAGTTTTAGGGTTTGGGTTTGGGTAAGGGTAAGGGTTAGGGTTAGGGTTTGGAGTCGGGTTAGGTTTAGGTTTTCGTTTAGGGTTAATGTTAGGGTTAGGATTAGGGTTTGGTTTAGGGTTAAGGTTAGGGTTAGGGTTAGGGTTAGGGTTTGGGTTAGGGTTATGGTTGGGGTTCGGGTTTGGGTTCGGGTTAGGGTTAGGGTTAGGGTTAGGGTTAGGGTTAGGATTAGGGTTAGGGTTTGGGTTAGGGTTAGGCTTAGGTTTGAATTTGAGTTAGTGTTAGGGCTAGGGTTACTGTAAAGTTTACGGTTTGGATTTGGGTTAGGGTTAGGGTTTGAGTTACGATTAGGGTAAAGTTTAGGGTTTAGGTTTGGGTTAGGTTTATGATTAGGGGTTGGGTTATGGTTAGGTTTAGGGTTAGGGTTAGGGTTAGGGTTAGGGTTTGGGTTAAGTTTAGGGTTAGGGTTAGGGTTAGGATTTGGGTTAGGGTTAGGGTTAGGGTTCGGGTTTGGGTTAGAGTTAGGGTGAGGGTTAGGGGTTGGTTTAGGGTTAGGGTTACGGTTAGGATTAGGATTACGGTTAGGGTTTGGATTAGGGTTAGTTTTGGGGTTTGGGTTTGGGTAAGGGTAAGGGTTAGGGTTAGGGTTAGGATAAGGATGAGGGTTAGGTTTAGGGTTAGGATTAGGGTTAGTGTTTGGGTTATGGTTTAGGTTTGGGTAAGGGTTAGGGTTTGGGTTAGTGTTAGAGTTAGGTTTTGAGTTAGGGTTAGGGTTAGGGTTAGGTTAGGATTTGGGTTAGAGTTAGTTTTAGGGTTAGGGTTTGGGTTTGGGGTAGGGTTAGGGTTAGGTTAGGGTTTGGGTTAGAGTTAGGGTTAGGGTTATGGGTTGGATTAGGGTTATGGTTAGGGTTAGGTTTAGGATTAGGGTTAGGGTTATTCTTTAGTTTTGGGTTATGGTTAGGGTTAGGGTTAGGGTTTAAGGGTAGGATTAGGGTTAGTGTTACGGTTTGGGTTAGGGTTAGCTTACGGTGTGGGTTTGGGTTAGGGTTAGGGATAGGGTTAGGGTTTCGGTGTGGGTTATGTTTTGGGTTAGGTTTAGGGTTAGGGTTAGGGTTTCGGTTCGGGTTAGGATTAGGGTTAGGGTTTGAGTTTGAATTAGGTTTAGGGTTAGCATTAGGGTTAGGGTTAGGTTTAGGATTAGTGTTTCGGTTAGGGTTATGGTTAGGGTTTGGGTTAGGGTTAGGGTTAGGATTAGGCGTTAGGTTTAGGTTTAGGGTTATTATAAGGGTTTGGGTTAGTGTTAGAGTTTGGGTTTTAATTAGAATTAGGGTTAGTGTTAGGGTTAGGTTTTGTGTTAGTGTTAGGGTTAAGCTTAGTGTTATTGTTAGGGTTTGGGTTAGGGTTAGGGTTAGGGTTAGAGTTAGGATTATGTTTAGGATTAGGGATAGATTTAGGGTTTGGTTTAGGAGTAGTGTTAGGGTTAGGTTTAGGGTTTGGGTTAGGTTTAGGGTTAGGGTTAGGGTTTGGGTTTGGTTTAGGGTTAGGTGTAGGGTTAGGGTTAGGGTTTTAGTTAGGGTTAGGGTTAGGGTTAGGGTTAGGGTTAGGGTTTGGGTTAGGGTTAGGGTTAGGATTAGGGTTTGAGTTTGAGTTAGGTTTAGGGTTAGCATTAGGGTTAGGATTAGGGTTAGGGATTGGGTTTGGGTTAGGGTTAGGGTTAGGGTTAGGGTTTGGGTTAGGGTTAGGTTTAGGGTTACGGTTTGGGTATGGGTTAGGTTAAGGGTTAGGGTTAGGGTTTGGCTTAGGGTTAGGTTTAGGGTTAGTTTTTGGGTTAGGGTTAGTGTTAGGTTTAGGGTTAGGTTTAGGTTTTGGGTTAGGGTTAGGGTTAGCGTTTGGGTTAGGGTTAGGTTTAGGGTTAGGGTTAGGTTTTGGTTTAGGATTACAGTTAGGTTTAGGTTTTCGGTTAAGTTTCGGGTTAGGGTTAGGGTTTGCGTTCGGGTTGGGTTAGTGTTAGGGTTTTAGTTAGGGTTAGGGTTAGGGTTATGGTTAGGGTTTGGGTTAGGGTTAGCCTTAGGGTTAGGGTTTGAGTTTGAGTTAGGTTTAGGGTTAGCATTAGGGTTAGGATTAGGGTTAGGGTTAGGGTTTGGGTTAGGGTTAGGGTTAGGGTTTGGGTTAGGGTTAGGTTTGAATCTGGGTGAGTGTTAGGGTTAGGGTTAGTGTTAAGATTAGGGTTAGGGTTAGGGGTAGGGTTAGGTTTTGGGTTAGGGTTAGGGTTAGGGTTAAAATTAGGGTTAGGGTTAGGGTTAGGGTTAGGGTTAGGATAAGGATGAGGTTTAGGGTTAGGGTTAGGATTAGGGTTATTATTTGGGTTATGGTTTGGGTTAGGTTTAGGGTTAGGTTTTAGGTTAGTGTTAGAGTTAGTGTTTGAGTTAGGGTTAGGTTTAGGGTTAGGTTAGGGTTTGGGTTAGAGTTAGGGTTAGGGTTAGGGTTTGGGTTTGGTTTAGAGTTAGGGTTAGGTTAGGGTTTGGGTTAGACTTAGGGTTTGGGTAAGGTGTTGGATTAGGGTTATGGTTAGGGTTAGCATTAGGATTAGGGTTAGGGTTAGGGTTCCGATTAGAGTTAGGTTTAGAGTTTGGGTTTGGTAAGGGTTCAGGTTAGGGTTAGGGTTAGGGTTAGGGTTAGGGTTAGGGTTAGGACTAGGATTAGGGTTAGGGTTAGGGTTAGGATTAGGGTTAGGGTTTGTTTTTAGGTTTGGGTTATGGTTAGCGTTAGTGTTAGGGTTAGGGTTTAGGTTTAGGTTTAGATTTAGGGTTAGGGTTTCTGTTTGGGTTATGTTTTGGGTTAGGTATATGGTTAGGGTTAGGGTTTGTGTTCGGGTTAGGAATAGCTTTAGGGTTTGAGTTTGAATTAGGTTTAGGGTTAGCATTAGGATTAGGGTTAGGTTAGGGTTAGGGTTAGGGTTAGGACTGGGGTTAGTGTTAGGGTTTGGTTTAGGGTTAGCATTAGGGTTAGGATTAGGGTTAGGTTTAGGGTTTGGGTTAGGGTTAGGTTTAGGGTTAGGGTTAGGGTTAGGTTTTCGGTTAGGGTTAGGGATAGGGTTAGGGTTAGGGTTAGGGTTATGTTTGAATCTGGGTTAGTGTTAGGGTTAGGGTTAGTGTTAAGATTATGGTTAGGGTTAGGGTTAGGGTTAGGTTTTCGGTTAGGGTTAGGGTTAGGGTTAGAATTAGGTTTAGGGGTAGGGTTAGGGTTAGGGTTAGGATAAGGATGAGGGTTAGGGTTAGGGTTAGGATTAGGGTTAATATTTGGGTTATGGTTTGGGTTAGGGTTAGGGTTAGGATTTGGATTAGTGTTAGAGTTAGGGTTTGAGTTAGCGTTAGGTTTAGGGTTAGGTTAGGGTTTGGGTTAGACTTAGGGTTAGGGTTAGGGTTTGGGTTTGGTTTAGAGTTAGGGTTAGGTTAGGGTATGGGTTAGAGTTAGGGTTAGGATGAGGTGTTGGATTAGGGTTATGGTTAGGGTTAGGGTTAGGATTAGGATTAGGGTTAGGGTTCCGATTAGAGTTAGGTTTAGAGTTAGGGTTTGGGGAAGGGTTAAGGTAAGGGTTAGGGTTAGGATTAGGGTTAGGGTTAGGAGTAGGATTAGGGTTAGGGTTAGGGTTAGGGTTAGGGTTAGGTGTAGCGTTTGGGTTAGGGTTAGGCTTAGGGTTAGTGTTAGGGTTAGGGTTTGGTTTAGGATTACGGTTAGGTTTAGGTTTTCGGTTAAGTTTCGTGTTAGGGTTAGGGTTTGCGTTCGGGTTGGGTTAGTGTTAGGATTTTAGTTAGGGTTATGGTTATGGTTAGGGTTAGGGTTAGGGTTTGGGTTAAGTTTAGGGTTAGGGTTAGGGTTTGGTTTTGGGTTAGGGTTTGAGTTTGAGTTAGGTTTAGGGTTAGCATTAGGGTTAGGATTAGGGTTAGGGTTAGGGTTTGGGTTAGGGTTAGGGTTAGGTTTAGGGTTAGGGTTTGGGTTAGGGTTAGGTTTGAATATTGGTTAGTGTTAGGGTTATGGTTAGTGTAAAGATTATGGTTAGGGTTAGGGTTTGGGTTAGGTTTGGGGTTAGGGTTAGGGTTAGGGTTAGGGTTAGAATTAGGGTTAGGGTTAGGGTTAGGGTTAGGGTTAGGATAAAGACGAGGGTTAGGGTTAGGGTTAGGATTAGGGTTATTATTTGAGTTATGGTTTGGGTTAGTGTTAGGGTTAGGGTTTGGGTTAGTGTTAGAGTTAGGGTTAGGGTTAGGGTTTGGGTTAGGATTAGGGTTAGGGTTAGGGTTTTGGTTAGGGTTAGGGTTAGGGTTAGGTTAGGGTTTGGGTTAGAGTTAGGGTTAGGGTTAGGGTTTGGGTTTGGTTTAGAGTTAGGGTTAGGTTAGGGTTTGGGTTAGAGTTAGGGTTAGGGTGAGGTGTTGGATTAGGGTTATGGTTAGGGTTATGTTTAGGATTAGGGTTAGGGTTAGGGTTCCGGTTAGAGTTAGGTTTAGAGTTTGGGTTTGGGTAAGGGTTAAGGTTAGGGTTAGGGTTAGGGTTAGGGTTAGGGTTAGGGTTAGGACTAAGATTAGGGTTAGGGTTAGGGTTAGGATTAGGGTTAGGGTTAGGGTTAGGGTTAGGGTTAGGGTTTCGGTTTGGGTTATGTTTTGGGTTAGGTTTACGGTTAGGGTTAGGGTTAGGGTTAGTGTTAGGATTAGGGTTTGGGTTAGGGTTTAGGTTTGGTTAGGTTTAGGGTTAGGGTTAGGGTTAGGGTTAGGTTTAGCATTAGGGTTAGGGTTAGGGTTATGGTTAGGGTTGGTGTTTGGGTTAGGGTTGGGGTTTGGGTTTGGGTTATGGTTTGGGTTAGGGTTAGGGTTTGGGTTAGGGTTAGGGTTAGGGTTTGGTTTAGGGTTAGGGTTAGGGTTCGGGTTAGGATTTGGGTTAGGGGTAGGGGTAGAGTCGGATTTGGGTTAGAGTTATGGTGAAGGTTAGGGGTTGGGTTAGGGTTAGGGTTACGGTTAGGATTAGGGTTAGGGTTAGTGTTTGGATTAGGGTTAGTTTTAGGGTTTGGGTTTGGGTAAGGGTAAGGGTTAGGGTTAGGGTTTGGAGTCGGGTTAGGTTTAGGTTTTCGTTTAGGGTTAATGTTAGGGTTAGGATTAGGGTTTGGTTTAGGGTTAAGGTTAGGGTTAGGGTTAGGGTTAGGGTTTGGGTTAGGGTTATGGTTGGGGTTCGGGTTTGGGTTCGGGTTAGGGTTAGGGTTAGGGTTAGGGTTAGGGTTAGGATTAGGGTTAGGGTTTGGGTTAGGGTTAGGCTTAGGTTTGAATTTGAGTTAGTGTTAGGGCTAGGGTTACTGTAAAGTTTACGGTTTGGATTTGGGTTAGGGTTAGGGTTTGAGTTACGATTAGGGTAAAGTTTAGGGTTTAGGTTTGGGTTAGGTTTATGATTAGGGGTTGGGTTATGGTTAGGTTTAGGGTTAGGGTTAGGGTTAGGGTTAGGGTTTGGGTTAAGTTTAGGGTTAGGGTTAGGGTTAGGATTTGGGTTAGGGTTAGGGTTAGGGTTCGGGTTTGGGGTAGAGGTAGGGTGAGGGTTAGGGGTTGGTTTAGGGTTAGGGTTACGGTTAGGATTAGGATTACGGGTAGGGTTTGGATTAGGGTTAGTTTTGGGGTTTGGGTGTGGGTAAGGGTAAGGGTTAGGGTTAGGGTTAGGATAAGGATGAGGGTTAGGTTTAGGGTTAGGATTAGGGTTAGTGTTTGGGTTATGGTTTAGGTTTGGGTAAGGGTTAGGGTTTGGGTTAGTGTTAGAGTTAGGTTTTGAGTTAGGGTTAGGGTTAGGGTTAGGTTAGGATTTGGGTTAGAGTTAGTTTTAGGGTTAGGGTTTGGGTTTGGGGTAGGGTTAGGGTTAGGTTAGGGTTTGGGTTAGAGTTAGGGTTAGGGTTATGGGTTGGATTAGGGTTATGGTTAGGGTTAGGTTTAGGATTAGGGTTAGGGTTATTCTTTAGTTTTGGGTTATGGTTAGGGTTAGGGTTAGGGTTTAAGGGTAGGATTAGGGTTAGTGTTACGGTTTGGGTTAGGGGTAGCTTACGGTGTGGGTTTGGGTTAGGGTTAGGGATAGGGTTAGGGTTTCGGTGTGGGTTATGTTTTGGGTTAGGTTTAGGGTTAGGGTTAGGGTTTCGGTTCGGGTTAGGATTAGGGTTAGGGTTTGAGTTTGAATTAGGTTTAGGGTTAGCATTAGGGTTAGGGTTAGGTTTAGGATTAGTGTTTCGGTTAGGGTTATGGTTAGGGTTTGGGTTAGGGTTAGGGTTAGGATTAGGCGTTAGGTTTAGGTTTAGGGTTATTATAAGGGTTTGGGTTAGTGTTAGAGTTTGGGTTTTAATTAGAATTAGGGTTAGTGTTAGGGTTAGGTTTTGTGTTAGTGTTAGGGTTAAGCTTAGTGTTATTGTTAGGGTTTGGGTTAGGGTTAGGGTTAGGGTTAGAGTTAGGATTATGTTTAGGGTTAGGGATAGATTTAGGGTTTGGTTTAGGAGTAGTGTTAGGGTTAGGTTTAGGGTTTGGGTTAGGTTTAGGGTTAGGGTTAGGGTTTGGGTTTGGTTTAGGGTTAGGTGTAGGGTTAGGGTTAGGGTTTTAGTTAGGGTTAGGGTTAGGGTTAGGGTTAGGGTTAGGGTTTGGGTTAGGGTTAGGGTTAGGATTAGGGTTTGAGTTTGAGTTAGGTTTAGGGTTAGCATTAGGGTTAGGATTAGGGTTAGGGATTGGGTTTGGGTTAGGGTTAGGGTTAGGGTTAGGGTTTGGGTTAGGGTTAGGTTTAGGGTTACGGTTTGGGTATGGGTTAGGTTAAGGGTTAGGGTTAGGGTTTGGCTTAGGGTTAGGTTTAGGGTTAGTTTTTGGGTTAGGGTTAGTGTTAGGTTTAGGGTTAGGTTTAGGTTTTGGGTTAGGGTTAGGGTTAGCGTTTGGGTTAGGGTTAGGTTTAGGGTTAGGGTTAGGTTTTGGTTTAGGATTACAGTTAGGTTTAGGTTTTCGGTTAAGTTTCGGGTTAGGGTTAGGGTTTGCGTTCGGGTTGGGTTAGTGTTAGGGTTTTAGTTAGGGTTAGGGTTAGGGTTATGGTTAGGGTTTGGGTTAGGGTTAGCCTTAGGGTTAGGGTTTGAGTTTGAGTTAGGTTTAGGGTTAGCATTAGGGTTAGGATTAGGGTTAGGGTTAGGGTTTGGGTTAGGGTTAGGGTTAGGGTTTGGGTTAGGGTTAGGTTTGAATCTGGGTGAGTGTTAGGGTTAGGGTTAGTGTTAAGATTAGGGTTAGGGTTAGGGGTAGGGTTAGGTTTTGGGTTAGGGTTAGGGTTAGGGTTAAAATTAGGGTTAGGGTTAGGGTTAGGGTTAGGGTTAGGATAAGGATGAGGTTTAGGGTTAGGGTTAGGATTAGGGTTATTATTTGGGTTATGGTTTGGGTTAGGTTTAGGGTTAGGTTTTAGGTTAGTGTTAGAGTTAGTGTTTGAGTTAGGGTTAGGTTTAGGGTTAGGTTAGGGTTTGGGTTAGAGTTAGGGTTAGGGTTAGGGTTTGGGTTTGGTTTAGAGTTAGGGTTAGGTTAGGGTTTGGGTTAGACTTAGGGTTTGGGTAAGGTGTTGGATTAGGGTTATGGTTAGGGTTAGCATTAGGATTAGGGTTAGGGTTAGGGTTCCGATTAGAGTTAGGTTTAGAGTTTGGGTTTGGTAAGGGTTCAGGTTAGGGTTAGGGTTAGGGTTAGGGTTAGGGTTAGGGTTAGGACTAGGATTAGGGTTAGGGTTAGGGTTAGGATTAGGGTTAGGGTTTGTTTTTAGGTTTGGGTTATGGTTAGCGTTAGTGTTAGGGTTAGGGTTTAGGTTTAGGTTTAGATTTAGGGTTAGGGTTTCTGTTTGGGTTATGTTTTGGGTTAGGTATATGGTTAGGGTTAGGGTTTGTGTTCGGGTTAGGAATAGCTTTAGGGTTTGAGTTTGAATTAGGTTTAGGGTTAGCATTAGGATTAGGGTTAGGTTAGGGTTAGGGTTAGGGTTAGGACTGGGGTTAGTGTTAGGGTTTGGTTTAGGGTTAGCATTAGGGTTAGGATTAGGGTTAGGTTTAGGGTTTGGGTTAGGGTTAGGTTTAGGGTTAGGGTTAGGGTTAGGTTTTCGGTTAGGGTTAGGGATAGGGTTAGGGTTAGGGTTAGGGTTATGTTTGAATCTGGGTTAGTGTTAGGGTTAGGGTTAGTGTTAAGATTATGGTTAGGGTTAGGGTTAGGGTTAGGTTTTCGGTTAGGGTTAGAATTAGGTTTAGGGGTAGGGTTAGGGTTAGGGTTAGGATAAGGATGAGGGTTAGGGTTAGGGTTAGGATTAGGGTTAATATTTGGGTTATGGTTTGGGTTAGGGTTAGGGTTAGGATTTGGATTAGTGTTAGACTTAGGGTTTGAGTTAGCGTTAGGTTTAGGGTTAGGTTAGGGTTTGGGTTAGACTTAGGGTTAGGGTTAGGGTTTGGGTTTGGTTTAGAGTTAGGGTTAGGTTAGGGTATGGGTAAGAGTTAGGGTTAGGATGAGGTGTTGGATTAGGGTTATGGTTAGGGTTAGGGTTAGGATTAGGATTAGGGTTAGGGTTCCGATTAGAGTTAGGTTTAGAGTTAGGGTTTGGGGAAGGGTTAAGGTAAGGGTTAGGGTTAGGATTAGGGTTAGGGTTAGGACTAGGATTAGGGTTAGGGTTAGGGTTAGGGTTAGGGTTAGGGGTAGCGTTTGGGTTAGGGTTAGGCTAAGGGTTAGTGTTAGGGTTAGGGTTTGGTTTAGGATTACGGTTAGGTTTAGGTTTTCGGTTAAGTTTCGTGTTAGGGTTAGGGTTTGCGTTCGGGTTGGGTTAGTGTTAGGATTTTAGTTAGGGTTATGGTTATGGTTAGGGTTAGGGTTAGGGTTTGGGTTAAGTTTAGGGTTAGGGTTAGGGTTTGGTTTTGGGTTAGGGTTTGAGTTTGAGTTAGGTTTAGGGTTAGCATTAGGGTTAGGATTAGGGTTAGGGTTAGGGTTTGGGTTAGGGTTAGGGTTAGGTTTAGGGTTAGGGTTTGGGTTAGGGTTAGGTTTGAATATTGGTTAGTGTTAGGGTTATGGTTAGTGTAAAGATTATGGTTAGGGTTAGGGTTTGGGTTAGGTTTGGGGTTAGGGTTAGGGTTAGGGTTAGGGTTAGAATTAGGGTTAGGGTTAGGGTTAGGGTTAGGGTTAGGATAAAGACGAGGGTTAGGGTTAGGGTTAGGATTAGGGTTATTATTTGAGTTATGGTTTGGGTTAGTGTTAGGGTTAGGGTTTGGGTTAGTGTTAGAGTTAGGGTTAGGGTTAGGGTTTGGGTTAGGATTAGGGTTAGGGTTAGGGTTTTGGTTAGGGTTAGGGTTAGGGTTAGGTTAGGGTTTGGGTTAGAGTTAGGGTTAGGGTTAGGGTTTGGGTTTGGTTTAGAGTTAGGGTTAGGTTAGGGTTTGGGTTAGAGTTAGGGTTAGGGTGAGGTGTTGGATTAGGGTTATGGTTAGGGTTATGTTTAGGATTAGGGTTAGGGTTAGGGTTCCGGTTAGAGTTAGGTTTAGAGTTTGGGTTTGGGTAAGGGTTAAGGTTAGGGTTAGGGTTAGGGTTAGGGTTAGGGTTAGGGTTAGGACTAAGATTAGGGTTAGGGTTAGGGTTAGGATTAGGGTTAGGGTTAGGGTTAGGGTTAGGGTTAGGGTTTCGGTTTGGGTTATGTTTTGGGTTAGGTTTACGGTTAGGGTTAGGGTTAGGGTTAGTGTTAGGATTAGGGTTTGGGTTAGGGTTTAGGTTTGGTTAGGTTTAGGGTTAGGGTTAGGGTTAGGGTTAGGTTTAGCATTAGGGTTAGGGTTAGGGTTATGGTTAGGGTTGGTGTTAGGGTTAGGGTTAGGGTTTGGGTTTGGGTTATGGTTTGGGTTAGGGTTAGGGTTTGGGTTAGGGTTAGGGTTAGGGTTTGGTTTAGGGTTAGGGTTAGGGTTCGGGTTAGGATTTGGGTTAGGGTTAGGGGTAGAGTCGGATTTGGGTTAGAGTTATGGTGAAGGTTAGGGGTTGGGTTAGGGTTAGGGTTACGGTTAGGATTAGGGTTAGGCTTAGTGTTTGGATTAAGGTTAGTTTTAGGGTTTGGGTTTGGGTAAGGGTAAGGGTTAGGGTTAGGGTTTGGAGGCGAGCGAGGATTAGGTTTTCGTTTAGGGTTAATGTTAGGGTTAGGATTAGGGTTTGGTTTAGGGTTAAGGTTAGGGTTAGGGTTAGGGTTAGGGTTTGGGTTAGGGTTATGGTTGGGGTTCGGGTTTGGGTTCGGGTTAGGGTTAGGGTTAGGTTTAGGGTTAGGGTTAGGATTAGGGTTAGGGTTTGGGTTAGGGTTAGGCTTAGGTTTGAATTTGAGTTAGTGTTAGGGCTAGGGTTACTGTAAAGTTTACGGTTTGGATTTGGGTTAGGGTTAGGGTTTGAGTTACGATTAGGGTAAAGTTTAGGGTTTAGGTTTGGGTTAGGTTTATGATTAGGGGTTGGGTTATGGTTAGGTTTAGGGTTAGGGTTAGGGTTAGGGTTAGGGTTTGGGTTAAGTTTAGGGTTAGGGTTAGGGTTAGGATTTGGGTTAGGGTTAGGGTTAGGGTTCGGGTTTGGGTTAGAGTTAGGGTGAGGGTTAGGGGTTGGTTTAGGGTTAGGGTTACGGTTAGGATTAGGATTACGGTTAGGGTTTGGATTAGGGTTAGTTTTGGGGTTTGGGTTTGGGTAAGGGTAAGGGTTAGGGTTAGGGTTAGGATAAGGATGAGGGTTAGGTTTAGGGTTAGGATTAGGGTTAGTGTTTGGGTTATGGTTTAGGTTTGGGTAAGGGTTAGGGTTTGGGTTAGTGTTAGAGTTAGGTTTTGAGTTAGGGTTAGGGTTAGGGTTAGGTTAGGATTTGGGTTAGAGTTAGTTTTAGGGTTAGGGTTTGGGTTTGGGGTAGGGTTAGGGTTAGGTTAGGGTTTGGGTTAGAGTTAGGGTTAGGGTTATGGGTTGGATTAGGGTTATGGTTAGGGTTAGGTTTAGGATTAGGGTTAGGGTTATTCTTTAGTTTTGGGTTATGGTTAGGGTTAGGGTTAGGGTTTAAGGGTAGGATTAGGGTTAGTGTTACGGTTTGGGTTAGGGTTAGCTTACGGTGTGGGTTTGGGTTAGGGTTAGGGATAGGGTTAGGGTTTCGGTGTGGGTTATGTTTTGGGTTAGGTTTAGGGTTAGGGTTAGGGTTTCGGTTCGGGTTAGGATTAGGGTTAGGGTTTGAGTTTGAATTAGGTTTAGGGTTAGCATTAGGGTTAGGGTTAGGTTTAGGATTAGTGTTTCGGTTAGGGTTATGGTTAGGGTTTGGGTTAGGGTTAGGGTTAGGATTAGGCGTTAGGTTTAGGTTTAGGGTTATTATAAGGGTTTGGGTTAGTGTTAGAGTTTGGGTTTTAATTAGAATTAGGGTTAGTGTTAGGGTTAGGTTTTGTGTTAGTGTTAGGGTTAAGCTTAGTGTTATTGTTAGGGTTTGGGTTAGGGTTAGGGTTAGGGTTAGAGTTAGGATTATGTTTAGGGTTAGGGATAGATTTAGGGTTTGGTTTAGGAGTAGTGTTAGGGTTAGGTTTAGGGTTTGGGTTAGGTTTAGGGTTAGGGTTAGGGTTTGGGTTTGGTTTAGGGTTAGGTGTAGGGTTAGGGTTAGGGTTTTAGTTAGGGTTAGGGTTAGGGTTAGGGTTAGGGTTAGGGTTTGGGTTAGGGTTAGGGTTAGGATTAGGGTTTGAGTTTGAGTTAGGTTTAGGGTTAGCATTAGGGTTAGGATTAGGGTTAGGGATTGGGTTTGGGTTAGGGTTAGGGTTAGGGTTAGGGTTTGGGTTAGGGTTAGGTTTAGGGTTACGGTTTGGGTATGGGTTAGGTTAAGGGTTAGGGTTAGGGTTTGGCTTAGGGTTAGGTTTAGGGTTAGTTTTTGGGTTAGGGTTAGTGTTAGGTTTAGGGTTAGGTTTAGGTTTTGGGTTAGGGTTAGGGTTAGCGTTTGGGTTAGGGTTAGGTTTAGGGTTAGGGTTAGGTTTTGGTTTAGGATTACAGTTAGGTTTAGGTTTTCGGTTAAGTTTCGGGTTAGGGTTAGGGTTTGCGTTCGGGTTGGGTTAGTGTTAGGGTTTTAGTTAGGGTTAGCGTTAGGGTTATGGTTAGGGTTTGGGTTAGGGTTAGCCTTAGGGTTAGGGTTTGAGTTTGAGTTAGGTTTAGGGTTAGCATTAGGGTTAGGATTAGGGTTAGGGTTAGGGTTTGGGGGAGGGTGAGGGGTGGGGTTTGGGTTAGGGTTAGGTTAGAATCTGGGTGAGTGTTAGGGTTAGGGTTAGTGTTAAGATTAGGGTTAGGGTTAGGGTTAGGGTTAGGTTTTGGGTTAGGGTTAGGGTAAGGGTTAAAATTAGGGTTAGGGTTAGGGTTAGGGTTAGGGTTAGGATAAGGATGAGGTTTAGGGTTAGGGTTAGGATTAGGGTTATTATTTGGGTTATGGTTTGGGTTAGGTTTAGGGTTAGGTTTTAGGTTAGTGTTAGAGTTAGTGTTTGAGTTAGGGTTAGGTTTAGGGTTAGGTTAGGGTTTGGGTTAGAGTTAGGGTTAGGGTTAGGGTTTGGGTTTGGTTTAGAGTTAGGGTTAGGTTAGGGTTTGGGTTAGACTTAGGGTTTGGGTAAGGTGTTGGATTAGGGTTATGGTTAGGGTTAGCATTAGGATTAGGGTTAGGGTTAGGGTTCCGATTAGAGTTAGGTTTAGAGTTTGGGTTTGGTAAGGGTTCAGGTTAGGGTTAGGGTTAGGGTTAGGGTTAGGGTTAGGGTTAGGACTAGGATTAGGGTTAGGGTTAGGGTTAGGATTAGGGTTAGGGTTTGTTTTTAGGTTTGGGTTATGGTTAGCGTTAGTGTTAGGGTTAGGGTTTAGGTTTAGGTTTAGATTTAGGGTTAGGGTTTCTGTTTGGGTTATGTTTTGGGTTAGGTATATGGTTAGGGTTAGGGTTTGTGTTCGGGTTAGGAATAGCTTTAGGGTTTGAGTTTGAATTAGGTTTAGGGTTAGCATTAGGATTAGGGTTAGGTTAGGGTTAGGGTTAGGGTTAGGACTGGGGTTAGTGTTAGGGTTTGGTTTAGGGTTAGCATTAGGGTTAGGATTAGGGTTAGGTTTAGGGTTTGGGTTAGGGTTAGGTTTAGGGTTAGGGTTAGGGTTAGGTTTTCGGTTAGGGTTAGGGATAGGGTTAGGGTTAGGGTTAGGGTTATGTTTGAATCTGGGTTAGTGTTAGGGTTAGGGTTAGTGTTAAGATTATGGTTAGGGTTAGGGTTAGGGTTAGGTTTTCGGTTAGGGTTAGGGTTAGGGTTAGAATTAGGTTTAGGGGTAGGGTTAGGGTTAGGGTTAGGATAAGGATGAGGGTTAGGGTTAGGGTTAGGATTAGGGTTAATATTTGGGTTATGGTTTGGGTTAGGGTTAGGGTTAGGATTTGGATTAGTGTTAGAGTTAGGGTTTGAGTTAGCGTTAGGTTTAGGGTTAGGTTAGGGTTTGGGTTAGACTTAGGGTTAGGGTTAGGGTTTGGGTTTGGTTTAGAGTTAGGGTTAGGTTAGGGTATGGGTTAGAGTTAGGGTTAGGATGAGGTGTTGGATTAGGGTTATGGTTAGGGTTAGGGTTAGGATTAGGATTAGGGTTAGGGTTCCGATTAGAGTTAGGTTTAGAGTTAGAGTTTGGGGAAGGGTTAAGGTAAGGGTTAAGGTTAGGATTAGGGTTAGGGTTAGGACTAGGATTAGGGTTAGGGTTAGGGTTAGGGTTAGGGTTAGGGGTAGCGTTTGGGTTAGGGTTAGGCTAAGGGTTAGTGTTAGGGTTAGGGTTTGGTTTAGGATTACGGTTAGGTTTAGGTTTTCGGTTAAGTTTCGTGTTAGGGTTAGGGTTTGCGTTCGGGTTGGGTTAGTGTTAGGATTTTAGTTAGGGTTATGGTTATGGTTAGGGTTAGGGTTAGGGTTTGGGTTAAGTTTAGGGTTAGGGTTAGGGTTTGGTTTTGGGTTAGGGTTTGAGTTTGAGTTAGGTTTAGGGTTAGCATTAGGGTTAGGATTAGGGTTAGGGTTAGGGTTTGGGTTAGGGTTAGGGTTAGGTTTAGGGTTAGGGTTTGGGTTAGGGTTATGTTTGAATTTTTGTTATTGTTAGGGTTTTGGTTAGTGTAAAGATTATGGTTAGGGATCGGGTTTGGATTAAGTTTGGGGTTAGGGTTAGGGTTAGGGTTAGGGTTAGAATTAGGGTTAGGGTTAGGGTTAGGGTTAGGGTTAGGATAAAGACGAGGGTTAGGGTTAGGGTTAGGATTAGGGTTATTATTTGAGTTATGGTTTGGGTTAGTGTTAGGGTTAGGGTTTGGGTTAGTGTTAGAGTTAGGGTTAGGGTTAGGGTTTGGGTTAGGATTAGGGTTAGGGTTAGGGTTTTGGTTAGGGTTAGGGTTAGGGTTAGGTTAGGGTTTGGGTTAGAGTTAGGGTTAGGGTTAGGGTTTGGGTTTGGTTTAGAGTTAGGGTTAGGTTAGGGTTTGGGTTAGAGTTAGGGTTAGGGTGAGGTGTTGGATTAGGGTTATGGTTAGGGTTATGTTTAGGATTAGGGTTAGGGTTAGGGTTCCGGTTAGAGTTAGGTTTAGAGTTTGGGTTTGGGTAAGGGTTAAGGTTAGGGTTAGGGTTAGGGTTAGGGTTAGGGTTAGGGTTAGGACTAAGATTAGGGTTAGGGTTAGGGTTAGGATTAGGGTTAGGGTTAGGGTTAGGGTTAGGGTTAGGGTTTCGGTTTGGGTTATGTTTTGGGTTAGGTTTACGGTT
>JAJHUQ010000032.1:13290000-13295000 GCA_035773235.1 Eospalax fontanierii
TTTAGGGTTAGGGTTAGGGTTAGGGTTAGTGTTAATGTTTGGGTTAGGGTTAGGGTTAGGACTAGGTTTAGTGTTAGGGTTAGGTTTAGGGTTAGCATTAGGGTTAGGATTAGGGTTAGGTTTAGGGTTTGGGTTAGGGTTAGGGTTAGGGTTTGGGTTAGGGTTAGGGTTAGGGTTAGGGTTAGGGTTTGGGTTAGGGTTAGTGTTAGAGTTAGGATTAGGGTTAGGGTTTTTGTTAAGATTAGGGTTTGGGTTTGGGTTAGGGTTAGGGTTAGGATTAGGGTTAGGATAAGGATGAGGGTTAGGGTTAGGGTTAGGATTAGGGTTATTATTTGGGTTATGGTTTGGGTTAGTGTTAGGGTTAGGGTTTGGGTTAGTGTTAGAGTTAGGGTTTGAGTTAGGGTTAGGTTTAGGTTTATGTTAGGGTTTGGGTTAGAGTTAGGGTTAGGGTTAGGGTTTGGTTTTGGTTTAGAGATAGGGTTAGGTTAGGGTTTGGGTTAGAGTTAAGGTTAGGGTGAGGTGTTGGATTAGGGTTATTGTTAGGGTTAGGGTTTGGATTAGGGTTAGGGTTAGGTTAGGGTTAGGGTTATTACTAAGATTAGGGTTAGGGTTAGGGTTAGGATTAGGGTTAGGGTTTGGGTTTAGGTTTGGATTATGTTTAGGGTTAGTGTTAGGGTTAGGGTTTAGGGTTAGGGTTAGGGTTAGGGTTAGGGTTTCGGTTTGGGTTATGTTTTGGGTTAGGTTTAGGATTAGGGTTAGGGTTTGGTTTCGGGTTATGATTAGGGTTAGGGTTTGAGTTTGAATTAGGTTTAGGGTTAGCATTAGGGTTAGGGTTAGGTTTAGGATAAGTATTTCAGTTAGGGTTAGGGTTAGGGTTAGGGTTTGGGTTCGGGTTAGGGTTAGGGTTAGGGTTTGGGTTAGGACTAGGGTTAGGACTAGGGTTAGTGTTAGGGTTAGGTTTAGGGTTAGCATTAGGGTTAGGGTTAGGGTTTGGGTTAGGGTTAGGGTTAGGGTTAGGGTTTGAGTTTGAATTAGGTTTCTGGTTAGCATTAGGGTTAGGATTAGGTTTAGGGTAAGTGTTTCAGTTAGGGTTAGGGTTAGGGTTTGAGTTAGGTTAGGGGTTAGGGTTAGGGTTAGGGTTTGGGTTAGGGTTACGGTTAGGGTTAGGTTTTGGGTTAGGTTTAGTGTGAGGGTTAGGGTTAGGGTTAGGATTTGGTTTAGGGTTAGGGTTAGGGTTCGGGTTTGGGTTAGAGTTAGGGTGAGGGTTAGGGGTTGGGTTAGGGTTAGGGTTACGGTTAGGATTAGGATTACGGTTAGGGTTTGGATTAGGGTTAGGGTTAGGGTTAGGGTTTGGGTATGGGTTAGGATAAGGTTTAGGGTTAGGGTTTGGCTTAGGGTTTGTTTAGGTTTAGTTTTTGGGTTAGGGTTAGGGTTAGGTTTAGGGTTAGGTTTAGGTTTTGGGTTAGGGTTAGGGTTAGCATTAGGGTTAGGATTAGGGTTAGGTTTAGGGTTCGGGTTAGGGTTAGGGTTAGGGTTAGGGTTAGGTTTTCGGTTAGGGTTAGGGATAGGGTTAGGGTTTGATTTAGGGTTAGGTTTGAATCTAGGTTTGTGTTAGGGTTAGGTTAAGTGTTAAGTTTTAGGTTAGGGTTACTGTTAGGGTTAGGTTTTCGGTTAGGGTTAGGGTTAGGGTTAGAATTAGGTTTAGGGGTAGGGTTAGGGTTAGGGTTAGGATAAGGATGAGGGTTAGGGTTAGGGTTAGGATTAGGGTTAATATTTGGGTTATGGTTTGGGTTAGGGTTAGGGTTAGGATTTGGGTTAGTGTTAGAGTTAGGGTTTGAGTTAGCGTTAGGTTTAGGGTTAGGTTCGGTTTTGGGTTAGACTTAGGGTTAGGGTTAGGGTTTTGGTTTGGTTTAGAGTTAGGGTTAGGTAAGGGTTTGGGTTAGAGTTAGGGTTAGGATGAGGTGTTGGATTAGGGTTATGGTTAGGGTTAGGATTAGGATTAGGGTTAGGGTTCCGATTAGAGTTAGGTTTAGAGTTAGGGTTTGGGGAAGGGTTAATGTAAGGGTTAGGGTTAGGGTTAGGGTTAGGGGTAGGACTAGGATTAGGGTTAGAGTTAGGGTTAGGAGTAGGGTTAGGGTTAGGGTTTGGGTTAGGGTTAGGCTTAGGGTTAGTGTTAGGGTTAGGGTTTGGTTTAGGATTACGGTGAGGTTTAGGTTTTCAGTTAAGTTTCGTGTTAGGGTTAGGATTTGCGTTCGGGTTGGGTTAGTGTTAGTGTTTTAGTTAGGGTTATGGTTATGGTGAGGGTTAGGGTTAGGGTTTGGGTTAAGTTTAGGGTTAGGGTTAGGGTTTGGTTTTGGGTTAGGGTTCGAGTTTGAGTTAGGTTTAGGGTTAGCATTAGGGTTAGGATTAGGGTTAGGGTTAGGGTTTGGGTTAGGGTTAGGGTTAGGTTTAGGGTTAGGTTTTGGGTTAGGGTTAGGTTTGAATCTTGGTTAGTGTTAGGGTTATGGTTAGTGTTAAGATTATGGTTAGGGTTAGGGTTTGGGTTAGGTTTTGGGTTAGGGTTAGGGTTAGGGTTAGGGTTAGAATTAGGGTTAGGGTTAGGGTTAGGGTTAGGATAAAGATGAGGGTTAGGGTTAGGGTTAGGATTAGGGTTATTATTTGAGTTATGGTTTGGGTTAGTGTTAGGGTTAGGGTTTGGGTTAGTGTTAGAGTTAGGGTTAGGGTTAGGGTTTGGGTTAGGATTAGGGTTAGGGTTAGGGTTTGGGTTAGGGTTAGGGTTAGGGTTAGGGTTAGGTTAGGGTTTGGGTTAGAGTTAGGGTTAGGGTTAGGGTTTGGGTTTGGTTTAGAGTTAAGGTTAGGTTAGGGTTTGGGTTAGAGTTAGGGTTAGGGTGAGGTTTCGCATTAGGGTTATGGTTAGGGTTAGGTTTAGGATTAGGGTTAGGGTTAGGGTTCCGGTTAGAGTTAGGTTTAGAGTTTGGGTTTGGGTAAGGGTTAAGGTTAGGGTTAGGGTTAGGGTTAGGGTTAGGGTTAGGGTTAGGACTAAGATTAGGGTTAGGGTTAGGTTTAGGATTAGGGTTAGGGTTAGGGTTAGGGTTAGGGTTAGGGTTTCGGTTTGGGTTATGTTTTGGGTTAGGTTTACGGTTAGGGTTAGGGTTAGGGTTAGAGTTAGGGTTAGGGTTAGGATTAGGGTTAGGGTTTGAGTTTGAATTAGGTTTCGGGTTAGCATTAGGGTTAGGGTTAGGTTTAGGGTAAGTGTTTCAGTTAGGGTTAGGGTTAGGTTTGGGGTTAGGGTTAGGGTTAGGGTTAGGGTTTGGGTTAGGGTTACGGTTAGGGTTAGGTTTTGGGTTAGGTTAATGTTAGGGTTAGGGTTAGGGTTAGGATTTGGTTTAGGGTTAGGGTTAGGGTTCGGGTTTGGGTTAGAGTTAGGGTGAGGGTTAGGGGTTGGGTTAGGGTTAGGGTTACGGTTAGGATTAGGATTACGGTTAGGGTTTGGATTAGGGTTAGGGTTAGGGTTAGGATTTGGGTATGGGTTAGGATAAGGTTTAGGGTTAGGGTTTGGCTTAGGGTTTGTTTAGGTTTAGTTTTTGGGTTAGGGTTAGGGTTAGGTTTAGGGTTAGGTTTAGGTTTTGGGTTAGGGTTAGGGTTAGCGTTTGGGTTAGGGTTAGGGTTAGGGTTTTAGTTAGGGTTAGGGTTAGGGTTATGGTTAGGGTTTGGGTTAGGGATAGGCTTAGGGTTAGGGTTTGAGTTTGAGTTAGGTTTAGGGTTAGCATTAGGGTTAGAATTAGGGTTAGTGTTGGGGTTTGGGTTAGGGTTAAGGTTAGGGTTAGGGTTAGAATTAGGGTTAGGGTTAGGGTTAGGGTTAGGGTTAGGATAAGGATGAGGGTTAGGGTTAGGGTTAGGATTAGGGTTATTATTTGGGTTATGGTTTGGGTTAGGTTTAGGGTTAGGGTTTGGGTTAGTGTTAGAGTTAGGGTTTGAGTTAGGGTTAGTTTTAGGGTTAGGTTAGGGTTTGGGTTAGATTTAGGGTGAGGGTTAGGGTTTGGGTTTGGTTTAGATTTAGTTTTAGGTTAGGGTTTGGGTTAGAGTTAGGGTTAGGTTGAGGTGTTGGATTAGGGTTAGGGTTAGGGTTAGGATTAGGGTTATTATTTGGGTTATGGTTTGGGTTAGGGTTAGGGTTAGGGTTAGGGTTAGGGTTAGGGTTAGGGTGAGGGTTAGGGTTTGGGTTTGGTTTAGATTTAGTTTTAGGTTAGGGTTTGGGTTAGAGTTAGGGTTAGGTTGAGGTGTTGGATTAGGGTTATGCTTAGGGTCAGGGTTAGGATTAGTGTTAGGGTTAGGGTTCCGATTAGAGTTAGGTTTAGAGTTTGGGTTTGGGTAAGGGTTCAGGTTAGGATTAGGTTAGGACTAGGATTAGGTTTAGGGGTAGGGTTAGGATAAGGGTTAGGGTTTGGGTTTAGGTTTCGGTTATGGTTAGGGTTAGTGTTAGGGTTAGGGTTTAGGGTTAGGGTTAGATTTAGGGTTAGGGTTTCGGTTTGGGTTATGTTTTGGGTTAGGTTTAGGGTTAGGGTTAGGCTTTGGGTTCGCGTTAGGAATAGGGTTAGGGCTTGAGTTTGAATAGGGTTTAGGGTTAGCATTAGGTTTAGGCTTAGTTTAGGCTTAGGGTTAGGGTTAGGCCTTGGGTTAGTGTTAGGGTTAGGTTTATGGTTAGCATTAGGGTTAGCATTAGGGTTAGGTTTAGGGTTTTGATTAAGGTTAGGGTTAGGGTTAGGGTTTAGTTTAGGGTTAGGGTTAGGATTAGGGTTTGGGTTAGGGTTAGGGTTAGAGTTAGGATTAGGGTTAGGGTTTGTATTAAAATTAGGTTTTGGGTTTGGGTTAGGGTTAGGGTTAGGGTTAGGAGTAGGGTTAGGGTTTAGGTTTTTGGTTAGGGTTAGTGTTAGGGTTATTGTTAGGATTAGGGTTTGGGTTAGGGTTTAGGTTTGGTTAGGTTTAGGGTTAGGGTTAGG